>OZ024902.1:39697551-40117551 GCA_964017125.1 Flabesymbios commensalis
CTTCAATGTGAATTCACCTTCAATGTGAATTTAGACAGACAGGCAGATATATTTTTTTTTATAAAAATATTTTAAAAAAGTTGTCGTCTAAATTATTTTCATAAATATATGGGGTTTCGCCTGTATGACAACAACAACAGCCTTAAAATAATTCTACCGGAAAGACGAGATAAAATACAGCTGAAGTGTAAATGCCACAGAGAAGATCAACCTTATCAGAGACTCTCCTTGCAGCAACACGATATTTTATAAATACTAAATACTATTATTCGTTTTATCATTTAATCCACATGGCCTAACAAGGTACACGCCGCGTATCTTTAATGATATACCTTTTTACAACATGTTTCAGAACAATATGGCTAGTGTTTTCACTATAGTCCCATCTCTAGATGTACTCACTGTAAGATAAATATACCAATTCACTTGTATAAATTTAATAACTATTGTCTTGATATAATTAAGCACGAATTTGTAATCATTGTTCACAGCATACAATACAAAAATCTAAGTAAAGACATTACAACCACCATCTAATTTTTGTTCAAGATGTCTTCCGTCAGCTATCTTGTTTTTTAATGAATTATTCTCAAAAGTTAATCAGATCATCAGAAATAGCCAGAAAAAACATCACATCAAGTTTGAAATTAATCCAATCAGCTGTTCATATAAGAAATAATGCCCTCAACCTTTTTGAGGAGACATTTTTTTAAGATAACCTCCGTCAGCCTTTTTGTTTTTAGTGGATTATTCTCAAAAGCTAATCAGATCATCAGAAATTCCCAGAGAACCACCACATCAAATCTGAATGCGATCCATAAAATGGTTCATAAGACATCGTGCCCACAAGTTTTCTGAGCGACCATATTGGAAAAGGCCGTCTATACCCAAATGTATGAGAAGAATTACTCAGTTACATAGACCTGTTTGCGGAAAATAAACAAAATTCACAGTTCACCTCTTAGTGAGTGCTAAATTCCTGATACTCAAACGACGGCGGTGAATAATACAATGTTAAACACTATAAGCATCCCGCTAGTATCGGGGATGTTAAAAAAAGCATACTTGTAGCTGTGTAGTTCTCTCAAACAGTTAACATTATCTCCGATGTTGTGTCGATATATATAGTCCCATTTACACGGCACTCGTGATTTATATTCCATTTATAAAACTGCCTCCTATTTAAATCCTCAGTTTTGTAATTGATCAAAATTTTCTACCAATGATTTGTTTGAATATACAGCCTAAGTGTAATATAGCAAATGAGAACTCATAAGCTCCTTATTTTGATGGATCATGACTTTTTCTCTGAAATCGTGAAACCTTTCACTACTAATCGCAACTGTATACTTGCTTTGATGCTTTTAAGTATGAATTTACCGCGATTCTTGACTTTTAGTGGATGAAGATGACTTGATGTGGTTTAAAAAGTAAAGAAAATTACGCCGTATTGGTAAACCAGTTTCATGGAAATTTTTGTTATAAGACCCTTAGTTATCCAAAATAAAGTATGTTTTCATGGATGTAAAATGATGCTTTAATGCATAATGGCGGCTTAAAGGGTTAAATAATCTGTTTTATTAGTAGGGTAAATCACTGTTATTGGGAATGAATCGAGTGTTCAAACATCAAGATTTGCAAATGTTTGGTGTCAAATTAAACAAATATGAGTAAATTCCACCCGAAGTCGTGGGTCGCGACCATTTAAATAAGATAACATAGCGGTGAAGGGGATAAAATGTGTCATGTGTAGCATTTCTAAACTGCTAAAACGACACATCTAGCCAATGTTTGACCAATGTTGGGCCAACGTCGTAGACGGTGGGCCAACATTGGTCAAACATTGGCTAGATGTATCGTGTATGCTGGGAAACTGCTAAAACGTCCAGCAGCGGCAATGTCCGTTCGTGTGCGACACAGATTTGAATCCGTACAAGTTGGTGGCGTGAATAATAGATATACCAGACAAATGGATATGACATCAACTGTTATAATACTGTACTGCGCAGTTATGCCGCTCCTCGCGCACATTGACCCAATGTTGGGTCAAAATCCCCGTCGCTGGCCAAACATTAACCCAGCATTAGGTGAGTGGCTTATACTGGTCGGACCAGCTGACACGACAAGTTTCGATGTGATATTGCAATGGGGCATTAAATCTACAAGTGATGATCACCGTGCATCTAATCAGTGACGAAACACGGCATGGAGCTGAATGAGTGGTGGCCCAGCTTGGCGGGCGTTGTCCCGATGTTGCGCCAAGGTTGGACCAGCGCGGCTCGTTTGCTGGGTGGCAATCACTGAAAACGACCACTTCCCTAGTTTACCAGGACGTCGCGATTAACCCTTGCAACGCCGGAAGGGTTTTATTCAATTTTGAATCATCACAAATGTCTTAGTCAGCTCTTTCCGCTTCATTTGAATATCTATGTTATGGGTTTACGGCCATTATAAATATTTTAATTATTTCAGTGCGGGAAGCGTCGCAAAGCTACACAATAAGGCCAGCATCATCTTTTTTTATTTTTCCTCCTTGATATGTCCATAATATGTCAACATGTGCATAGACCAGAATTGGGAAAGTTTTTTTTTTAAATTTTGTGTTGCACGTTTACCAGTAAAACGAGAAATAAGGACGAAATTTAATTTTAGACATGCGTGTCCAAAATAGAAAATACCGGGATAACTGATAAATGGGGTTTTCGGCACACTTTCTACGCTGCCACAACAGCCCAAAATGTAAAAGACATCCACATCTCTAATCTATGCCCATGTTTTCATATTATGGTCATATCAAGAAGCAAAAATATGACGTTGGCTTTTGGATGATTTTTGGCCTGATTGTGTCGCTTTAAGACGTCAGAATCTGACATCTACAGGGTATAAAGACGTCGGATTCTGACGTATAAAGACGGTCCCGCGCTAAAAGGGTTAACATTTAAAGTGCTAGTTGCGTCTATAGTCGTTTCCAGCCTTTTTTATTTTCTTTCTATCTGTCCTTTCGAACAAGATAATTTTCAAGATAAACTAGATGTGACTGTTTTCGGCACGTAAACATTGAAAGCATCCCCGTTACACCCAAACAATTAAGAGATTATCACAACAAACGAAATCTAAGCATAAAAATTACCCCCCACCAGGTAATTTTTTCAAGATGTCCTATATCAGCCAGATTTTTTTTTCGAAATGTCCTCCGTCAGCCATCTTGTTTTAAATGATTATTTCCCAAACGGTAATCAGATCATAAGAAACACCCACAACATCAAATTTGAATGCGATCCAACCTACGGTTTATAAGATATCGCGCCCACAAGCTTTTTGGTCAGCCATTTTTTTCAAAATGTCCTTCGTCAACCATCTTGTTTTTTTATGAATTATTTCCAAAGTTAATCAGATCCTCAGAAATACCCAGAGAACCTTATAAAATTTGCAAGCGATTCATCCAACGGTTAACAAGATATCGGGCCCACAATCTTTTTAGGCGGCCATTTTGAAAAGTGGCCGATTATGGCCTCGTCGAAGTTAAGTCGGATTAAGGTTGGAACCAGTTTGGCGACGAGTATAATAGGAAGACCCATGAATTAAATGATGAAAATGTACATTTCGGTCGATGTATAGTGTGGACCGCATATCAGAATGCATCAAAGACGAGGTGTTGAAGCAACGATGGGCTAATGTCGGGGCCAGCGTAGCAGACGGTGGTCCAACACTAACCAAACATCAGGTCACCATCCGGTATTGCTCAGTATTAAGCCGCCTATAATGACGTACAAAAATGAATTCAAAATGCCGGGCAACAGCGGTGATTATCAACGAAAAGTATTTCACTTTTAATTCTTCGGCTGTTGGTGAGATTTTACCTGCGGCCTCCAAATAAAACCTGCCAGCCTGTGTGCGCAGACTGTTAGAGCATGTCATTATTAGCAGATTGAATAGTTCCCCGCGACAACCGGCAACGGGGCGCTCAGACTCCTTGGCCGGCTCGGTGACAAATAGAAAATTATATGAATGCAGAACTGATTGCAAGAAACAAAGCTTTGTCTGCCGCACGCAGGGGTTGTCTGTGGTCGAAAACGACGCAGATGCGGTTGTCAGTGCACTACACTGGCGACGACTTGAAAAAATATACTGCCGTGCAGATGTAAACAGCGGTAACTGGTTACTTGAAAAGCAAGCAGTAACTTCTGTTTGCCTTTGTTAAACCTTCACCATTGCAGCGTATCTGAGCCCAATCAGATTCGATGCCTCTTTACGTATATGGTTTTTTTTACACATAACTTATGAGAATATTTTGGTACAGACATCAAGCGGGGTTTTCACCGGAATGAGGACTCCAAGATGTTTCTGTGACTTCCCTTCCCATGTACCATTTTTTTCTAATTCCATGAGCGCAGCCACAATATTTTGATGCAAAAGGTACATAACAAAAGTCATTCCAGGTTATCGAACTACCGACAGGCCACTTTAATTTTTCTACATATACGGACAGTAGTATCAAACGCAGTATCCCAGATAACAAACGACGGTATGAAAGATCAGCTACCACGTCATCGCGAATATTTTAACCTTTCCCCCAGCTACGTCATCTTATTTAAATTTTCACCCACTTGAAGTCGTGTGTCGCTACCGCGACCCACAACTTCAAGTGGGTGAAAATTACTCACACCTGTTTACCTTGAGACCAAACATTTGCAAATGTTGATCTCATTTCATTCAGAATTTAACTTTTAACAAAGCTGAATAAAAACGATCATATTGTTGAGACTAGAGCTTAAAGGGTTAATACATAATAATGATAATGAAGGGATAAAATCGGTTTGCCGATAATGTTATTTATAATAGGCCCATAAATGCGGAAATTACAAATGTATAGAATTCTAAGAATATGAAAAACCCAAATCTCCCAGCAGTATATAGGTATATATGCTCTTACATGTATATCCGGAGGACACACGCACAGCTAACAAGGGGCGTTAAATTGGTTAAACGTTGGACCGATGTCTGCGACGTTGGCCCAGCATTAAACCTACACTGGATAAACTTCCCGCGCTCTTCGGAACTTTTCTCAATCGATGTGAGCATAATTGCGCGAGCATTTATAAACCGCTGCACAGAATAGAGAACGCGGAAATAGAAGGTGAAGTTTCAAATAGCACGCGTCTTTTTAGCGGTCCTGGAGATAAATGTTGTGTGTAATTTCTCAATCATCGTACGCTTGGCATCATTATAGGCATTTATCAGGCTGTTTATTTCTGGATACATTATGCCGCTTTTAATCATTCGTTTGTTGGATTATCAGTCAATATTTTCATTCATTTTAAGCTGAAATTGCTAACGCAATTCCCAGTAATCAAATTAATGACGAAAAATATTTCTATTTACACAAAAAAATAGAATCCGAATCTGACGTCAGTAGACGTCAGATTCTGACGTCCTAAGTCGATCCCCGCACTGTAAGACTGTACATATTTATAATGGCCGCAGACCCATAACCATAGGTAACCCATAGGTATTCAGAAAAGCGGAAAAATTCAAACAAGACATTTATGATGACTTAAAATTGGAAAAACCCTTTAGTCCCCATGGTTTATTCAAAAATATCTCACAGCTTCAAGTGAGTGAAAATTATGCAGATTTGACAAAATAAAGGTCAACTTTTTTGAAATCGTGCTGATTGATGTCACATTATGGCTTTAACATGTTTAAAAGGCGGTACTGAATGTGAAAATAATTAAGTGACAAACCGAATAAATTCGGCACCGGCGGTTAAAGGGTTAAATGAGAATCCACCACATACTACATGATCAATTTCAGCGGTATTTCCTCCGGTTTGAAACTATAATATATACAGGCCTGTAGCAGTAAGTGAGTTAAGTTGATGGAGGTAGAGTTGTTATCTACCTGGGCACAATGAAAGATCAGCCGTGATTGCTCAGTGTAGTTATTATATGCATAATTGTAGCAATTTTAAGCCCTAAATAAGGGTATTACACAAGTCTAATGACTCGGATGTAAAAATAAATGAATCTGGCTATTTATGTTTAAATGGATCCAGCGCTCCCATAGATTATAGCACTGATAAGTGGACTGTTAATCACATGTCTGTTTTTGTGATTGTCAGCGGTTAAAATTGGAGGCCCATGAGCTTCTACTTATTCAAGTAAAAATATTTATCTGAAACGCAATACAACATATACTCCAAAATATCACAAAATTAATTGAGCAGTAACTATCAAAATAATTTATTTGCAATGGGAAACAATTATAAAGCTATCTCGATGACGTATATACAACTGACGGATGAGACTCCTCGATGAGCTGCGAGCTGGGTAAAAAAAGGGGTCCGCCTTTTATTCAGAAGGCCCACTAGTTAGAAGACCCGTTTGTCAGATGGCCGGCTAGTCAGAACATTAGTTAGACATGATATTCAGGAGGCCAATTAGTCAGAAGTCCTGTTTATAGTTAGCTAGTCAGTAAATCAGTTAGAACCTGTTAGTCACAAGGCCCGTCAGTCAGAAGATCAGTTTGTTCAGCCTGTATACGTTACGAGAAAACAACCCTTTTTAGTAGGAACAACGACGTACGTTTTGACCAAATATGTGTTGTTTTATTAGTTTATATGTAGCAGTTTATTCACACTTTAACCCTTACAGTGCGGGGATCGACTTTAGTCGTCAGAATCTGACGTCTAAAGACGTCAGATTCTGACGACTAAAGTCGATCCCTGCACTGTAAGAGTAAAAATATTTCTAATAGCATTAGATCCATAACACAGGTATTCAAATGAATCAGAAAGAGCTAACGAAGACATTTATGGTGATTCAAAATTGAAAAAATCCTTTTGGTTGCAATGTTTTTTTATAAATTAATTCAGCGCTTTAAGGGTTAACCCTTCTAACGCAGAGACCGTCTGTAGACTTCAGACCCATTAGGCGCGGGGACAGTCTTAATATACGTCAGATTCTGACGTATAAAACGATCCCCGCGCTGAGATAATTATAATACATATGACGGCAGTAGAGTAGACCCATAACATAGGTATAGGTAAATTATGATCATTTCTAATTGAAAAAACCCTTTGGTTTCCATGGTCCATACACAAATATTTCAGCGTTGTAAGGTTTAAATTGCTATGTTACTTTTTCTTCCATTTGAAGCCGGTATTGCTGATGTATAATTTTCAGCTTAAATGAATTAAGCAATACCAATACGTTTACCTATCAATGAAGGATAGGCCTTATGCGAGATAAAAATTATGTGCCTTTCCATCTTTCAGTCGTTCGGCTGTTTCCGTTTCTGAGAATCGTGCAATATCTAATATTTATCACGATATTGGATCTGGAATTTGCTTATATGCACCTAATCCGGATATTGGCATTGCCTTTTCATCGATACTGTGACAATAGGTTTTGATTTATTTCTGCTTGTTTTGTTTTAATTGGATCTAATCAAGGAATCTATATAATTAATAGGGAGAGATTCCTAGATCTAACTAACGTTACTACCCGTAGTTTTATCATGCTTTATCGGCATTGACCGAATACCCCAATTATAAACGATTTTGAAAACTGTGCTTATTTTCATATTATAATGAGTTATCACTCGTTTATGAGATTTAATAATAATGGCCTACAGCATTGCTCCTTGTTAAGTTAACCCATAGATCACTGAGCTGTTCAATTTAAATTTCCAGTCACCTGAAGTTGTGTCTCGCTACCGCGACACACAACTTCAGGTGACTGAAAATGTATGTTATTTGTGAAATTTAAGTCTCAATATATCTCAGTGTTTCAAGATTGAAGGCATATTGTACTGTAAACAGATCGTTATCAGGGGTTATACAGATGCTAATAAAACACAGAATGTCTACAGAAGTCGACATCAGTATACTCTAAAGGTTAAAACAGTATGACTCTTGTCTAATGAGTCTTCTGCGAAAAAGGCTGTCACCGTCAAAAGTACTACTACTAGCAACTATCCCAGTACAATTATATTCAAAATAAGCCACGTGGTGATTAGATGTGACGGGGGTGAACACTTACAGCGCGGGGATCGACTTTAGTCGTCAGAATCTGACGTCTACAGACGTCAGATTCTGACGTCTGTAGACGTCAGATTCTGACGACTAAAGTCGATCCCCGCACTGTAAGAATCAACATATTTCTAATGGCCGTAGACCGATAACATAGGTATTCAAATGAATCAGAAAGAGCCAACTAAGACATTTATGATGATTTCAAATTGAAAAAAAAACCTTTGGTTGCGATGTTTTTTTGCAAATTAATTCAGCGCTTTAAGGGTTAACCCTTACAACGCTGACATATTTTGTATAGACCAAAAGGTTTTTTCCAATTTTAAATCATTATAAATGTCTTAATTAGCTCTTTTCATAGTTATCGATTCATTTGAATACCTATGCTATGAGTCTACGGCCATTATAAACATTTTAGCTATGTCAGTGCTGGGATCGACTTCAGACGTCAGATTCTGACATCTGAAGTCGATGCCCGCTGTAAGGGTAATTAGGCACAATTTTTACATTATAAATGTGGATGGGTGGATATACATGTCCATAATAATAGGCCTATACATATAAGCAAACGTTGCGTGTATGTAGTACATGCACAGTAGATAATTAGACAGGGCTCGTACACAATGGGAATAAGTAAAATACAGGGCCCGCGTAGAAGTTACGATATATCGTAGGTTTCCGGTTGGTTGAGATGGGCATCTGCATTTGGAATTTTCCCAGGTAACAAAATAAATAAAATGGAATTATTTGACTGTTACTGAGAAAAAGTATAAAAGAAAGACAACTATGTATTGTAAGTGCATTAAGTCCCTCTAGACACTGAAAACACTGATGCTGTAAACCAATGTATTTTTGGCGCTTGTATTTTTTGAAAAAATAAACACGAAAGTAAAATTTTGTAAGCAAACTCAAACATTAGAATCTGGGGATTATCAACTAGTGGGATTATCACTGGTGGGTTTTATTGATTCCAGACATCCGGGACTTTTTCAAGGATAAAGGACTGGAACATAGAATAGTAAAATTCCAGGATTTCCAGGACGCGTACGAATCCTGATTAGATTAATGTGGATTTTCAACAACAGTTACTGTACAATTGATTACAGTTGACGGTTAAACATAAGATTACTAAGATTGATGTGCCTGTGTTTTGACATGTTTACAGTGGTGTGTACCTATATATACATAGCTTGGTGTACTACATCTGGAGTGGAGGGATGCTCAAATAATAAACTCAGTGTATAATATTGCGTGTGCCTCAGTCCATCTTGTCACAAACCACACACTGAGAAATCCACCAAGCTAATACATACTCCCGTGCGAAGGCATAAAGCAACAACTGCCTACGTAAAAACCAAACAGCAGTAACTGCTTACTGATGTCCAAAGGCAAACAGCAGTAACTGCTTACTTGAATAGTAAGCAGTAACTGCTGTGTGCCTTCGCACGCCAGTATATAACCAACCATTTCCTCCGCTAACATACATAATACGAGAACATACAACATACAACTATAAATCAGATTCAACTGATTCAAATCTCACGAATTCACGTTGTATTTGTCACCATATCTACTGGGAGTACGGTGATTTTCAGTGTCTCTTTTTGAGTTGCTTTATTTGGAGAGGAGACCGCCTCTCTGGCAGTGAGATGGTGACCGCGGAAACTGAAGCCCGCTGGGGCAGACAGACTGATAGTCGCCAATGACAAGTGACATCAGTGAGCAGCAAAACACGCGACAAATGACGCAGTCTCCCCGCAACAGCTGGTCCTGTAGCTGTTTAAAGTTATTCAATCAGAATTTTCACCCACTTGAAGTTGTGTCTCGCTGACGCGATCCACAACTTTAAGTGAGTGAAAATTATTCAGATTTGATCAAACGGAAAGTGCCAGCTACGATCCTTTTATATCCAAATGACTTGATGAAGTGAAAAAGAGGGGATGGAGACGGACGATACTGGACTGAATATAAAAAAAAACAATGATCATATAGTGACAGCTTAATGTTCGTTTGATATTGAAGACGGAGGTGAAAATGTTGGAAACACACTGTAAATTTGAATCCTGTTCGCATCCACTCGTCCGTCCGCTCGTTTATTCATCTTTTCTATAGTATCTATCTATCTATCTCTTATTTATAGTCATGATTGACAAAAAATCTGAGCTTGTCTGGTTAATTAGCAATCTAATTTTCTGTTGTTAAAATCTTGCTGGTTGATGTCATGTATTTTGAAAATAAAGGATTAAAACTAGATTGCGGTCTAGGTAGTCGCATTAAATCCACTTATAACTGTACTGCCGAGCCAAGTCAAAAGTCAGTAACTTATCAAGTACTATAGTCGGATTCACATTAACCGTGGTGAATGAATTTCGCGGATTTCTCAGTCAATTCTCAACCAATTTTAATGAAATTTTACACACACCATTTGCCATTCATGTCGTGACAACCCTGTTAGACTATATGACATGTAGTAAATAAAAAAGTAGTAGTAAATAAAAAAAATGTTCCCCTCTATAAGCTCATTAGCTTCGTCTCAGAATTTGATGTGTCAAATGGTCTAACTTCTAAAAATAACTATCAAAATTTCTCGAAATTCTCAGGGTGGTCACCAGGTCACGACATGAATGGAAAAAAGTGTGTAAAATGTAATGAAAATTGTTTGAGAATTGACTTAGAAATATGCAAAATTCAATAATCCTGGTTGATGAATATAATGTGAATCTGACTATAGTAAGCAGTTAGTGACTTTGGTTTTTCAGAAGTGTCTCGACGATTGGCGGTCAAATGCTTGATTTGATAAAACCTGGAATATTACAAAAAAAAACAAATCTTGTGGTGTTTCAAAAGCAGTTTTGTTTATGATGGCGGTCCAAAAAGATAACAAGCTATTAAAACAAGCCCAGCAGGTGCTGGAAAATGAAACAAGCCAGCTAACCAAAGGTCACTGGTTTATAGGCTGGAGTTCAGCAAATATATTCAACTTATTTAGCTGCACCTGACAGTGCAATAGATCAAGCTACGTGTACCAGCAATCTAACAGTCCGCTCATACTGCGACGGCCAAAAATCTGATTGCTTGAAAAGCGCAAGCAGAAGCTGATTTTTGGCTTTGCACGGCAGCATCCCAGCAAACACAAAACATTTGTATAACATTTATATAATGTTGGACCAACGTAGAAGACGTTGGACCGACTTTGTATAAATGTTATACAAATTATGTTTTGTGCTAGATAGCAGTACTAAAATTTTAACCCTTAAACCGTTAAATTAAATATATTTCACCCACTTAAAATTGTGTCTCGCTACCGCGACTCGTAACTTCAAGTGGGTGAAAATTACCCATATTTGTTGAATTTCAGAACAAACATTTGCAACTTTTTATGTCTAAATATTCATTGCAATTTTTTATTTTTTAATAATAATTTTATGCCCAATAACAGTGATTTGATCGTCTAATAAAACGGACTAAAAACGACTATAGCGGTTTAAATGTTAAGCCCCTTTCGCATTTACGCATAAGTTGCATATTTTAAATAAAATTTGCAGATGAAAAATGGTGCAATCCATCAAAACAGTGACGTCCTCTGCTTTCATCTGAGACATTAGCCTACACATGAGTATTTTCATAAAATGCCGTCATTTTTATTCACATTGGGTGACGCAATTCCCATCCCAAGGTGAATGAAAATGAGCTAGGCTCTAGGAGGGTTGATAACGTACTAACGATTACATTTTTGTGATCATCATTTTCGCTGATTATGTCAGTGTGAAGATCATGAGAAAAGACTTCAAACTTAGTGCCCATATTCGGGTTTGAACTACTAAATATAATAGTCTATTTTCCTTTTTTTAAATTGACGATTGCCTCACCCCATCTCCTACTACCTCTTCGACTAGCAGCTAATTGCGTGCCCTCAGGTGACATTTATAAATATAAACCTGTGTTGAGTTTGCAGAAAGTCAAGCTTTCCGAGAGATATTAATAACTTCGAATTTCGACACAGATCTCTTATTAGATAAACATGCCCAATATCAGAAATGCATAAGTTCTCTCTTATGAAATTCTGCCTATACATAACTTGGATATTCGAAATACGTTTCATTTTAAACAATAACACATGTAGTTTTATTTCTGCCTTTACTACAGATCTATACAATAATCGACAGGGCTAATTTGGAGAAATTAAAAAAAAAGTTGAACAGATAAAAAAATCCTCGTCTAGGCAGACAGTTTTGCGACGCACAAAACCTATAAGATTACGTTTGATGTATTGTTTCTAGGGATGACGTATGTATTGCGGAGGGCTAATTCCACACGTGTCACCTAAATCGGGACTTGAACCTATAAAACAGGCCCGGCATCTTAAATACAGAGCATAATAGTCCTAATAACTAGAATACTTCCTCCTCGCCACACCTGGCCGCATCAGCTTGTCAGCACGTCAAATGAAACGGCTTACTCACAGTCCATACATCAGATCAGTGCTACCTCACTATTGGGCTGATATCGTACACATTGGCCTAACATGAAATAGCCTTTGGGTCAATGTTGTTCTGAGAAAGGAGTTTTTAAACATGGCCAAAATACATCCCGACAAACAAGAGACGTCGAGCCAATATTGGCTTTATGTTGGGCCAACGTCACAGACGTTGGCCCAACATGGTGGCTCATCATCGTGTGTTACTGGTGTATAGCTTGAGTAAGTTTATAGTCCAAGGTCAATTTAGTGATTGTCATTATTTGCTTTTTATTTGTCGAGGTTAATGTACCGCCATACTGCAGCATGACAAATAGGCCCCCGAGCCGGCAGAGGGTCGTATGTGCCACTCAAAAGAGTAGCACATACGACCCTCTGGTCACTAGGGACGATACATTATGAATACTCCGTGTCAACATTTCCTGATTGGCAATTCTGTTTGCTCAGGCCTCAAATTTTTTATTATGTAAAATATTATTTATCGCTCGTTAGTCACGCTAAGAGTTCTGCCACAAGCACTGTGACCACTTTTATCCACTCACAATATCCCGTTTATAAAATTAACCCTCTCAAGCCTTAATTTACCATTGTCATCTTCCTCCACCACAAGCCGCGAATTGCTGTCGCAATTCTCGACTTGTGGTGGATGAAGAAGTGGTTTAAAAAAAAAAAAAAAAAATTGCCATGTATTGGTTCGTTCTAAAACCCTTGGTTGTAGGAAAATAAAATTTGTTTTCAGGGATGTAAAATGATGATTTACTGCATCGTGAAGGTTTAAAGGGGTAAATAACAACAGTGGATTATTATAGTCAGAAGGTGTATTATCCGACCGTGCTTCTCTCTTCAACATAATTACATTACGTGATGTGCATTTTAGTCATCACTGTCATTTTCATGTTATTCTCAGCTATTTGTTGTTATTAATTCTCTACTCTGGCGCAAAACATCCAAATTATAGACAATAAATATATGCGTAATTTAATAATTAATGTAGATAATGACATCTAATGTTGATAACTAATTGTGTATATCCGCTAGTGTATGACCACACCACATATTGAACTATTATGTTATTATACTTAATGTGCAAAGGCATTATTAAACGTGGTAGGGCCTATCTTTTATGCATCGTCATCTATTCCTTTAATATTACAGCATAATGTTCAAAACAAACTAACTAAAAAAGATTTGTTTGACCAACGAATGTATATTATCATAGATAAACGCTCAATATGTCGGGTTATTTTTCATACTAAAATAAATAATGAGCTGTCGCAATTATCGTAGTGGATGAGGATGACTTGAGGTGAGGCGGCAAAAAAAAAAAATATTATTGTTTTTTTTATAACAGTTCCATGAAAATCTCCGATCTAAGCTCTAAAGGTAGAAAGATGTAGAAAGTCATTCTTCAGAGAAGCGAAATGGTGAGTTGATACATATTGATGGCTTAAAGCACTTAATGTTTAAAAAATATTATTAACAGTTTTGTAAAATTAATTGTAAAATTAATATTGTGATTGCTGTTCGTGGTTTCTGAACTATTTCTTTCTAATCATGAATATAACGGGCTGATGGTGATAATAAACGCGTTGATTCTATTGAGAGGAAACTACTTGTAAAGGATGCAATAAATTTTGTTTAGTTTCTCTTCCAGATGAGGGCGGGGGTTCTGGTGCATTGGTAAAGCTGCATGCTTGGAAAGTCGGACATCGCGAGTTCGAAGCCCGCTCTGGCATTCAAGTTTCGAAGCAATTTAAATTTCTCTGTCTGGAGGGCGGTGTCATCTCACCATCCTCAGGAGTTTCTCCTGCCCAGTTTACCCTACAAGTGCACAAAGGTGGCCTAAAACCCAATTCAATTCATTTCATTTCCAGATGAACTAATTATGGAAACCGGTCAGTCAGAAACAATGATCGGAATAAGAAGACCGAAAATTAGGGCAAAATTCAAGAGGTTTTTAATAATCAGCAAACCAGCTGCTGACTTTCAATTGTGGATGCGCTAAATTGGTCCTGGGAATCACAGGACGCTAGAAGTCACTGAATAAATTGAAGTAGTCCACTCTGCAATAACCGAAATAGATGTGAATAGACAAAAGGGACTTGTCATGGCAGTGTGTGAGATGATTCATGTGTAAGATAATTCAAAAAACTAATTCTGAACAAGACTACATAAGTCCAGGAGCTCCCGCTCCGAATTAGAATTTGATTTAAGCAATTTTGTGTAGGGTTATTAATGTAGTCCTAGGCAAGGTCAAAAATCAAGACGCAAGAAAACTAGGTGTAAGAAGCCCAGTCTAAGAGTAAGATAAGAACTAGACAGTCTGTCAGAGATTGCAAACCTCCATTGAAAATAATGATCCTAATCAGTATCCAAGTAATGGTCTACCTATCAAATTTAGTTTTATAGTAATGGACTGACATCTAACACAGTTTGCAAAATATTGGGCATGTGAAAGTAAATAATGGCCGATAGGGGGCCATTTTGAATTTGATCGAGTCAGAATTTTTCAAGATGCATCCTCAGCTGAAATCTCACATTTCATTCTATAGTAATCGTCTAGCTATCTAGCACGGTTTACCGAATATCGGCCATGTGAAAGTGAATAATGGCCTAAAGGCGGCCATTTTGAATCTGATTAAGTCGAAATTTTCCAACATGCATCCTCAGCTGAAATCTCACATTTCATTCTATGGTAATGGTCTAGCCATCTAGCACGGTTTACCAAATATCGCCCATGTGAAAGTGAATAATGGCCGATAGGAGGCATTTTATAGTAATGGTCCAGCTATCTAACACGGTTTACCAAATATCAGCAATGTGAAAGTAAATATTGGCCGATAGGCGGCCATTTTGAATTCGATTGAGTGGGAAGTTTTTAAAAGGCATCCTCCCTCGAAACGTCACATTTTGTTTTATAGTAATGGTCGAGCTATCTAACACGGTTTACCAAATATCAGCAATGTGAAAGTAAATAGTGGCCGATAGGCGGCCATTTTGAATTCGATTGAGTCGAAAGTTTTTAAAAGGCATCCTCTCTCGAAACGTCACATTTTGTTTTATAGTAATGGTCTAGCTATCTAGCATGGTTTACCTGATATCAGGCCTATCGAGGTAAATAATGCTGATTGTCGGCCATTTTGAATTCGTAAGTTGAAAATTTTCAGGGTGCATCCTCCCCCGAAAACTCACATTTTGTTTTATAGTTATCAAGTAATGGTCTAGCCATCTAGCACGGTTTACCAAATATCAGCCATGTGAAAGTAAATAATGGCCGATAAGCGGCCATTTTGAATTTTATCGAGTCGAATTTTTTCAAGATGCATCCTCTCCTGAAATCACACATTTTGTTTTATAGTAATGGTCTAGCCATCTAGCACGGTTTACCAAATAACGGCCATGTGAAAGTGAATAATGGCCGATTGGCGGCCATTTTGAACTTGGACGAGTTGAATTTTTTCAAAATGCATCCTCTCCTGAAACCTTACAATTTGTTTTATAGTAATGGTATAGATATATTGAGCGGTTTTCATGATATTCCACAATATCAGGCCTGTCGAGGTGAATAATGGTCGATAGGCGGCCATTTTGAATTTTATCAACTTGAAATTTTTCAAGATGCATCCTCTCCTGAAACCTTACAATTTATTTGATATTAATGGTGTAGCTATCTTGAGCGGTTTTCATGATATTCCGCAATATCAGGCCTGTCGAGGTGAATAATGGCCGATAGGCGGCCATTTTTAATTTTATCGACTTGAAATTTTTCAAGATGCATCCTCTCCTAAAACCTCACAATTTGTTTTATAGTAATGGTGTAGCTATCTTGAGCGGTTTTCATGATATTCCGCAAAATCTTTCAGTCGGATTTACCGATGGTATAAATTAGGTCAAAGTGCTGGGTCAACTTCAAGGTCAAGGTCCAAAAACCTGAAAAGGCACAACTAGGGACCTTAGAGAACATGTATGTGCAATATGACTGTCATCGGCCCAGTACTTTTCGAGATCTGCTCCGGAAACGAAGTGCGCGTCAAAACGTCTAAATAGGTCATAGTTCTGAACCAGAAGTAGGTCAAAGTTCAAGTACCCCAAAAGGCACAACTAGACCCCCTAGGGGTGTTGTGTGTAAAATTTGAAGACAATCGGACAAGTACTTTCAGAGATATGCTCCGGCAACGAATTGTTTACGGACGGCCCAACGCCGTAACATCATCATTTTCTCCTCTGCGACCTTGCGTATTAAATTCAGATTAAAAATATTTTAACCTGTCCATTATCCACCTGGAAGTAACCCACATACCAATAATTGTTATCCTAGCTTATTTTCTTACAAAGTTATAGGCAAAAGAAGAGGCCAAAAAAAACGGGGGTAGAATCCATAGCTCCCTCCGTCTCACCTACGGTGACGGCGGGAGCTAAAGTGTACATTTAAAACTGTACAGCCTCCACCACCACAGCGGACCAATCAAAAGCAGAACTGGGGGATATGTCGCGGTTTTCCTACTTTACCCCTTTTTGCATGTAAAATATTTTACATCAATATGTGGAATGCCAGTGTCATTGTGTGTCAAAAGTGCAGGCAATCTACACATTTTTTCAAAAGAAATGTGATAAGACATTTATAAAAAATCAAAATTCCACGACTTTTCCACGACTTTTTGCCAAATTTTCATTTTTTATGACTTTTCCAAGCCTGGATTTTATTTTTTCATTTTCCATGGTTTTCCATGATTTTCCATGACCGTGGGAACCCTGTCTCAGGTCTGCATTAAATCTTTCGCTGGATATATTTTATATCTTGTGTTGAAGGAGGTCTCCTGATATATGGCAAATGCTTTTTATTATTCTGGGTGAAATTTCACTTGTGCTTCTGGCATAATTCACCTGTTTTTCCACAAAATTATTTTGAAGGGATAATCAATTTAATCTATGTTTTTTTATTTGAATTTTTACTCATTTAGACCCACAGAATTTAAGTGGGTAAAAAATACTTTTTTAATTTGAGACCGAACAGTTGCAAATCATGATGTTTAAACACTCATTTAATTCACAATAACAGTGGTTTATAAACTGCTAATAAAATATATTAACCTTTACAGTGTGGGGATCGACTGTAGACGTCAGATTATGCCGACTAAAGTCGATCCCCGCACAGTAAGAATAAAAATATTTGTAATGGTCATACACCCATAACATACGTATTCAAATGAATCGGAAAGAGTTCACTAAAACGTTTATTATGATTTTAAATTGCAAAAACCCTTTGGTCTCTATGGTCTTTGCGAAAGTATTTCAGCGCTTAAAGGAATAAAACGATTTTGTTTAACCCTTTCAGCGCAGAGAATGACTTTATATCAGAATCTGGTGGCTGTAGACATGAGAATAGACATCAGAATGTATAAAGACATATAAAGACCGTCTTTACATCAGAATGTATAAGGACATATAAAGACCGTCTTTATAGTAAGTAAGTAAAATGTCTTCTTTACTTCACTTTTCGGCCAGTATGGCTATATAAGTGAAAATTCCAAGTTTTACAATATCCTATATTGTATAGTAATTATAGTAATGGTCTAGCTATCTAGCACGGTTTACCTGATTTTGAAGGGATAATCAATTTAATCTATGTTTTTTTATTTGAATTTTTACTCATTTAGACCCACAGAATTTAAGTGGGTAAAAAATACTTTTTTAATTTGAGACCGAACAGTTGCAAATCATGATGTTTAAACACTCATTTAATTCACAATAACAGTGGTTTATAAACTGCTAATAAAATATATTAACCTTTACAGTGTGGGGATCGACTGTAGACGTCAGATTATGCCGACTAAAGTCGATCCCCGCACAGTAAGAATAAAAATATTTGTAATGGTCATACACCCATAACATACGTATTCAAATGAATCGGAAAGAGTTCACTAAAACGTTTATTATGATTTTAAATTGCAAAAACCCTTTGGTCTCTATGGTCTTTGCGAAAGTATTTCAGCGCTTAAAGGAATAAAACGATTTTGTTTAACCCTTTCAGCGCAGAGAATGACTTTATATCAGAATCTGGTGGCTGTAGACATGAGAATAGACATCAGAATGTATAAAGACATATAAAGACCGATATCAGGCCTATCGAAGTAAATAATGCTGATTGTCGGCCATTTTGAATTCGTAAGTTAAAAATTTTCAGGGTGCATCCTCCCCCGAAAAACTCACACTTTGTTTTATAGTAATCAGGTAATGGTCTAGCCATCTAGCACGGTTTACCAAATAACGGCCATGTGAAAGTGAATAATGGCCGATTGGCGGCCATTTTGAACTTGGACGAGTTGAATTTTTTTCAAAATGCATCCTCTCCTGAAGCCTTACAATTTGTTTTATAGTAATGGTGTAGATATCTTGAGCGGTTTTCATGATATTCCACAATATCAGGCCTGTCGAGGTGAATAATGGCTGATAGGCGGCCATTTTGAATTTTATCAACTTCAAATTTTTCAAGATGCATCCTCTCCTGAAACCTTACAATTTATTTGATATTAATGGTGTAGCTATCTTGAGCGGTTTTCATGATATTCCGCAATATCAGGCCTGTCGAGGTGAATAATGGCCGATAGGCGGCCATTTTTAATTTTATCGACTTGAAATTTTTCAAGATGCATCCTCTCCTGAAACCTCACAATTTGTTTTATAGTAATGGTGTAGCTATCTTGAGCGGTTTTCATGATATTCCGCAAAATCTTTCAGTCGGATTTACCGATGGTATAAATTAGGTCAAAGTGCTGGGTCAACTTCAAGGTCAAGGTCCAAAAACCTGAAAAGGCACAACTAGGGACCTTAGAGAACATGTATGTGCAATATGACTGTCATCGGCCCAGTACTTTTCGAGATCTGCTCCGGAAACGAAGTGCGCGTCAAAACGTCTAAATAGGTCATAGTTCTGAACCAGAAGTAGGTCAAAGTTCAAGTACCCCAAAAGGCACAACTAGACCCCCTAGGGGTGTTGTGTGTAAAATTTGAAGACAATCGGACAAGTACTTTCAGAGATATGCTCCGGAAACGAATTGTTTACGGACGGCCCAACGGCCCAACGCCGTCACATCATCATTTTCTCCTCTGCAACCTTGCGTATTGAATTCAGATTAAAAAAAATTTAACCTGTCCATTAGCCACCTAGAAGTAACCCACATACAAAAAATTGTTATCCTAGCTTATTTTCTTACAAAGTTATAGGCAAAAGAAGAGGAAAAAAAACGGAGGTAGAATCCATAGCTCCCTTCGTCTCACCTACGGTGACGGCGGGAGCTAAAAAAGGCTATTGATCCCAAAAGGGTCATGAGACTAAAGGTCACCGACATGTGTGCAAAACGGTAAACAACAAGATGACAATGGTGCCAAAATCTTTGTTAAGTAGGTTGGATGTAAAAATAGAGTTAGAGTAAAATGCCTATATTTCCTGTATTTTATCATTAGTCATTAGGTATCAACATTCACTATTTATCTAACATCCAACAGCCAAGGAGTCAATAAATATCTAACAGCTATGAACACACTAGAGTGCTAGATAAATCAAACATCCATGTAGTCACTACATCTTACATGTAACAGTCAGGGGACGAAGTCACTGGATATCTAATCGCCAACCAGTCAATAAATATTTAACATTGTGTCAGATATCTAACAGCCATAGAATCAGAAGATATGTAACATCAATGGAGTCAAATATCTAACAGCCATGGAATCAAAAGATATCAAACAGCCATGGAGTCAGATACCTAACAGCCATGGAATCAGAAGATATCTAACATCCATGGAGACAGATATCTAACAGCCATGGAATCAGAAGATATCTAACATCCATGCAGACAGATATCTAACAGCAATGGAATCAGAAGATATCTAACATCCATGGAGCCAGAAGATATCTAACATCCATGGGAACAGATATCTAATAGTCATGGAATCAGAAGATATCTAACAGTCATGGAACCAGAAGATATCTAACATCCATGGAGACAGATATCTAACAGCCATGGAATCAGAAGATATCTAACATCCATGGAGACAGATATCTAACAGCCATGGAATCAGAAGATATCAAACAGCCATAGAAACAGGAGATATCTAACATCCATGGAGTCAGATATCTAACAGCCATGGAATCAGAAGATATCTAACATCCATGGAGACAGATATCTAACAGCCATGGAATCAGAAGATATCTAACATCCATGGAGACAGATATCTATCATCCATGGAATCAGAAGATATCAAATAGCCATGGAACCAAAAGATATCTAACATCCATGGAGTCGGATATCTAACAGTCATGGAAACAGAAGATATCTAACATCCATGGAGTCAGATATCTAACAGCCATGGAATCGGAAGATATCTAACATCCATGGCGACAGATATCTAACAGTCATGGAACCAGAAGATATCTAACATCCATGGAGTCAGATATCTAACAGCCATGGAATCGGAAGATATCTAACATCCATGGAGTCAGATATCTAATAGTCATGGAATCAGAAGATATCAAACAGCCATGGAATCAGAAGATAGCTAACATCCATGGAGTCAGATATCTAACAGCCATGGAATCAGAAGATATCTAACATCCCTGGAGACAGATATCTAACAGCCATGGAATCAGAAGATATCTAACAGCCATGGAATCAGGAGATATCTAACATCCATGGAACCAGACGATATCTAACATCCATGGAGACAGATATCTATCATTCATGGAATCAGAAGATATCAAACAGCCATGGAATCAAAAGATATCTTACATCCACGGAGTCAGATATCTAACAGCCATGGAATCAGAAAATATCTAACATCCATGGAGTCAGTTATCTAACAATCATGGAATCATAAGATATCTAACATCCATGGAGTCAGATCATTATATCTAACAGTCATGAAATCAGAAGATATTTAACATCCATGGTGTCCTGATATCTAACAGTCATGGAATCAGAAGATATCTAACGGCCATGGAATGAGAAGGTATAGAAGATATCTAACATCCATGGAGTCAGAAGATATCTAACAGTCATGGAGTCAATAGATAACTAACAGTCATGGAATCAGAAAATATGTAACATCCATGGAGTCACATATGTAACAGCAATGGAGTCAATAGATATCTAATAGCAACGAAGTCAGAAGATAATTTAACAGCTATGAAGTCACTAGATATCTAACAGCCATGGAGTCAGATATCTAACAGTCATGAAGTTACTAGATACTATTATCTAACAGTCATTAAGTCAGACGATATCATACAGCCATGGAGTTACTAGATATCCAGAACATCCATTAAGACGCTAGATATCTAACAGCCATGCAGTGATTTAAGTCATTAGAAATTTAAAAGGCAAGAGGTCACTAGATATCTAACAGTCATGTGGTCACTAGATATCAGACAGTCATGGGGTCAGTCTAGATATCTAACAACCTCATGCTCCAGCCGACAGCAGAGCAGAAAAGAACACTAAAAATCCAGAGGGAATGGATCGTGTCCTTGACCGTGTGGACTGCATCCTTGACCGTCTGTCTGACCAGCTGACCACTGTCAGACAGGACATCACGGTGTGTAGTCGCTGTCGGTCGCCAGGTGGATCCACTGCGGTACAAGTGTGCGCGGCGGCGGCGGTAAATCAGGTGGCGGGGTGAGCGGGCTTACAGGTGTGTGGTGAGCCGCTCGGGTGTCCCCCAACACGTGTACACTCTGACCCGACCTCATCCATCAGCCTACTACGAGCACTACTACTACCAGACCCCGGGAGAGCCATAGGAGCGCGGGCCGGCTACACACACTGATCCAGACACGCTGATCCAGACGGCCGACCGCGGCAAGACGGCGGGCCGACGTCGGCAGACGGCGGCCCGCCGTCGTGCCGCGGTCGGCCCGCCGTCGTGCCGCGGTCGGCATCTTGAGCACTCGGCGCGGCACAGGTGTCAGACCCTGACAAATACAGGCCAGGCAATAGCTTCCTTGTCCATCAATCCTGGTGGTGTCAGGGAGTCGGCCACATGCCTGCACACAGTGATCCAGACGGCCTACCATCTAGTCCTGCTAACAACCACTTCTTATCTAGTCATTTACACTTCATCTCCTGCGGGGGTGTCCCGTCAGCGGCGTTTATCTGGAGAATCTGCACCGTGGAGACTGTCTATGGCCCAGCCAAAAGAGGAGCCATACAGGTGTGGTCATTTAGTAAAACACACTGACTAATTGACCACGAGGCATGTGATCGATTTCATTGCTTGAAGATTGAAGTCACCGATTAAAATGGTCAATCCTGTGTGGCCATATAATAAACACGAGCCCGTATCACATGTAAACTACTCAATCCTACATGGCGTAATCATTTAATAAACACAAATAGGCTAGATTATGTACTCACAACAATAAAGAACTAAAAATGTTTTTATTAATTTTTAATCACAAAACTGTACTTAAGTTTTGATTACTTACTAAAAACCCATCAATTCTGCTGATCCGATGATATATTTTAACCATAAGTAAGTAAGTAAGTAAATCACTGCTTTACGTCACCCTCCGACACAAAAGGTATTTTAAGTGACATTTTAATACGATAAAAACGTTGTAGTCAATTGATGAGATGAAATGATGTACAGATGATGATGTGAGGGTGGGGGTGATAGGGCATGGTGGGTTATTGAGAGCGTTTTCCTTCGCTCGCCCGATAAGGGGTTCTGGGCATGTCTAGGGGATCTACCCCCAGACATGCCCAGACGGCCGGAGACTTGGGTTTCGCTGTGCAATTTAAGGCTGAAACTCCGTGGCATTTCGCGCAGCTCCGCTAACCTCGGGTCGGATAGTCCCCAGAGTAGCAATAGGAAGGATAACTCCCTCTGGGTAACTCCATTCATCCCACGTGAGAAACCTGATGTCAAACACGCTATTGTCGGTTATTTAAGGCTACCACATCCTACACCAGCGCCAGCACTGATGCGAGAGCTGCATTAGCACCTCAGTTGAGCGGAGAAACCAGGGTATGCCACTGGCGATCCGCCCGAAGATTATGGCCAGATACGAGGAGTCTGCAGCTTCCCTTGGATGATTGATGCAGACTAGTGCTTCCGTACCATGCCATACAACATGCAACTGACGGAACAGATCCCTAATGACCCTCCCCGGATGGGAGCAAAAAGTACTACTACTAGCCATCATCCCAGTACCCCATTTTAACCATACACAGCTAAAACAAATGAAATGAAATTAAATGAATCTCATTTAGGCCACCTGTGCACATATAGGCTAAACTGGGCCAGGAGAACCTCCTGAGTATAGTGAGATGAATGAGATGAAACAGCCCTCCAGACACAGGATTCTAAATTCAAGCAAGGAGTATAGAAGAACTTCTATATTCTTTGATTCAAGCCCTGGTGGTTTGAGGCCGAGCACGCTACCTCTCGGTCACATAGGCTCCCTATAATATCGAATCTTTACGAGTGAGCGGAGAAGAAACTTTTGTTTCTTTAAAACTAGAATACCAGAGCAGGGTTCGAACCCGCGATCTCCGATTTTCCAAGCAAGCAGCTTTAACCACTGCACCGGGGCCCCCGTCCTAAGAGCAGGTAAATCAAAATAATTGTTCAGGTGTGATCACGTAGGAAGACAAAGAACTGTAAACTCGATAATAGGCGGTCGCCATTAATGAACTTGTCCGAGAACGGGTTTAGTAACATTCAGAGCAAATTTGAGCAGGATGTATGAAAAACTTTAGAAGTTATTGCGTTCAAGGTAGAATTAGCGACGTAAAATGTAGTAAATCGGCCATATTGATTTTTTCAGCCATTACTTAATTTGTCCGAGACACGGTTATTAGCAACATGCAGAACAAATTCAAACAAGATACATGAAAACCTGGCACGTTATCGTGTCTTCAAGGCAATGTCAACCCTGCCGTTCACTGAGTTATCAGTGAGTGTCTCAGTCTGAAGTAGAGAGAGACACTGGTGACACGAGTGAAACCCCGACGCCGTACATCAATTGCAATCGCCCACTTTTTCAAATAAAAATTAAAAGGCTGGATACAAAAAAATGAAAAGAAAATTAAAATAAAGACCTCTTTAGTTTTCATGTCATCTTATGTACAGTCATGGGTAGTTCATAAATATTATTAAATTTTCAAATTAAAATTTGTCTTTGTGGCGGCAGCATTTCGCCCAAGTCGAATTCAAATGAGAAGACGTACCTGGAGCAAAGACAAAATACCGCAGCCACCGATCCCAACTGTTGATTCACGGCTGCCGTACAGGAGTGAGTTGACACAGGTCGGTGATGAAGGCAGGCTTTACGAGTGATTAGTTTCTGGGTGTTCTCCTCAGCCCGCCGCCGGGGTCGGGGGACTCCGAGGGCTCAGGGGTTGACCGTAATTCGGGGCGGGTGACGTAGGCGGGGGTCGCCGCGACCGGCGGGTTTTTGATCGGGCCGCCGGCGGACCTGTCATCCGTGCCGTGGACTGGCAGGGATCACTGACGAATCGCGTCCGGGCGTCAGCTCTCCCTCTCTCCCAATCTCTGGACGTCCGCTAACGTACATCCCGTCACCCCGGACCCGATCCAGAAACATCTCACCTCACACTGGCACTGATTAGCGACGGCGGGGCAGTGTTGGGCCGACGTCTACGACGGCGGCCCAACACTGCCCCGCCGTCGTACAAGAACCGTAATCGCAGCCGTGTTTCCTGTCCCCGTGAAAACACCTCCTATCAATTGTTAGACCATTACGGTAGTTACTGATTGAGCCAGGACCGTTTACGCCCACCTTGTGACATCCAGAATAGCACTTCCCAGAAATAAAAGCTAACGAACTTTCTGGTGTAGCCAGCACGCATAGCCTAATGTATACGTATGTATATGTGTACGTATCCCACTCTCCAGTATTTTTTACAAAAGATAAACTCTATTTATATAAGCAAAAGCTTTAGAAAAATAAATCGAAGCAAACAATGCAGCAGTATAAGGGTTGTTCAAAACCCCCAGACACCGGCAGAGCACAGGTAGTGACTGCTATTTCCGTAGTTGTATTAACACTTGTCTAAAATCTGTGAAACTGATGTCCCAGTAAACACAAAACATTTGTATAACATTTGTACAACGTCGACCCAACGTCGAAGACGTTGGGTCGACGTTGTACAAATGTTATACAAATGTTTTGTGTTTGTTGGGATACGATATCACTTAATATTACAAAGTATTTTCAGTCACTTGAAGCTGTGATCGCAGTACCGAAACACAATTTCACATGACAGAATAGCTGTATATAGGCGATCGATCCGATTTAGAGGCAGGAATGGTATGGCTGTTTTCTGGAGTACATGATCTGCAAATGTTCTGCTAATGACAGGTCAGATGGACTCATCATGATTGACTGAGGACAAACACAAGTTATTAATAGAGCTGACGTGGGATACACGCCAGATCCTCATTAAGACAAGCATGGCTTTGTATGACTAAACAAATATTCTCATAACAACTTACATAAATCTCCATGACTCATGCAGCCATTACATTTCCAGGATATTCTACATAATATATTTGCAACTACGGGGGCATTCATTTCTATAATTGATCCCACATTCAGTTAGTATTGTGGGGAGCCTCCGTGACCGAGAGGTAGCGTGCTCGGCTTCAGACCGCTGGGGCTCGAATTTCGAATCCTGTGTCTGGAGGACAGTGTCTCATTAAGACAAGCATGGCTTTGTATGACTAAACAAATATTCTCATAACAACTTACATAAATCTCCATGACTCATGCAGCCATTACATTTCCAGGATATTCTACATAATATATTTGCAACTACGGGGGCATTCATTTCTATAATTGATCCCACATTCAGTTAGTATTGTGGGGAGCCTCCGTGACCGAGAGGTAGCGTGCTCGGCTTCAGACCGCTGGGGCTCGAATTTCGAATCCTGTGTCTGGAGGACAGTGTCATCTCAATCATCTCACCATCCTCCTGGCCCAGTTTAGCCCATATGTGCACAGAGGTGGCCTAAAGCCCGATTCATTTCATTTCATTTGATCACACAGTCATTGACATTTGTATGTTGTCTGCTTGCATAAATTCGAGATGAAACACTGCTCTTGTAAAAGTTCTCCTTCATTGTTGTTGGATATTTTGTTGTTGGATTCGTTGTCTTGTTGTTGGATAAATTCGAGAGATGGTTTTCCTCCATTGCTTTGCAACTAATATAGTCGCAGCATAATGTGAAAAAGGAAGATATATACGCTGGTGTATCCCAGCAAACACAAAACATTTGTATAACATTTGTACAACGTCGGCCCAACGTCTTCGACGTTGGTCCAAATTGTACAAATGCTATACAAATGTTTTGTGTTTACTGGGTATATTCTATGAGGAAGGTGAACGATAACAGACATATATAGTTTCTACAGCCGTTACGTGAACCCTCCAACCCTTTCATTGCTAAACACGACTATAATCGTTTTTATTCTAGCTGTTTTGTCGGCAAGTTAAATCACGGTTATTGGAAATGAAAAAAGTCATCAAGATATACAAATGTTTGGTTTCCAATTAAACAAATATGAGGACTTTTCACTCACTCGAAGTTGTGTGTGACACATAATTTCAAGTAAGTGAAAATTTAAATTAGACGACCTGGTGGGTAAAGGGCTAAAATCCGTCGGATTTATTCACCCTCACCTGATATATGAATACAATGGATTGCGCAATGTCCCAAATCAAACTGAATGAAAATACCCTTATTTATTAAAATATCAGGGTATAATCTGTCAAACCTAGAGACCAGAACGTCTTTATTGCAGTGGGTTATATCGTTTTTATCCAATAAATTTTATTCAAAATATGCCATGTGATGCAATAATTACGTTAAAGGTGATTAAATGTAGGCCTATACATAATACAAGCAAACACGAGTCGTTAGCCCATGGGCCAGCGTCGTCAGCATTGACCGGCTCTGAGCCAACGTATCTTGTTAGAATAGAGAGCTTGCTGACGAAACGGATTATTTTGAACCCACACGCACACAGGGACCTCCCAGCAAATATGAGACTGACAAAATGTGATTTAACGTTGGGCTCTCGTCTACGATGCTGCCCCAACATTAAAACAGCAGTGGCTCAACATCTTGTGTTTTTTAAGAGCTGTGCCAGCGAGGACAATGTGCGGCATCACTAGAAAACACGAGACGGTGAAGCAATGTTGGTATAACGTTATCCCAGCGTCTGCGAGGCTGGCCCAACATTGTCCCAGCAAACACAAAACATTCACTCAATGTTGGTACAATGTTGGCCCAGCGTCTGAGACATTAGTCGAACGTCTCGTGTTTGCTGGGATACCGCCATTGGTTGCCGGAGTCGCGCTTCCTGGGTCATGAATCCCTGAATCCCCTGACATCGGCGGTGTGTTTCGCCAGACAGGGGGATTCCCCGACAATCTTGTAGAATACGTGGGATCCCAATGAAACAATTGCCGTCGCCGCGCCGCCCGGGAACACGCGCGCGATAAAAACACACGCACAGACACACACACGGCCGGCATTCTTGCACGGAGCGCCCGATAAATCTTTGGGAAACGTAATTTCCTCTTTGTCTGGCGCAACCAGAATGAATTAATTCAGCGGAATTAGATGACAAATAGCAGCGAACACGAGACGTTGGCCCAATGTTTGGTTAATGTAGAGCCAGCGTTGATGACGATGGGCCAACGTTAAACCAACATTGGGTCATCGTCTCGTGTTTGCTTGGTAGCGCTCCTCTCAAGGCCTCGTGGCTCCCTCTGGGGAATGGCCGGCGTCTTCGGCGTCACGGCCCCATGGTGTGGCGGTGGTGGTGGTGAGCATCAGGAAAAAACAGCCCCCCAAAAAAGGCACCGCGTTTTACCCGGCTGAGACGGGAGAAATCATGTAAACGGGTAAAACTCAGGCCTGTTTGCTGCCAACAAAACCGGCACTCTTTCTGCTCCGCGATCTTCATACGCCTCATTCACACTGGATCTTGTGCGAGTAGCGGGGCTTAGGACGCAACCACCGCCCAACAGACACAAGACGTTAAATCAATGTTGGGTTAACGTTGGTCCAACGTCGTAGACGTTGGAGCAATGTTAACACAACATTGATTTAACTTCTTGTGTCTGCTGGGCCCGGACCGCTCACTTATTGTAACAAGATACCCTAATTGACGCGAAACGGCGTGAATTAGCAGAGTATAGTCCAGTCTGGAAGGACGCTCATTCCGGGCCACAAGAAATGTTGACCCGGTGTTGGGTTAACGTTGGCCCACCGTCTGCGATGGTTGCCCAACCAAAGCGTCGCGTTTTTCGGGAATCCCCGCCGACTAGCGGGGAAAGCGTCAGCGTGCGGTCGGTGGATCAACAGTTGACAGGCGAAAGAAAAATAAAGCCCGCTGAAAAACGCGTCCTCCCTCCCGTGGAATTAGAATATTAAAAGTTTTATTTATCGCGATTTAATGAGCCAATTTATTAGAACAATTGATGAGCTTCTAAAGAAGCCGCGGAAGGCTGCAGCTCCCGCGTCGCATGAAGCGCCCGAGCAAAGGAAAAGACGGCAACCGAAGATTTCAGTCAATTACAAATCTCATCACTATACTGTGCGACGGGGGTTAGTGATGAGATTTATAATTGACTGTTCCACAAAACATAGACATATAAAAAACAAAAACAAAAACAAAACATGTATTTTATTTCATAAGATTCATTTCTGGTGGTGGTGCTGGAGGTGGACATGTCTTGTTCTCTATTACAAAATATATGTGACTGTTTTTGGCACGAAAGCATTAAAAGCAGCCCCCTAAATTTAGAGATTGCCGAAATAAAAAATTCTCAAATAAAAAAATTACCCCCCACCAGGTATTTTTTTCAAAATGTCCTCCAGTAGCCATTTTGTTTTTAATGAATTATTCCCAAAAGGTAATCTGAAATTCCTAGAGAACCATTGCATAAAATGGTAATGTGATGCAACCAACGGCTCGTAAAATATCGAGCCCACAAGCTTTTCGGGTGGCTATTTTTTTCAAAATGTTCTCTGTCACCATCTTGCTTTTAATGGATTCTTCCCAAAGTTAATCAGATCATCAAAATTACCCAGAGAATCACTGCATCAAATTTAAAAGCGATCCAACCAACAGTGCATAAGATCTAGCGCCCACAAGCTTTTCGGGTGGCTAAGTATTTGTTTTCAAAATGTTCCCCGTTACAAACCGTTAGCCATCTTGTTTTTTATGAATTATTCCCAAAAGTAAGTCAGATCATTAGAAATTCCCAGAGAAACACTTCATTAAATTTGAATGCGATCCAACCAACGTCTCATAAGATATCGAACCCACAAGCTTTTCGGTGGCTCTATTTTTTAAATCTCCTCCGTCGGAAATCTTCTTTTAAATGGATTCTTCCCAAAAAATTAATCAGATCATCAGAAATACCCAGAGAACTACCACTACCAACCAACGGTTCATAAGATATCCCAAAAGTATCGGGGATGCCTAATAAACCCGAATACACCCATTTTTGCCGAACATTATCAATAAGCCATGGGCGCAATTTATTAAAAGTGTTTTCCATCTGGAAATGACGCGGTTGTTTTGGTAGCTAATTCGCTTGGTTACAGAAGATTACACTAAACATCAGTCAATTGGTGTGAGTTTTTCAGGAGAGCTGTCTGTCCGTAAACAGGGGGAGGGGGGGGGGGGAGGGGGGATAATAGAGGCGATCCCCGGGGTAGCAAATTGCAAAGGAAGCTGGGTGTCTTGACGGGTAAAAGGGATCACAACTATTGTGACACAACAAAGAATGAATAAAATACAACGCAAACAAATGATGCCCTTGTTTGAGTTTTAATCCAGGAAGTGGGAAACACGATACGCGAGCAATTCTGTTGCCGTAATTATTTGAAAAGGGATCCCTCATCGCGGATAATTTACTGGGTGATACTTCAGATTATCTCAGTAATCCACTCTAGTATCTTTTTTACTGGGTCATCATCGTCGCATTTCGTGCGTGCCTAAATAATAGTATAAATGATGTATCAGTCTATAACACACTACAAAACTGCTCGTATGCCGAAATTAGTTTCAAACCCGCAAAATTATCCGGGCAGCTAAGCCGTCTGTTTTTTAAACAGGATAAATCCCGGCATTTAGGCTGACATAAAGCAGCTGACAACCTGGGTGACAATCTGCCCTCGGGTCTTGTTCACTGTGGAGATGTCCTGTAAAGGTAAACAACAGTAACTGCTTACAAGGAAAGTAAGCAATTACTGCTGTTTGCCTTGGCACGGGATTATGTATTTATACCAGATCGTGAGAAGTGGTGATGAGCAGGGCCCATATTTTCGCACATGTTACGATATATCGCAAGCTTCTGATTGATCGATATCTCGACCAATATTAAGCCTACAATATATCGTAACTTGTACGAGAATACGGGCCAAGAGTAATAAACCAAAAGATTAACGGTCAATCATACAGCTAAACAAATCAACTAAACTTTGATGAATTAGTGAATGAATAAAATGAATGAATAAATGAATGAATGAATGAATGAATAAATGAATGAATGAATGAATGAATGAATGAATGAATGAATGAATGAATGAATGAATGAATGAATGAATGAATGAATGAATGAATGAATGAATGAATGAATGAATGAATGGGGCTTCATTAAATGATGATGCAACGACACTCTCCAGACACCAGATTCAAAACCAGACACCATATTCGAAGTTTTAAAACCCTGGTGGTGTGAGGCCGAGCACGCTACCAAAAGATTGAACCTGAGAAGAACATTTGTTTTAAACATGAATACCGCAAGAAGAGAACGACCTCCGGAGTGACAGGCGGTGGCGTTAACCACTACCTCTAAACTCTCCCCATATTTTTTCTTTGGAATCCACACAGATCCAATCTTACTCACAATAATTATATTACCAGAACTACTAACATTTTGAACAAATTTTCAAAAAAAACATTAAAATGGAAAAAACATATTTAAAATAAATTCTCAACAGACATAATTTTATATACTGTCTACAATTTAATTATTTATTGTGATTACCATCTTCAGATAACATTCAATTTCAGGCCGAGATTCACGGTTGAGGTTGTGAAATCAAAACTAAATTAATTAACTATGTGTGACATATGCATTAGTTCCTGGTTCATGATTTTAATACACTGACATGAGGTCGGTGGATGATGGGAAGCTATACACCAGCATGAGCTCGACCCCTGCCGCCGTCAGAAATTTGCCACAATAAATCACCTCGCAGGGGGGTCAAAAAATGTGTCACGCTCTCCACAACGAGCAGTATTTCTTTTTCAGTCAATTTTATATCATTATTTATCAACAAATAACAGCTGACAACGTCTACTGATTTTGTTCTAGTCTGCAACAATAATCTCAGAAGATTTTGAAAACGGCACGACCATTGGGGCGACATAATCAAAGAAAAAATAAGGCTATTATTGGTACCGGTGATGTGATAAAATAGACGATGTCTCGGGCTTCAAGCAATATAATGTATCCTGTATTACTCCATTTGCAAAGCCGAAAGGCAGCATCTGCTTACTTGTAAAGTAAACAGATGCTGCCTTCTGGCTTTGCACGACACACCTAAACTCTCGGCTTCGAGTTTTGAGATAATTATCAAAATGACAACACTTAGTGTGGTACATTACAGCCGTGTGAGAACTTAATGAGCGCATTATTATCAAATAATGCCCTCATTATTATGTCCTATATTATATATAAATGTGCTGCATAGGCCGCGGGGCAGTGTGATTCTACATTTATATACCATAAAGGGCTGTCAAAAACACTTGACATTTTTAGCATAGATACGTGCCAATTTAAACAGGCTGAATAATAATCACATGCGAATGATTCACTAATAGCTTAGCATCGTTTTCAAACTTGAGGATGTTCCGAATGTAAAGTTGCACTTGAACCCTCAAAGCGCCGATATATTTTATGTGGAAACCATGGAGACCAACGATTTTTTTCTAATTTTAAATCATCATAGATGTTTTAGTTAGCTTCTCCTTTTCATTTGAATATCTATGTTAAGGGTCTACGGCCATTATACATCTTTTACTCTTTCAGCGCGGGGATCGACTTTAGACGCCAGATTCTGACGTCTAAAGTCGATCCCCGCGCTGAAAGAGTTGAAATATAATGTAACCCAAGTATTTATAATTTTTAATTTTTACAAGCTCTAAATTTTGTCTCGCTGACAGGTGTTGCAAAATAACTCGTATCTATTAAATTTAGACAATAAATGAAAATTATGCCTATGCCGTCAAAAACGTATTTTAACCTAATTATCCATTATGGGCCAACATAAATGTAATTTTACACATATTACTTATAATCAATCCATGTCACAATCAATAATGTGCGTCAGGTCATAAGTAGTCATTAATTACCCTCTTTCACGGTTTCATCAACATTTTTACATCAATTATACTTAAAACATGTAGTAGTGACAAATTAAAGTATTATTTGGCGCACATCATTAAATGTTTATGGTACGTATAACATGTACCATAACAACGTGCTGTACAGAATGAGTGTAGCAGACAGTTGAGTTATATTACTACTTTGTTAAAGTAGTCTGATTCACACAATTTCACTAAATTTAAGTTGTTGTCCCACTGACAGCGCGGCTGCAGCTTCAAGTAGATGAAAATCTGTCATATTTTTTTTGACGAGAGACCCAGCAATTTGCAATCCTTGCTGAACAAACACAAATTCAACCTTTAAAAGTGCTAGTTCCCAGCAAACACGAATCATTGGCCCAATGGTGTTTTAATGTTGGGCCGACGTCGAAACATTAAAACAACATTGGGTCAATGTATCGTGTCAGCTGGGTTACGTCTGTAGCCGTTTTCAGGCCTTTTCTTGACATTCAAACAAGGCAATTTTGAAAAATAAACGTTTATATTGTTAGATTATCATATGTTTTGATGCCAATTGTACATGTGTGAGTAACTTTCACCCAATTGAAGTTGTTAGTCGCGGTACCGAGACAAAATACAACTTCAAATGGGTAAACAATAATTATTGTGTATCATGTAGCGCTTCAAAGGTTAACTCTCGGTAATCAGACAGTAACCTGTATTTATTAACCATTTAACCGCCGGTGCCACATATATTCGGGTTTTCATTTTTTATTAGCACATTAAGTACCACCTTTTAAACATATTAAAGATAAAATGTGACATCAAACAGCAAGGTTTGAAAAGAATTGATCTCCCTTTTGTCGAATCTGCATAATTTTCACTCACTTGAAGTTGTGGATCGCGTCAGCGAGACACAACTTCAAGTGGGTGAAAATACAAACTGAATAATTTGGCGGTTAAAGGGTTAAACCGCGTCCTAAATCTTGAAACACTGATATCTGCTGGGGACTTATATTTCACAAATCTCACCAATTTGTGGATAACGGTAGAAAGACACAAATTCAAGTGACTGAATAATTTAAATTAACGTGACTGTGAGGTGCGATTGGCTACATAGAGTGAATGTCAATTTTTCAATTTATAGGATATTAAGGTGCAATATATCAGACCGAAAGGTTAGGCCATAATGTCATTCTGATTTGAGGAATTGCACCATTCTGTATAAAAAAAATCTTGTAAATACCCCCCCCCCCCCCCAATGTAACGTATATATGCGTCGCTAGCAGGTAAAGGGTTAAAATGGATTACAATGGTGACCGGCGCTCAATGGGTGTGGAATGTTGAATTCAGCCTCTCTCCAAGTATTCTCGCCTGAGATTTGATATGGATATGTATACATACATAGATGGCCGGGACACGCGGTCTCACTGTTCCCACATTATCCTTGTGATATGCGTGGAATTTAGAACAGCCCCCCTCCCCCCCCCTGCCCTACTAAACCAGCCTCCGGCCGGGCGCGATCCTATCTGTTTCTGTTTATAACAAAATGTAACTTTGTGTAACTCAGTTGGCGCGGGCGTCATAAAAAGGTCCCCGTGAAACACGCTCACATTCACAGTATAAATAGTGAAACACCGTTTCGACCCTTTGGACACCTCGCCGAGTTGTAGCAACTGTACAGACAATCTGGAGGGAACCAGCAAACACCATACATTGATTCTATGCTGGTTCAATGTTGGGACAGCGTCGAAGACGATGGCCCAACATTGAACCAGCATAGAATCAATATATCGTGTTGCTGGGGTTAATACGTCAGATTAGCATCACCCTGCAAACAAACCTGGAATGTCGCGATTAAACCGGCCATCCCATGGTACGTGTTATAAGCTCGGTGATCAGAGAGTCACCTAGTGAACTGGCAGTAAACCATAACTTAAGTGTACGCCCTATTTCCGTACACTTGACGACGCCTTAGCCTCTGTGTCCCACTGTGTCAAACATTTTCAAAACAAGAAGCCATATTCGAAGGCTAAATGACTAGAATGTAGCTCAAAATTAAATGAACCCGATAATTGATGGGAATTTTACTGATTCGGGGAAGATATCTGTACCCCATCTTAAAAATAAAATTAGGAAAATAAGTTATACAATTATTAAATTTCTCATTGATATTCAAATTCAAAGTATGATTATTTTTTATTGATATCATGAAAAACGGGTAATCACATCTGTTGATCATGTTTACAGTAAGAAAGTGTATACCTCCATGGTGAGAGCAGGGAAGTGTACATCTCCATGGTTACAGCAGGGAGATGTCAACTTCCATGGTTACAGCAGAGTTACACCAGGGATGGAGATTAAAGGCAAGGATGTGTACACCTCCATGATAACAGGGAGGTGTACACCTTCATGGTTACAGGGAAGTGTACACCTCCATGGTTACAGCAGGGGTATACATGTACCTCGATGGGTACATCTAGGAAATGTACACCTACATGAGTACAGCGGGCAGAATAGGGGAGTGTACACCTCCATGGTTACAACAGGGAGGTGTACATCTCCATGGTTAGAGTAGAAAAGTGTACACCTCCATGGTTACAGCAGGAGTATGTTAATCTCTCTGGTTACAGAAGGGAGGTGTACACCTCCATGATGACAGCAGGCTATATTTATTTGGTTATGTAATTATAACATACTTCAGACATAATATAAAGTTCTAGACTCCTCTCTCATTAAATCCTGCAGATACACCCAAGTTGAATTTCGAGTTGAATTTGCAGATATTATCCGGATTATGGTAAGATGTTCGCCATTAATTTGAAAATATTATTACCACACTCAGTATCAACCAGCCCCCTTCCTTCCTCTCCCCACTCCTCAATACGTGTACACCGCGATAAAATGTGATGGTACACGGTCACTTTATCATCTCGACTACAGGCGCAAATAGGCAAATTGCCACAATGTCCAGACAAATAGTCCCCTTAGCACACATTGTTGTAATACTGGACCACAACATAAAGAGGCAACATCTCACTTTGTAATGTGACAGAAATATCAGCCTGACTTCTACTCATTAGACCTCCCCAAACCTTTACCTGGCATACACAACACATTTGTATAACTTTATACAATGTTGGACCAACGGCGAAGACGTTGATCCAACATTGTATAAAGTTATACAAATGTTCTGTATTTGCTCGGTAAGTTTTCGCCGTTGGTCCAACATTGTATAAAGTTATACAAATGTTTTGTGTTTGCTCGGTAAGTGATAAACACTTAAATTAAAGTTTAATCATTTTCGTCTTCAATTCTTTTTATTATATCAAATACCAGTATGTGTATCATAAATTCACGTTCAATCAGTAGGAGTTTCAATGTTAGGCCAGCGTCGAATACATGGGCCAGCATTGAAACACAATTGGGTGAATGCCCCGTGTTTACTGGGTTTTCTCTTTAAATGTGTATTGTATGTGTTATCATTTTTTAACCAAAATAGAATCTACGCTGTAAATTACATTGAAATAATACGAATGATGTTTTAATGCGGGTCAGTTAAGTACCCAGCCTGCATATTTTGTGAATATGTATATATTTTTCAATTAAAAAATAGTTGAATTTGATTTATTTTTATCACAGGGATGTGGGCTACAATACATCATCAGCGTATATATATATATGTGTGTGTCCATGTCTGTATGTCTGCACTTGTGTTGTACTCTTCTATTTCCGGGACTTCTATTCCCAGCGGGACAGCGTATTGGATGGAAGAAATGTTTATTGAAATATGTACGGTAAATGCGAATTTTTTCCCCAAAACTTATATTTTCGCAATTAATAAAAAAAATTAAATGCACAAATATTACCAATTTTGAAATAGCGATTAATCTGCCCCGATTATGAATTATCCCTGCAAAAATTAAATTAATTTCTTTGCTGGGAAAATAAATCACTATTTTCAGACCTTAGACCATGTGCCTGTGGGGATGTTTCAATTTAGCGTATACAGTGAGTGGCATGTGGTTGGTAAAACTGCAAAAAACGAGACTTTGGACCAATGTTGAGCCAACATGGCATATCTTGACTGACAAATTAGTTGGGGAGAATGTTGTGTGTACACTTCATATCTACCTGTATGCTGTGGAGGGTCTACGCCCTCCTCCTGTTCGCTGTCTGTACTCTCATCATCCGTACCCGAGGAGGAGATGGCATCTGGATCATCTCCTGCAAACACAGACAAACCACGTGGATAAACAATGAGAGCCCACACTCAACTCCTTCATCTGATCCCCCCCCCCCCCCCTCCGACATCCACATCTCACGAGACGCCGGATTACCGTCGGGGCAACGTCTGGGGACGTTGCCCCGTCGTTAATCTGACGTCTCAATCTCAGAGGCCATCTCAAATCTGCACAGATCGTAACCTCACTCGCTAGGTGGAGTCACTGTGCCATGCGGCCAAACTGGACAGCGCTGGGACCTCCGCCCGGCGTCGGGGTCAGGTGGTAGCTATAATACACATTTTAGTAGCACGTTGGTAAAATTTTGCGGGGGAAGAAGACTCGCCTGGTAACTTGATAGGCGCGGGCGCGGATGGACCGCGGTACGCGCCGCACCTGCTGCGTATTGTTTCCGAGAGCGGCCGTCCGGGATCGCAGCAAAAATAGCACGGGAAAGATGTGAAAAGAGGAAGGCGACTGGTCATAGGTCGCGGCGGGGGCTAACCAGGGCCAGGCTACCCGCGGGGAAGAAACGGTATACTGAGGGAAAGGCATCCTATACAGCGCGGGCTGGCAAAACCGAGGTTAATTTTAAAACAGTCGCAAATTCAACAAAATAAGAAGGTGCACTGTGTACATGGATCGAGGACAGGAAAAACGTGCACCGCTGGAGCGCGCAAATTCGTAAGATGCTGGGGCAACAGCGGGCCAAAGTCGTCAGACTTTGGCCCGCTGCTGCACCAGCGTCTTAGTGCTGGGGATGGGGAAGGTGGTGGAGTGCTAGGCGGTGCACTGAGATGCCCTCGTGTATGTGATTGTGTGTGTTAGTGGGTGTGCGCGTGTGTACAGCGCCTTGCGCTGCACCGTGTACCGACACCCCACACAAACACACACACACACATCATCCATAGACCAGCTCCAGCGTCTGATATTATTTTAATGGAATACAGCTGGCCAGAACGGAAACTCACTTTGCAGCTCGTCAATTTACCGACATCAAAACAATTTGGTCCCTGTGGAAAGCCTGCCCCACTTTACCGCGACCATGTAAAACGGGTTTCATGCAAACTCCCCAGGTGGTCACGTTCCCATAATTATGAGTTAATAATTTAGATGGCGAACAAGGGCCGCATTCTGCACAGTGACTGGTAATTAAATTCCAGAAAATAGTTACATATGTGAAATGGGAGGGGGGGGAGACGAATGTACTTTATTTTGGGTTGACTTATGACCTATATCTACAGCCTGTCAGCGCGCACACACAGTGGCCCGTTGTGCTGGGTAATTGCCATATGCAAGTTTTTTCAACATTCAATTTAAATACAAAGAAATGACTTTAAACACGTACCAAGCCAGGACGATAATTGGCCAAAGCCCCGGCAAATTACACCCCTACAACGCACATAGACATCAAAAACTCTCATTAAAATGCAGCCAGCTTCGCAGCAGTCTAATTTCGCTATAATTACGTCACGGTACTGTCAGCGGTTTATGAATTATTATTACAATTTCAACAGCGTCCTTTTTTGTCTCCACGCACGTTTCAGGGTCAAGTTGCGTGTCGGATATTACATTATAATTCGGGCGTTTACGCGCCCGCCGGTACGCAAGGTGTGTCCATTTTGGCCGATACTTACTACGGCGCGACCTGTCATGCATTAAATTAATGCAAATTGCTCGGAGAAAACTGTATACAGAGCACATCGCGCGCTGCGAGCTAAAAAGTCAACACCCGGTTGGCGTACAGCATACCAAACACCCCGAACCGCGCAGGGCGATATATACAGCCCGATTGTAAATGACGCTTTTTTATTCCGCTTTTACGGGTTTTAAGCGGGTCTTCACACGGCAGTTATTTTGTCTATTTATCACCATTAAGCCCCCGTCAAGTAGGCGTTTTTCCCGTTAATTCCATGGGCCGTTGGAGCAGATTGATGAAAAATTGCCCTGTAGCCTGGACAATTTTTTATCAATCTGCTCCAAATGCATGCTTGAATTTCGCCTGACCACTAAATGGTATAATCATGATGTTTAATTCTCCTTGATATAACCAACAACTCTCTATATATAAAGTTTTGATATAACTGAAGACGGCAGCTGGGTTGGATCACGACGCTGCGGGCGAAATCATGACACGAAACAAATTTGAGAGAGTGTGGGAGCGAAGTAAAAACGGGCACTGTTTACATTTTATCGAGGTGACTCATCTCAAAGTTGCAATCGAGCAACACCCCGGCCCCTCTGTGTTTAGGCGCGACGAGGTCGGGGCCGAGACGGGAAACGTCGGGCCGGTCTAAAAATAAAATAAAAACACACCGTGACAGCTGACTGACTGATGCAGCGCCGTCTCCTCCGCATGCGTGCTGGATAAATCTGGAGCGTTCACTTCTGGGAGGGGACCGGGGCGCGAAGGGTGGCAATAGCGTGGCATAAACATCAACTCGGCTAATGTAGTTTTTAATTGAACCTGGGCTAGGAACGTTTTCCAATGTAAGCCCCCGTGACCCCCCGCCATACTAACCGTTCCCTTGTCAAATTATTTAAATATTTATGCTTCTACTGCGGTGCACAGGCGATGTATATTCCCGGTGTATATTATATCCCGTGGAAATAATGATCCAGAGATAAATATATGAGGATCACATCCCAGCAAACAGGAGATATTTGGTCAATGTTGATCTAATGTCGGGCGAACGTCGTAGACGGTGGCCCGACATTGAAACGGCTCGATTGGCTCAATGTCTCGTGCTTGCTGTGACATCGCTGAGGTCAAGGCCCCAACCCTCGCGGTAACACGGCCGCTGAAAATGCAATGACACAAACGCAAACTATACTATTACGTCTACATGTAAATAAAATATTAGTTAGTTCATGGAGCGGCAAATGTATACGAAATGATTTTTTTCGAAACTGACCTATTGTATGCACATCTATGTCATATAAGTCGAATGAGTTCATTGTGTCAATAAACTACTACCAATATCTATACCAATATCTAATATCTAGACAGCTGTTATATTCAGTGCATTGGATCTGTCCAACTAAGAATCTGCAAGATTGATCTCAATTTTCTCTTAGAACTCCCAATTAAAAAAGTAATCTTATTTACATTAGAAGCGCTAAGACTTGATCTTACATTTTATAAGGAAAATAAGAAAAATTCAAACGACCCATAATGCCTACGAAAATGATAAAGAAAATATTCCAGCCATGAAAGGGTCATTAGCTATTCACATGCTAAACTATCTTATTTCAATTATCTTATTATCAATTTTTCATTAACTCGAAGTTGTGTCTTGATACGGCGACCACAACTTCAACAGTTTAAATTAAGTGGCTGAAAATTACTCTTATTTTAATTTGTTTAATTTGAGACCAAACATTTGCAAATATCGATTTTCAAAAACTCATTTCATTCCGACTAGCAATGCTAGCCCCCGTTAGCAGTGATCTGGTCGGCTAATTAAACGAACTACAAACGATCATAGTGGGACTCAGCGATCAATGGGTCATTGAACACACATGTTGATGTAATATACACAAAGCACGTCTGGCGTCAGAATAAATATATGGCATAAAGCGTGAACAACGGCTTACAGCATCATCTTGACCATACTGACCAGTGGCGTACTGACCAGTGGCATACTGACCAGTACGTGACCGCTGGACAGCTGACAGGAAATCAGCCAGATAGAAAACGGAAGTTGAATGACACTTCCTGGGGGCCATCATGGCAGGCAAACTGTCATTAACCCTCTGTAAGCTGGAGCGCTCTTGTAGCATTTTTTATCCGCACCAACACATAAATCGCGGTAGCGATTTATGTGTTGGTGCGGATAAAAATACTTCGGACACCAAAATCAGTACTAAGCCACTGCATAATTGGTGAAATAAAATACAATAGATGGGATTTGCCTGTAATGCACAAAGGGTAGTTAACTTATTAAGTCCCACATCCACTCAAGCGTGTTTCAATGGTATTAAAGTTTAGTCACAAAGCATATTTGAATTTCTTTTCACAAACGACCGGTCATGCGTGCGCTATACACGTAACCTGGTAAAAGCTGTATACAATATGAATATATTCACAGCATATATCCCAGCACGATTAATTGACTCAACATTGTGTCAATGACGTTTACTGGGATGCTATCCCAGCAAACACGAGACGTTGAACAATGTTGGAATAATGCTGGGCCGACGTCGGAGAAGTCGGGTCAACATTAATCAAACATTGGGTCGACGTCTCGTGTTTGTCGGGATCCCATCGATTATCGTCAATACCCAGCAAACAAAACCTCGACTCAATGCTGATTTAATGTTAGTCCAACGTAAACAACATTGACACAACATTTGTACAACAATGGGTCAATGTATTGTGTTTACTGAGAATCCATAGAGAATTTGAATGAATGATGTTGAAAAGACTTCCTAAGATTTGATGAATGTCTATTCATCTTTTGTAGTCGGCTTATAGTGTATAATCCGTGCATTTTAAATGTTTTTTTTTCAGTTGTTTATCATATATGCAGGCACGACTTCTGTAGGGACGCAGCAAAGAGATTGACCCACATCCTCGGCATGTGATTGGTCGAGATAACCATCCGGACCTATCCCTCGCCCGAGATCTGGGTCAATCACTTTGACATACAGCGGTTTACGGGGTCGCTATATTACAACATGCTAAATTCACCGCTCCCAGCATAAAAATGACCTCGTTTATTTTTACAACGTCGCATGCGCTGCTGCCATACCGTTGAAATAATTTAAATTTTCATATCGCGTGATGTCAGCCATTTGAATAGGTAGATGTGAATTTGCATTATCATTCAAATAGGCCGCATTGAAAATTTCAATATCCGTTACAGCGTAGATCTCATACATAATTAAATAATTGTGATAAATTTGTGAAAGAAACGCCCTGGTCACGTTATAAAATAATTTGCAATTGATTGAGCATACTGCACCGTTGTATATAACACGAACGTAGTATTCGCGAAATCATTTTGTTACTGTTGGCCATGATGGTTGTTAGTTTGCAATCAAAGGGTCGTAGCTATAATAGGAGAGTGACCATTTAGTACCAAGGTACCAAATTTAACCCTTTAACCGCTGGTGCCGCATATATTCGGGTTTTCATTTTTTATTAGCACATTAAGCACCACCTTTGAAACATGTTATTTTGATAAAATGTGACATCGATCAGCAATATTTGAAAAAAGCTGACCTCCATTTTGTCAAATCTGAATAATTTTCACTCACTTGAAGTTGTGGATCGCGTCAGCGAGACACAACTTCAAGTGGGTGAAAATTCAGATTGAATCATTTGGCGGTTAAAGGGTTAATATAAGTAAATTCAAAAAAATATGATTGCGAGAACAAACATCTCTACAGACACGGGACGTAGACCTAATGCTGTTTTACAGTTGGCCCACCGTTTGAAACGCTGGACCAGCGTTGGCGATCCCGAAAGGGACGTTCGTTACTACACGGAGAAGTAACCCAGCAAAACACGAGACGCAGACCCAATGTTGGCTTAATGTTGGCCCTCCATCTTCGATTTTGGCCCAACATTAACCCTTAAAGGGCGGGAATCGACTTTAGACGTCAGGATCTAACGTCTGTAGACGTCAGGTTTTGACGTCTAAAGTCGATCTCCGCACTGTAAGACTAAAATATATTTATAATGGTCGTGGACCCATAACATATGTATTCAAATGGATCGGAAAGAGCTAACTAGACATTTTATGATAATTTCAAATTGAAAAAAAACTTCGGCTCCCATGGTTCATATACATGTAAATATATTTTAACCCTTTAACCGTCAAATTTTTCAATTTGAATTTTCACCAACTTGAAGTTGTGTCTCGCTGACGCGATCCACAACTTCAAGTGAGTGAAAATTACTCAGATTTGACAAAATAGAAGTCAACTCTTTTTAAATTTTGCTGGTTGATGTCACATTTTATCTTTAACCTGTTTAAAAGGTGGTACTTAATGTGCTAATAAAAAATGGAAACCCGAATATATGCGGCACCGGCGGTTGAAGGGTTAACGCTTTGAGACTTAAACCACATTGGGTGAACGTCGGGTGCTATGTTGGGAATATGCACGTGGTGTGAGAGCTGGCGTTTAGCATGGTTACAGCGTATCTAATCTCTACATCAGATCGCCAGTCATACACACTGAACTACACGTAATACTACACACGTTACACAAACAACAACTGTCCGTTATATCCACGGTGAGCATACACACACAGAGAACAAATTAATAGCAGGACTGACGCTTGTCTAAAATTAAATAGCCCGGTAAGGGTATCATCTTCCCTTGTATTCACACCTCCCTGTTGTCACGTATAATCAATTCATCCCTTTCTAGATTTGACACACTTTTCTCCGCACAAAGCAAGTGTGATTTCCTGGGTCCCCAAACAGAACGAGTCAGGGTCCGTATATTCTCGTACAAGTTACGATATATTGTAGGCTGCGGATTGGTCAAGATGACAATTTAGATATATCGTAACTTGTATGATAATACGGGTCCAACAAGGTTAGTAATTACAATGTTACTAGTAATATTTCATCCAAAAGAGATTGAATTCTCAGTAACACTTGACATGTAGCGCAATGAGCTTGGAAAACTCAGCATTCTGTGTTGAGGTTGCCGCTAATCTGTGTTGAGTTTGTAGCTAATTCTTGCTGATGTTAAGTATTGGAAAGTGTATCATGTCAGAATTCCAAACTTAGTAACTCGTCACCTCGGAGCTAAAGGATCCTATTTGACACTCGTTAGAGTGGCAGATAAGATCCTTTAGCTTCGAGGCGAAGAGTTGAATATGAATATATGGATGTGAGCACCATCATTACCTAACCGCTAATCATAATATTAAAACACAAATTGGCTATAGTTTCTCCATACAAGTGGGCCCACAAACACGTCGCCGTAACTGATTTGTGAATAATCTACAGTAACGTTGTATAAAAACCAGACTGTCAGATAAGGAACATCTGGGCGGTGTGAAACACATTGTAACATTAACACTAATTGACAATATGTAAAAATAATCATCGACAATGAACATCTGCGGATACATCCCAGCAAACACAAAACATTTGTATAACATATGTACAACGTTGACCCAGCGTTGGCCCAACATTGTACAAATGTCATACAAATGTTTTGTGTTTACTGGGATAGTCTTCATCGGACAAAACGGAAGACCGAATCCCTTAAAAAAACGTCTGCTCTCGAGAAAAAACGGTTGATTTTGCAAAAAATCCTGGAAACTATATATTAAACATCATTTTGCATTTGTTGATGCTCTTTTTTCCACACTTTGATCCTCTCGTATATAAACGCCGCGTCGTTTTCTATCCATCTCTCCGGATGAGATAAGAAAAATAAACCGAGACGTCCACATCCTAAAAAAAAGAGGGATCACCGGCCCAGCGCCGGCCGAATGCTGGCTCGGCGTCGCGGACGTTGGCCCGGCATTGTGGCTACGTTGGCTAGTGATCGGCCGGGTAAATATGGCTTCACTGATTTCTACAGATGCGGACGTGACATGATGTAAAGCGTGTGTCGGACTGACTACACGGAGTGACCCTGTGTCTGCTGGGGGACGAAACAAAAGAAATGAACCACAAAAGAGACGTGCATGCATATTTCTCTGCCAAAAAGGATTTTTTGGTCATTGAGAAGGATAACCCTGACGTGTGTATGTGATACATGCCCAGCAAACACAAAACACTTGTATAACATTTATACAATGTTGGACCAACGTCGAAGCCGTTGGGCCGACGTTGTATAAATGTTATACAAATGTTTTGTGTTTGCTGGGTGTATGGACTGACACAGGAAGGAGTCGAACCCTCCAGCACCCAGCTATTAATTATAGACCAATTTATTTCCCATCGAGATGTGAATATCCGCCGCGGCTCCCCCCTCAAGTGATATAAAAATGTCCTGGTTTTGTTAAATACCCAAGCTTGGTTAATAACTAAAATCAAAGGGCAGACCGTCCTTATTGTGACGGGTTATACAACATATAACTGAATTTTATTTAACCCTCAAAGCGCTGAAAATTTTTGATATAAATCAAGAAAACAAAGGGTTATTTTTATTTTAAATCATCATAGATATCTTAGTTAGATCTTTCCGCTTCATTTGAATACCTATGGGTCTACGGATATTAGAAATAGTTTACTCTTACAGCGCGGGGACTGGCGTTAGACGTCAGAATCTGACGTCCAAAGACGTCAGATTATGACGTCTAAAGTCGATCCTCGCGCTGTAAGGGTTAAAATAACCACATGGTGTATTCATGCAGCGAGGAGGCTATACCGGGCAAAGAATCTATCGTGGAAAGCGAAACGATTTTCTGTGATAATTAGAAATAATTGGAAAAAAAACAAAACCGTGAGATCTACATTTGTGAGGAAATATGTTTAATGCCATTATAAACAACGGCTTATAATAGCGTTGACGTCTAATTCCTGATATTTATCAGTTTATGGCTGCGGGTACCGACAGGTTTAACTTATGAGGGCCACTTTGTGAGTGAAGCTTTCCGCCAAATTCAAACACAGTTTTGTATATTTCACGTTCATTTGTGTGATTGTGCGTGCGGTAATCACATCAATGATAAAGTGAAATATTTTGTTATTTTTATGGTGTTAATTTTTCTCCATGTTTAATGGCAAAACCTTAGAATTTGTAAGGTTTAAAAATATCGAGCGACTCAGTAACTTAAATTAAAGTAGCGTGCCTAATGATGCTATAACTTATAAATATGACTTGAATGGATACTTATTACAATATACGGACAGGAAGATACCCATTGTAAATAATCAGAAAAGTGCAGTTCAGTATTAGCAACCATAAAAAAATAATATGTAATGTGAGAGAAAAATGCAGACCATATAGACGAAGGAAAATGATGTTTTTTTCGCAACATTGTTTGAATTTTGTCGAAAAAAAAATTATGACCTACTTTGAATTCGGTTACAAAAATGTAAAGATCTATATGATGGTCTCTTCCCCTGTTTTGTCGTATAACAATCACATGTTAGACGTTGATTTAACGCTGTGCCAGCGGCTTGCGCCGCTGGCCCAGCGTTGAATCAACGTCTCGTTTCCGCGTGGAATATACATAAATTGATACTGGGTGCACGAATGTACTGATTGGCTCATTGAAAGCATCAGCTGGCACGCAGTCAAAAAGCGAGATTTATACAAAGAAACCTCATGTCTTTTGATGATGGCCTGTTTACATTCAAACCAGTACATAAGGCGGAACTAATGACACTTGAAGCCCCAGCGCTGGCACCGTAATTACCCGGCATGGCCGCTGGACGAGCGCCTGGAAATCACAGCTTCAGCTTTAAATCACATATTTTCAGCCGCTGGGAAAGTATTAAATTCTTTTAGCTCATCGGCGTGAGACATTTTAGGGTCCACTGCGGACGGTAATAGTCACCTTCCTCAGCACGCAGAGTGTCATGAGGTTGATTATACATAAATTATATCCTGGTGGAAAGTAAATGACACCCCTTTAACAAACGCACAGTTGTTCTCCTTATATAACTAAACTGAGGAATGGCTTGAAATATTTGTCATGATTTTGTGAATACGTGTAATTATAAATGAGTGTATTATTAGGGCAACAAACGGCACTTGTTTAGAAGAGTGATCTAGCCAGACTCACAGCTGATATACACTTCTGAGATCAAGAGAGACCTCGAGGCGTCAGATTTACCCTTTAACCGCCAAATTATTCAATTGGAATTTTCACCCACTTGAAGTTGTGTCTCGCTGACGCGATCCACAACCTCAAGTGAGTGAAAATTATTCAGATTTGACAAAGTGTAGGTCAACTGTTTTCTAATATTGTTGATTGATGTCACATTTTATCTTTAACATGTTTAAAAGGTGGTACTTAATGTGCTAATAAAAAATTAAAACCCGAATATGTGCGGCACTGGCGGTTAAAGGGTTAAAATGATAATCATGCATATATCCGTTCATGACATTTTTATTTTAAATGACCTTTGAATTGGCATTAGATAAATGATAGATTTACATAGGTTTGGAATTTTTAAATTGGACAAATACAAGTAATTTTCACTCACTGTTGTGTTGTGGGTCGCGACAGCGAGCCACAACTTTAAGTGAGTGAAAATGTAAATGTTGCTACTTAGAGCTTTAAGGAAAACACGTTCTCAATGAGTCACTATTTCCTTGAAAGTAACCAAAATAATCAAACGTTATGAATCAGAGGACACCAAGTAAAACAGAGCTAAGTCTCGGCAAAACGAGACGAATCCAAAACGACGAGGGGGTTCAAACGATGACGTGGCGCGCAAAACACACTATACATGACGTATCACACAAAACAGCACGGCACACAATTGCCGGGTTTTCAAGCGGGCGTTTTTCATCTGAAATGCTGTTATTTTATCCCGGAGTGAGTGCGTGAAAACGTCCAGCGATGGCTGTTTTTTTCTGTGGGGGGGCGGCAGTCGTGGACTTGGGGGTGGGGCGTATTATAGGTCGGGGAGTATGTCTGCACGCAGCTCCCAGCAAATGGGAGATGTTAACCTAATGTTGGTTTATTGTTGGAACAGCGTCTGCGACGATGGCCCAGCATTAAAAAAACACTAGGTGAACATGTCGAGTTTCCAGGGAGTATGTCGTTATGCGATCAGCCCTGCCCCCCCCCCCTACCCCCCTCCACACACACGTACGTTATCTCCATACAAATATCAGTAAATACAGAAAAAGTAAAATTATAAAATAACATTTGTGATGCTGGATTGCTACCTGTTATTTTTCATTGATTCGAAGCTGGACTTAATGACGCCATTTCTAGCTTGATAATAATATTATTGTTTTTTTTCCATATTAATAATATGAGGAAACAGTTATACTTGTGAAAAATAGAGATCCCTCAAATTGAATAACCTTAGGTGACTTGTCATTCACCACGTATCTGGTTTGAAATTTGCTTGAAAACAATGTCGGTTTGATGTTGGGACAACGTCGTAGACGTTGGTCCAACATCAAACCAACATTGGTACGCATACATGGGCCCAGCAGGTCAAGGAAACACTGAAATTTCCTGGCATCAAAGGATCACTTGTGTAGGCTACATCAAAACAACAACACGCGCAAAAATCTGCGATCAAAAACATAAAAACAAAAAGTTATAGGCCAGCCTGTTATCAAAGCACGGTTTGTGTGTGATCTACACGCCAACAACAAATGTGAAGCCACAGAGAAAGGCAAATTGTGAAAAAAATACATTAGGTTATAAAATAAATAGTACTGAAAAAAGTTAACAAAATTAATAATTACAGGTGAATCATTTGGCACACACAGTATTCATTGTTGAAAAGGTCGTCCGCCTGACCTCATCTTCACAACGAATACCGCAAATTATTTAAACACCCTTATTCTGCTGGAGCCGTATATACATACGTTTCCAAGTGACATACGTTTCCACCTCTCGGATGTGACTTTATGCCACAATTCCGATTTCAAGGTGGATTAAAACTACGTTATATTTGAATGTTCTATTTGAATGGCCATCTTGGATATATGCAAATTAACCGAGGAATAATAATAACAACAATAGACAAAAACAATAAGTTTCAACCATCCACTATAATGGTGACTTAATTATACCGAATGAAAGCGGAGAACGTCTTTATTTTAACCCTTTAAGCGCTAAGCACGACTATAAGTTTTTAATTTGTTTTATTAGCAGGCTAAATCAGTTATTGAGACTGAAATATGTGTTTAAACATGAAGCTGTTTTTTAATCCTAGAATCGCTAACCCAATTTCCAACCTCAAGTCACGAAAAATACTTATACTTGTGAAAAATAATCATCACCCAAAGCGAGTTATTTGCTTTTCTAAGCATCTCTTACACAATATGTTACCAATTTCGGTGGCATTTCATTTCGTTTTAATCTTGATCGAAAACGTATATAATAATAATATAATGACTTCTATAGCGCCAGTATCAACAATATTGAGACTCAATGGCGCTTTATAGGACCCGGAGGTTCCAGCAGCACAAGGGTTAACCCCCAGAGCTCTCTGAGCTATTGAATTTATTTCGTAAATCATTTGAAGTTGTTTATCGCTACCGCGATGCACAACTTCAAGTGACTGAAAAATATTTGGATTTGTGAAATGGTATTTATAACATATATCAGTATTACAAATTTTAGCCATAATTCACTTTAGAACAAGGGTAACTATACAAGTGCTGACAAAAACACAGAATTATCACAGTAATCGACATAAGTGCTCTGGGGTTAAAAAGGTTGACTCTAAGTGAATAAATCCATGCTAATCTTAGACCCAATTATTTCATATGTGCCTTTTATTTCAACTAACTTACTAAGACAAGAACAAAATTTGAAGAGTCATGATCATCAAACACAAAATATTTGTATAAGATCTGTACAACGTCGGGTCAACGTCTTCGGATTTTATTGTAAAACGTCCGCTCCCTGTCTTAATTGTATTGCAACAACCTGGATCAAATAAGGGTGACTGCCTTTATCCATTTCAATCGTATATTATTTATCAACAGACAAACGCAGACCATATTCACACATAGCAGTATTACTTGACTCGATGGTGGTTTGATGTTGGGCCGACGTCGAAGACGTCGACCCAACTTTAAACCAGCATCGATTCAACGTCTCGAGTTTGATGTGACAGCATACGATATATAATGTGACCCGAGAGAATGCAGTAATCAGGATGTTTATAGTGTAGCAAGCGAGGATGAAGTCTTGGTGATTCGAAAACCATCATCAATTTTGCATCACAAAAACAACAACCACCCAGTTTGTCTAGTTGTTTTACAATCATTTATAAAGACCTGGTTACGATATTATGATCATTACTTCTCTCGCGCTGTTACATGGACTACTGGGAGGGATATTACACCCCAGGAACAAACAATACATCCATCAACTCATTTCTCCCTTCTCGCACAAAATTGCTTTCGTATACTGAAATATAACTTTTCATTTTAAAAATATTGTGTTTTTTAACCCTTTAAGCCCTCACGATGCATTAAAGCATAATTTTACATCCCTGAAAACACACTTAATTTTCCTACAACCAACGGTTAAGGAACAAAAATTTCCATGAAACTGGTTGACCAATACATGGTGATTTTCTTTAATTTGTCACCCACTTCAAATCATCAACTACAAGTCGAGAATTGCGACAGCGATTCGCGGCTTGTAGTGGATGAAGATGACAACGGTAAAATCAGGCTTGAAAGGGTTAAATGAATTTAATCTACAAAGTTTGTTGGTAACCCTTTAAGCACTACATAATATAATTTATTTTTACCCATTTGAAGCTGTGTCTCGCTACCGCGACCCGTGGGTAAATTACTCACACATATAGAATTTGAACATGTTAAATTAAAACGGCACGCCAATCTGCCAAATTTAACCCTTCGAACACTGATGTCGACTACAGTAGACATTCTGTGTTTTTACTAGCACCTGTATAACCAGTTGTTAAGCTTTAAATACGTTTTCAATCTTAAAACACTGATATATGTTGAGACCTAAATTTCGCAAATCACACAAATTTACAGTCACTTGAAGTTGTGGATCGCGGTAGCGAGACACAACTTCAAGTGACTGAAAATTTAAATTTAATATCTCAGTGCTGTGGGGGTAATGATAATTGTTTTTTTGTTTTTTTAGTATGACAAATAAAAATGCTGAAAACGCCCGAGCACTTCGAGGGTTAATTGGAACTTAAAAGTTAGGAAATAACTACAGTATCAAAACGTGATTGTATGACACGAAAAAGCCGATCCAGTTACTAGTGCAACGTGATTCATATAGATAAAAATGTAAAATGGCGGCAAATATTGGAGTTATGTGGTGGCCTGTACGATGTGTCCGCGGACGTGTTCGCGGAATATTAGAAGCGTGGCGGGGGAGAGGCGAGTTTGCTCACAAATAAAAATTGATGAGGTTTTGATTAAAGCAACTGGTGCGCCAGTCATTCTCTGTTGAAATGAGCAGCTCGGCGAAATTTGGCAGAGTTCCACATGGAAGTATTGAATTGCAGAGTGCTTTGTGCGGTTTCCATTCTGGAGCCGCGGATTGAATGGTGCCGTGCAACGGTAAAAGGCAGTAACTGCTTACTTGAAAAGTGGGCAGTTACCGCCGTTTGCCTTTGCTGGGTAGAATGGTAATTGCAGTTCAATTTCAAGCTATTTCTTTCTCTGGGCCTGCATGGCTCTCAGTTTTGTCGTGCAGGTCGTGCCGGGTTTCCAGTCGGTACTGAAAATGGCATGTTCGGGCATATTCCGTGATCAAGTCAGCCGACCGGGGCCTAAGTGCTTTCCCATGAGAGAATTTTCATAACGGCAAAAACGGCCAGTCCAATGTGCTCCAATTTCCTCGGCAGACAATGAAAAACTTCAGTTTGCGATCGGGCAGGCGTATCATATAGCCGGCCACCTATACAATTATGAGCATTTTGAAATGCAAGATAGAAATTTATTCAATAACTTCTTGGCAGCGGAGCCAGAAACGCGCTTTGAGCGGATATTTCGCCGCTTTTGAAAAATTGCCAACTTTTCGTGGGAATTCGACTGCAAGTTATGTGCGCAGATAAGCAGCCTTAATGAGTGCGGCTCTGTGCGAAAAAAAAGAGACAAATAGAACAGGTTTATTACGTTGATTGTGGGTTATATGCATTTATTACACATATTTTTGGCATGTATAAGTGAAGTTGACAGCGTTATAGAGCATAGACAATAAAGCCCCTGTGTGTGTAGACCACACGATATATACATACAGATAGGTATCGTTCACACGTTTCATATTTTCTCTAATATTCGGTGTCCCTCCTCGTCCCAGGCTCTGTGTGTGTAGAAATGTAACTGTTGTTATTGCAGCCTTCTGCGGCCCGTGTGTCTGCAGATCCCCCGCTGAGGCGAACAGCGGTAACTGCTCACTTTTCAAGTGAGCAGTTACCGCTGTTCGCATCAGCGCTGATCACATGTGGACTCGCTCACTCTGTGAAAACACGTTCAACTGGGTGGCGTCCTTATTTCAATATATGACCAGGCTGGTTCAAATAAACAATGCTTTGCTCTTGTTCAAATTTTCCGCATCCCTTGATCACGGGGCAGCCCTGGGCGATGCCAGACCTGAGCATATTTGTGTAATGATAGCGCGTGCGGCATATTTAAACTGTTATTAAGTATTGTTTGAAGACGGTATACTGTCTCTGATTCTCTACTGGCTCAGTACCCAGTATTGTTCCCCTGGAGTTTAAAGGGTGTATCTGCCATTTCGAAAAATAACATATACACCCTTTCAATCCAAAGTGGGAATCAGATATAATACTATAGAACATGGTTATTACGTTAAATGGCCACTCCTGCTTAAAGTAGAAGGGTAATTTGCATAGATTAGATATATTGTCAAATTTAAGTTGACTTCGAGTGAAATAGTACATCACAAACCATGGATTGACAACATAGATCGAGTAGTGTACCTCTGAATCTAACAGATTTAAGCATATGCCACACACAGTTGTGTGACAAAAATGTTAGCGATAGCGAGTTTTTGTATAGCTGTTAATTCTGTTGATAAAAAACGAAAATAATTGAAACAGTCTGTCTTCTAAAAACATTTTAAGATGCAATTAAGACATAATAAACTCAGAATATCAATAATAGTGTGTGGGAAAGTTATCTGAGTATATCATTATTGTATAATGTGTATGATGTTTATAATTATAAGGTTTGATTTTATCTTGGGGTCATATACGCGCATTTATACAGGCTGCGGGCTGCGGGTGTTCTGTTGCAGGTGTGCGTCTCACAGTCCTAACGAAATTATATAATTAAATTTAAGCTGTGTGTCGCTACCGCTATCGACAACTTCCAAGTGGGTACAAATTAGTCACATTTGTACAGTTTGGATCAAATATATCTCAATCTAACAATTTAATGCTCATAATTTCCGTTTTCAGCCTTTTTATTTTTCATTCTAACAATGGAACTGTAAGTATCAATATACCTGTTGGATTGTCACATGTTCTGATCAAACTGCAGAAATGTGAGTCATTTACACTCACTTTAACCCTTTAACCTTTTCAAGCCTGAATTTACCATTGTCATCTTCATCCACTACAAGCCCCGAATTGCTGCCGTAATTCTCGACTTGTAGTGGATGAAGATGATGTGATGTGGTTTAAAAATTAAAGAAAATTACTACGTATTGGCAAACCAGTTTCCTGGGAATTTTCGTTCTAAAACCTATAGTTGTAGGAAAATAAAGTCTGTTTTCAGGGATTTAAAATGATGCTTTAATGCATCGTGAGGGCTTAAAGGGTTAACCGCCGGTGCCGTCCACATTTGTTTCTTACATTTTTATTAGCACATTACATATAAGCTTTTTAACATGTTAAAGATAAAAAGGGACATTAATCAGCAAGATTCTAAATTTGTTGACCTCCATTTTGTCAAATCTGAATAATTTTCACTCACTTGAAGTTGTGGATCGCGTCAGCGAGACACAACTTCAAGTGGGTGAAAATTCAAATTGAATAATTTTGCGGGTAAAGGATTAAGTTGTGGATCGTGGTAGCGAGACGCAACTTCAAGTGAGTGGAATTTTTTTTTTATAACTTAGGGTTTCAAGGGTTAATTCAGAGAGTCTGACGTTTAAAGGGTGTTAATGGCTGTGTTTCCCAGCTCCAATAAACACTGCGGGACAAATTCAATACAAACACAAACCCTCTGAATTCTGCATTAAATTAGACATAAGATGCGACTAATTCATTTAAAATCGTAATCAAACTCATGACGCACGTCAATTATTGCTATCGCTTTTTATGCAGACGCCAATTTATGTAAAATTAAAAACCATCCCCTTGCCAAGATCAACATTCTTGCTGACATAAGTATTTATGTCAGATATAATAACACGTGGCCAATTCAACACTTGTCATTCAACAAACAATCTGATAAGGAGTAAATACCGTAAACCTGCTAACTACATGTAAATAATTGTGAAAAGTGCCAAAGCTTGCAGAACTATGCATTTTTCTTGAGCGACGCAACATTCAACCCTTTAAGCCCTGAATTATTCCATTTATTCCATCATTATTCCAGAATTACTTCATTTAAAGGTGGAATTGCAAACGCGATTTCGAGCTTCAAATTACAGGAAAATATTTCCACTTAAAAAAATGTTGTCTACAAATTGTATTGCTTCATTCAACAATACATTTTAACAATCGAAGGCAATTAATTTAGCCTGACAGCTGAATGACGCAGATATAAGCGTTCTCTGCACTGATAAAGTTTGGCACTCTTTATTGTCAATACAGGGATCTGTCGCATATTCACAGACACGAGCAGGGAAATAAAGCAGGGCGTAAATGGGCATTTACGCACTGTGCGTTAATATTGAGACAGCGTCGCAGACAGTGGGCCAACATTAACCCACCATAGGTTCACCGTCCTAATGGTGAATGTCAGTGTTTTAAAAAGCAAGATTGTGAGAATAATAAGAATGCTATAGTGTGTTGAGTCGGGCGATGTGTTAATTTGTGACCCTTCATGTAGAAATTGAGCACTATCGGTTTAATTTTATAACCATGGTAGGGCTCAAATTCCCCAAATCAGGCCTCAAATTAACCCTTTGCCTGCTAATCACGACAATAGTCGTTTTTAATATGTTTTCTTAGCAATCAAATATCTGTTATTGTGAACGCAATGCCTGTTCAAACATCAAGATTTGTAAATGTTTGGTCTCAAATTAAACAAATATGAGTAATTTTCAACCACTTGAGGATGTGGATCGCGGTAGCGAGACACAACCTCAAGTGGTTGAAAATTTAAGTAAATTAACAGGATAGCAGGATAAGGGTTAACAAATTGCCCGCCAAACTCGCGCTGTTGTTTTATTACTATCTCAGACTGCTCTCTTTAATATTGTTTTCATTCACTTTGAGGTGATACCACCTGACAGTGAATGAAAAATATTCGAGTACAAAATGTATATCATATCAGATAAAACTTCAGTTGTCCTTATTTTCATCTGTAAATCTCTGAATAATGTTCTTCCTGTTCCCTTGCTGAATTCTCAGCTGCTACGTGTACATTTCAATCATTTGAAGCCATAATTCATGACGCGTTTCTCCGGCAAATGACAATTTATTTATATTTATGAAAACCACCATATTTCAAATTAAATTATTTTACTAATTGAACATCTTCCAAAAGGTATTGGATCAATCTCAGTGGCATCTTACTGGGGTTGAAACTTCCTAGAAAACATATGAATGCATATTATCGACGTCGGGCAAACATTAACCTAAAATTGGGTGAAAATCTCGTGTTTGTTGGGATATGACGTAATACGGGCTTAGTGGGACTAGATGATCAGCCTTGTATCCAGGTTTTTGAAGACAAAGGGTGCGTCTTTGTTCTCAGGCATGTCATTGCGATACGATCACTTAAAACAATAGGTGTAATTATTTTCCCAACATTGCCAGCCGAATGTATATTATGAGACTTGTCGTGTGAGGCGGTATTGTGTGTTTGTATTGGGCTGCATACAAACGTGCCAGGTAACATTTCACATTCCGGAATATTCCGGTTGATTTGTTTCGATTCCGCGAGTTGATATGTGTGGCACAATATTGGGCTGCCGCATCCGACGCCGGCCCAGAAATCAGTCAGCGCGTTCTATTTATTGGTTTGTTTCTTCGGGGGCTTGACTAATCAAACCCTATTCAAGGCGCGCAGTGTGCACCACCTCTGCCCCGCTGCAACGGCAAACAGCAGTAACTGCTCACTTTACAAGTGAGCAGTTACCGCTGTCTGCCTTCGCACGGTAACCCCCTGAAATGAGGCAGTTTTCAGAAAATTTAAGAGAAAAAACGCCGTGTAATTAAAACGGCATGAATTTACTCGGCAAAAACGCGTCGGCGGATTAATGGAACACGGTATTACGGCATCGGGGCGAGTTATAGGGGCTTGAAAAACACATCTCACAAGTTTTTTTTAAATTAATGATTACATTTAAATCATCTTCTCTCATTACGCCGGGTTCTCGGCCGCGTACTGCCGTGGAAATATTGCTGTTTTTCATGCAAGAAGTGTTGTAATTTGTATGGCAGTGGGATTTACATCCGTGCAGTTTTTCATTATTAATGCACAGCATGAAACTTTATTACACAACACGGTTTTTCAAATTTATGTGCAATTAAGCTTGTTTAATTAAATCATCCGCTAGCTTATGCGATTAACCATTGAATCACCGGTTTATCAAATTAAAAATAAATATCAACCACTGCGTGAAGTTGTGGAAGTTGCGTATCGCCACCGCGACCCGCAATCTTTACTAAAATTATTCATTATTTTACCAATATTGGCTCAGTTTTGGTCCAGCGTCCCTGACGCTGGTCCAACATTGAACCAAAAATGCTCCAATTTTCTGATTAAATACAAGTTGTAATCACCGAGAGAAGTTATTTGATTTTCAAATAAAAAACAAAAAGGATCATCCCAGAAAAACGAGACATTGACCCAGTGTTGGTATGGTGTTGGTGGACCGACATCATACCAACACTGGGTCGATGTCTCGTATTTGCCTGGCGCTCAAAAGAAAAGCGTGTCAGTGGGCTGTACAACTGTAGTTAACGTAAAGAGCATTTGTAATGGTTCTCTCTGCACACACAATGACACTGACATTTCGCGGTGGCTCATTCTGTTCCGTTGTAGACTCATAATCTGGACCCGGCTGGGTCAGATATTGGCCATTGTGATTTCGCCGTTTCGTTCCGTCGAACGACAATTACAGAAAGCCGTTGCAATATTGTTTGCGGTTCATCTATCTTAGTTGACTACCGCTTCGGGTACTGAGTATAGTGAAAGTGAAATCTGGGCAACTATCAGAAGATATAGATACATGCTTGCTTTTTATTAAAATATGACATACAACTTAACTGTATTTATTTTTTTTTATCAATGACTGTAATCTGGACTTTGCATCTAACACTTTACAAAGGCATTTTTGTGCATATTGTCGGCTTGCAAACGGTATATGAAAGAGTGACGTGTTTCTCGGACAACCTTTCATTTTTGGCGGGCTACAACAGGCCATCATGAGCTAAGTCCGAGGCTATTACCCCCAGCATTCAGTTTGTAAAGCGCCTTAAGCCCTGAAAATGTAACACACACTTGGTAATAAGTCCAGGAAGAGATGATGTATTTGTACCAGCACTTATCAATACTCCACTCTCGCGGTCACAGACACTGCTTGTCCAGAGCCATGCAAAGCCGTATCATGCAGGAAGGGGTCATAATAACTGAATAGAATGAAAGCAAGCGATTTTAGAAGCAACTGAATGCTACACACTCCAAGCTTTTGGTGGCATTAGATTTGTAAGGTCTTCCCAAACTTGCGTAATACATCTACAGATGAGATATTACCCTACACAAAATATAGCACACTTTACATAATGTTCAAAACCGGTCTGACACTGAAGACTACATTAAGATAAACAAAATCTCAAATAATTATGCAGTTTCGATTTCCCGACATAATCCCAGGAATATGTATTTTTAAAGCGGAACAGTGTATTTTTTCTAATCTCTCATTTTAGAAAATCGGCGCTTGACCAATGCGAGTACGATGAGTAGGCCTATATTAAGATACAGAAAACCAGAAATACGAAGTCCCGATTTCAGAAAGCAAGTGAAACTCGTTTATGAAATTGGGATTAAGTACTTCAAATCAGGAACCACGTATTTTTCACAACTGTTTCTCACAATCATGTCTCCTTTAACAACCAGAATATGTCGAGGGAAAGCATCATCATTCTGACGTTGCTGTTGATTGTAATATCAGTAAAATTACTATACATTAATATATTATAGAAGATCACAAATACGTTGTCCCGATTTCATTAAACGAGTATTTTTCACAGTGACAATCATATCTCTCTATAAAAAAGCTCCATATGACAAAAAACTATGTGGGCTGTTGTTGTTGATTGTAATGTGAGTATAATGGAGCCGTCACTAACACACGTATACCTGTGACAACCCAGCAAACACGAGGCACTGACCCAATGCTGTTTTAATGTTGGGCCAGCGTCTGCGACGCTGGTACAACATTAAAACAGCATTGGTTAAACGCCTCGTGTTTTCTGACAATGGAGTCTCAGCGGGAGCAGATTGCGGTCAGCTCGTCTCTCCTTTCTCCCCATCTCAGTTCTATTGTTACAGTGCGCATCTCGCCTCCTCTCCTAGCCTCAGCCTCCCGTGTCCACTCCGGGGATGATCAACCCTGGAATTCTGTCACTGGCATCCTTCACACTCTGCGTCCTGAAGCCCGCGGCCGCGTGTCCCTAACTGACCATGTGATATGCCAACAAAATACTAACATGTCTAGGTGTGAATAGATGAAATAGCAATGGTCAGATAATTCTATATTTTACGGGATACCCCCCTCCACAATTCATAATCACCCCCCCCCCAAAGGTGTCCTAAACGTGATAACACATACTGGGCATTCCAAAACTACTCACGGAAAGTGTTTTTCACACTCTTCTTGCGTCACACATCCTATTGAGTCAGGCGGATATCATATTTGACAAACTGGTCAGAGACAAGCATTGACAAGGTCTGGGTGAGCGGTATGTCATCCCTTCTGGATGTGGGAAGGGTGTATATGCCACTTTACAAAGTGACAGATACAACGTTTAAACTCCAAAAGGGCGATATGTAAAGGGCCAGCTAATTATTTCTGGGTGGTTTCGCCGTTAACCTTTTCATCGCGGGGCCACGTCTGTGGAGTACGTCTATAAAGTCGGTCTCCCCACTGAAATAATTTAAATATTTATAATGGCCTCAGCCCCCAAAACTAGGTATTCAAATGAAGCAGAAAGAGCTAACTAAGACATTAATGAAGATTTCAACTTGAACAAAACCCTTTGGTCTCCATGGTTTATACAAACTTATTTCAGCGTTATAAGGGTTACAGTTTTGAGTATAACGCGCAGTGACGGCCAGCCAGCCCTGCCTGGCTGATCAGGCTGCACCGACGGAAACCCGTTTTGATTATCTTTCTAAATGCCGTGTAAATGGCAAATCAGCAAAAACTGGATGCTGCTGATTATTACAGGTAGAAAACGGGGCTGATTGTCTCCTCTCCCTAATCAGGGACGCAAGCAACCGTTGTCCAGTGAAAACGGCACATCGGCACAACGCCGGCGCAGCACCAGCATTGTGCCGCCGCGCAGTATTGGGTTCCACTCGTCAGTGCTCACAGACAATGGCACAGCATTTGTGAACTATGAGGCTGACTCTCGGATGCTGGAGCGCAAACTGACAAATCATCTGATAACATACCACAACAACGTGATCATGCAACAGCATAATAGCTATTTACAATTACATTTTCGTACCTTTAATATGGATCGTGGTTGTTATCAATTATTCTATTTCTGTGCTGCTTAAATCCTATAAATACGAGTATCACAATTAGACATGTACGAATAAGATGAATGAGACAACAGGGTAGTCATATGTACTGTTGAAGGCCCTGCTAAACATGCCAGGAGCTGAGGAGTGAATGATCGATATATATATATCGTCCCCTTGGATATAAAAGGGTGTATCTGCCACTTTACAAAGTGGCAGATACACCCTTTCATTTCCAAGGGGACAATATGCATACACAAGAAAACTAGAATCTCATAGATGTACATAAAATACAGATATTGCCACTGTGCACCAAATGGAACAACTGAACCTCTTAAACATGCTTAAACAAAAAGCAATTGCTTCGCTTTCCATAAAATTTGTTTTCAGATCCTGTCGCTGACATCAATAATTTGAGATTTTCACAGGCTTAAATTGCCAATCAAGCAACAGATTTGAACCTAATTGCTTCATGATTCAGAAAAAATAGCTTTAATTTCTACCATTCTAGCTATTACAGAAAGCCGCGTTTTAAACTTGAAATAATTTGCCAAAATGTTTAAATACCAAATACCAACTGTATGAAACTAAGTTACAAAGAGTTATTCATACAAACACTATATCGTTCATCTTTAAAATTCGTGAGTGAGCGATCTATTTCAAAATCAGAAAAAAGCCTGAGCCTCATCATCAAAGCTTTATAGGAATACAATGCTGGGACAAACATATAGGTCTCCAACGAATAACGACGGGAAACCTGAGAAATAAGCAGTTACACTGCTATCTGAAATTGCAGTGCGGTATAGTAGACATACACTTATCACTTAAAATACTAACAATCTTACAAATGAATTGAGAATATTTATTAATGATCACAATAGTCCACCAGGACAGTAGAGTGAAGGAGTAATCATAAATGACACAAGATATAGCGATGACTTCTTAAAAAATATATCCTAACTCTGATAAGCTACGTTCCTTCACCCAGCAACCAGATACGTTTATCGTGTGCGAGTTTGAAGTTGAACCAACGCCACGGACAGTGACCCAACAGTAAAACAGCATAAGCGAAAGTGTGTCTTGTTTGTCGAGATACGTGTGGCTACAGACAGATTTCTTATTTTGGTTCAACTCAGCTGCTTTACATGTGATAATTATTCCGCTACACATGTCTCTTCTGGGAATGTCGTAAGTGATAAACAACATTTCAGGCATGTCAAAGAAAACTTAATACCGTAATACAAGTTTTAAAAAGTCATGTTATGCTTCTAAGTGTGACCTTCTAAAACTGTCACCTGTACATTTAAAGCTTTTTATAAAGTATGTAAAAGTTTAAATGACATTCATCTAATCAACCCAGTACACAGGACATTCAGTGTTAGTTGGCCCATCGTCTGTGATGCAGGCCCGTCATTGGTCTATACCCAGCAAACACAAAACATTTGTATAACATTAACACAGCGTCGGCCCAACGTCTTCGACGTTGGTCCAACATTGTATACATGTTATACAAATATTTTGTGTTTGCTGGGTAGTATGTTTTCTGGATATGTTCTGTGAAATGGAAATAAACACTGGTTGACTTAACTCTTTGAAAACTTTCGCCATAAGTATGCACCATTCACATGGCATATTTCAAATTAGTCATTTATTAAAACGATATCATTTATTCTATTAAAGACTCCATCATATTAGACAGAGCATTCCCAGTTTGCATTTGAGATATTATACTAGTCTCATTAAATGACATTTTTATTCACATGGAGATGGGAATTGCGGATTTCTACGTGCTAGGTGAATGAAATTACATAGGCCTATTCACTTTTCACAACGAACACAGACATAAGTTAGCCTAAATAAAACTGGTGTTTCACGTATAAATCTTTAGAAAATCCTCGGTTATAAATGTTCGGTTATTAATATGAAACCTAATGAGTGTGTACAGATGTTCGGGGTGCACAGCCAGCGTTGTATGCAGGAAAAGCAATAAAACCGCCAGGAAGGAAAAAAGCAATAAACCTGACAGAGGAAAAAACATGGATTTGAAGCAATCCAAGGCCATGTTGTTGACCTTGGATGTTGAGTGTTGGGGGTGTTGAGTAAGGATTCACGTGTGGTTGTTGTTGGCTAGGTGAGCAGCCGTATATCAGGCAGAACGTACGTCTTTTACATGACCAGTCAGAGCGCATTTCCTTGTATCTGCTAATTGCTGTGTGTTAATTATTCAGCGGACATGCCACCAGAGACATGTTCCCCTGGAAAGGCGGGGGTGAAGAGAATTTTGACAATCACACCAGCCCCCCGGCAAGCAGGCAGGCAGGCTTACGCTGTCATATACAAAGCCATAAGGCAGTACCTGCTTACTTGTAAAGTAAGCAGTTACTGCCTTTTGGCTTTGCAATGCGGTACAGCAGCAGGCAGAGATGAAGCCTCAGCATCAGCAGCTGATCATCAGACCACGTCATCATCCTCATCTACAGCTCTACAAGAAAAAGACAAACGGCGGTAACTGCTTACTGAAGCAGTAAGCAGTTACCGCCGTTTGTCTGTGCTGCACGACGGCAGCATCTCGCATTTTATGCGCCCGGTTCTCAGATGAAGTAGCAGCATGCCACCCGAGTGGAAATTGTGATTAGCTTCCTTCACAATATTCCTTGGCTCGCCTTGCTGCCGAGTGTCACATACGTCACACCAAAATAATAGCCTGTCATCATGCAAATCTGCCATTGTGCAGTAGGCCTCCAGCTTTCAAAACGCACTCCCCCGAACGCAAGAATTCCATAGCGCGGCAGAAAAGAGGCGCCACCAGATTACAAGCCGGGTAAAATGTAATGTTAATTGACGGTGCACCCCCGAAATATCTATCATGCCCAGAAAGTTATCCTGATTTATATTTATGATGTTGGGTTTCCCTCCGCTGCGCGATTCCATTTTGGCTTTTTTACGACGGGGGGCCGAGTGGTGTGGCGATGGCCATACTTCATCTGGCGGCCGCTGCCGCCTCGAATTCTCCTCCAAAATGCATATTCAGCAATACGTGGCCATCGCCAAATAATGCCAGGCAGTATTTAAATTAAATAAGAGGGGTAGCGGGGAGGCAGGGCGGCCAGCGCTCCAGCGTTCAGCACCGCGGCGTCCATACAACCACTCTCCATCTCCCTGCGTCACAAGACAAACAATTTGAGGACAAATTTACTAGGGCTGATTTTGGCCAGAGCCGCTGACGGCACGCCGCAAAAACAACGCACGCCGGCACAAAGTTGGATCGCCCGGCCCAACTTTGCGCCGGCGTGCGGTCAACGTGGCTGCCGAACCGGGCAGCCGTGCCATTAGGCGGGGCCATTTCATCCAAATAAATTACAAACTGGCCGCGCACTGAAATCAATGGCCGGTTTGAAGCGGGCAGCTGCCCGGGCAGGCCAGGCTTAGCACCGTGTCCATGTACCGAATTCAAAATCTGGATCTAAATCAGCGTCCGCTCCCCGGGATCGGCATCTGCATACGTAATGCCTCCGTCCACCCTCGTCCAGCGGGGATCTATATGCATCAGAAACCGAAATTATTAAAACAGCATGCAATTTGAGCATATAAATTAGTGGTGTGTATGGAGTTGGAGAGGGGGGAGGTGATTAGATCCGTGCACCTGATCCAGGTTTTATGAAGACTGCCCATCCCATCCATCCACCACCACCACCGCGGCCATTCAGCTGACCATAATACACATTATTACAGCCGCATGCATGGCTTCCTCCGCGTCCACCCCCCACCCCCCCCCCCCCGCATGGCCTTCTCCGGTCAGCGAATTAAGAACGGGATCATTTCTCTCCTTTTGAAATCTCTCCCTGTAAAATATTGCCGCCGCCCGCGCCAGAAAGTCATCCCATTTACACGTTAATTTCTGGTTCAAGGTTCACACACGCTCGTACGGCGCGGCCTACATCATTTTCCTGGGCGGCATAATATTTCAACACGGCCGGGCTGAGATTCAAGTGGTAATTTTCTCGCCGCCCCATCTCATTTCAAGACCCAATTTGCACAGCGCTGGTGACGTATGTACCTAGGCAGTCCCCGCAAATCAATACCGCCAGATGAACTTTGATGCTGCCTGATATTAACTGGCCAGGCAGAATTTTCATGCTAATTCCGCCGGGCAGCGGGGAGGGTGACAAGGCTGTGATTACCATATAATTGACCCGCTGATTACATGTAGAAGGGCGGGGAGACTCAAGATGCGAACGGGAAAACAACGTCCACCCAATGCTCGGTTTAAGGTTGGGCCAGCGTCTGCGACGCTGGCCTAACCTTAAACCAAGCATTGGATCCGCCTGCAGCGTTCGAAATACGAGCGAGAGACAGATGTTGGGAGAATGGTGGCTGAATGCCAGTGACGTTGGGCCGCGTAATCCCGGCAGGGATCTAGACTGATCCATGCAGTCATAATAGAGCGTCACCACAGGTGAGGCATTGTCACGGCCGGCCGCCAGGTGGTGTGGATGCTCTGTGGGGGTGCAGCCTGCCAGGGCGGGATGCACCTCCTGTAGCTGGATGCACAGGGAGAGACGTGTGCGCACAGTTGTACATGATAGTCGCCAGGGGGGCCGGCGGCGCTGCCGTCGTCACTTGACTCCGTGTGCGGATGCAAGAAAGAAGCAAGCGGAGGGGACGGCAGTCCCCCTTACACGGCCCTGCAAAGCCAGAAGGAAGTAATTGCCTTACAGTCGGAGTAAGCAATCACCGTTTTCTGGCATTGCAGGGCAGTATAGTTTCAAAGCCGCGGCCTCACTTGTAGGCTTCATTTCCTGAAAGGGGCTCAGTCCGTGTGCGGGGCTTCAATCAGCTCTTTCACAACCGGTGCATTCATACTAATGAGCCCCGCCACCCCCCACCGTCAGCACGACCATTGTGTCAACTTATTTAGCTGAATATGTCATTAAATTTTGGCGTGGCTTGCCGCAGTAGGTTTTCAGAATCGATCCGCACTTGATACATAGGGACTGACAGGCGGACAATAGCTGAACACGAGCACGGCGACACACACTTCCTTTCTGATAGCGTAATCAAGGCTGAGCCTCGGCCACAAAGCATTTTATCAAATTATAATAAATTTATAATACGAAAAGTGGTGTAACCTGAGCGTACCTCTCAACGTGGGAACCACGTACACCATATATTGTATACACCATAAAACACTTCAAATAAAATAATGATATATAAATGTGGTGCACAAATGTAACGCGATCAACTATTTGCGTTCGACCGTGCCAGTAATAGATCCTATCGGATTTCAATCGAAAACCATGTCGTTTGTAATGTGCACTTTGGCCAAATGCTTTTTTTTTTTTAGAAATTGAACAGTGAAAGAAGTTCAATTAATGCTACTTTTATTCACTTTGAAATTGTTGACTTTAAATAAAAGTACAGCTCTATATAAACTGGGTTTTGAGGCATTTGATCAGTCACTTTGTTCATCTTGTATATGAGCAGTGATATGAACTGAAATAAGCTGAGCTGACTTGATTGTTGGGTTTAGCGTCGCAAACACAGTAGAGAGAACGAGCAGGTTGTTATTTTAATAATTTATCAGACAAACGTCTGATCCCGTTATTATATATTTGGGAGGCGAGAACGAACAAAACGCTTGGTTTGTTTGTATACATGTGACTGCGAATCAGCCAGCAAACACAAGACGTTGAAACAATGCTGGATTACAGCCGCACACGGATCGCCTGGCAGGCGGGTCCGTGTGCGGCTGTAAACAGATGGTAATTCACTACCCCCCCCCTTTAGATGGGCGCGTCCAGATCAATTATTAACAGGTATTAACTGATGAAATTGTTACTAAACGTCCACAAGAGATATGGAGAGAAAAAAGCGTGGGCATATATGAGTGACTAGAACCGAGGGGCATTAAGAGGCGGTGGGCAGGTTTACAATGCTGGCTTCTTCTCCTTTTTACTCCTTCCAGAAACACATCTAATTTGTGACTTGCATTTCCTGCAATGACGAGAAATTAGCGACATTTGGGCGCATAATATGGCTGATGGCAAAGTCGGAACGCAATTTTCAAAAGGACATTTAGGAGCGCGATATTTATCAGCGCGATTTATGCCCCACATTATGCCGCGTGGAGAAATATGATTTGCCGCGGCCAGATAGCCATCAACTAAAATCATGGCATCAGGCGAGTGCCGCACTTTCAAATTCAGAAAATTTGGGGCCGCGGCAAAAGCAGGCGCAGAAAATCAATACGGGTCATGTGCAGTGCAGGTGAAATATAGCCAGAGCTTGGCCCGGGTCTCGACGTGAAAGATATAGATTTCACGCTCAAAGGAAAATCATTTTTAGACCCCGTACAGGGGTTGTTAGGTTATTTTTTAGTCGACAGCCAGCCCCCGACAAGCAATACACTAATCTTTACCATCCAAATGAGGCGCCCAGCCACCACTCACCACGCTAACAATGTATATACATCTAAACGAGCAATCTGCTTTCATTATATAATTGAATGAGAGCTTTAATCCGTCACCATGGCAATTTCACCATATTGAATTATGAACGTCGGTTTAATGCGTCGCCATGGCAACAGTAATATATTGGGCCGGCAGATAATTAGTGCGCCGAGAAATTCGGGGGCCAGCTAATTCCTGGCGGCAGGGTGTTTGTCGTCCCTCTTGTCTCCACATTAAAATGTGTTGCATAAGAGAGGCGGCAGGCGCGGGGACTGCGTCCACATGCCCCACCCCCCTGCGGTGTGCCGGGGCATTGATGTGGCGCACAATAACCAGACCAAATGAATCCCTCGGTGACAGCGGACGGCTGGACAAGAAGAGAAAATAATCAAAACATCCACCAGCCATTTTGTCACTCCATACAATATTCATGCCGGGTGAACCTGTCCTTTTCAACAGACGAATTGCTGTCATGTCTTGGTGACACCGCGCAATCGATGGACACGAAATTTTACAAATATGCCACCGGCCACACGCGGACGTCGTCGCCCGCCAGGGTTTTTTCTCCCCCCCCCCCCGCGCGATCCTTGTCGCATTTAAAGGGGGTCGGGTCGGATGTTCCGTGTGTGCGGTGAAGGCTCTGTCACATTTGACTGCTGAGATGTAAATCCAGAGACGTTGAACCGTGGCGCTTTAATGTTGGACCAGCGTCTGCCCAACATTAAAGCGACACGGTGTCCCCGCTTCCTGGGGAAAAAAGGTCTTCCCCATCTGATACACACAGAGCTAGGCACAAGTTATGCGTCGAGGGTGGCGCCTTGACCATCTCCTCACCTTACCTCCCCTCCCCAGCCTGATGGCCCTGGCCACGTACAAACTCATCTGATTCCAGCTATGAATTTGAAATGAGAAAACACAGCAGCTACAAAGGAGTAATCATGCCATATATATTCATCTGGACAGCCCCATGTGTGTGTGAGTAAAAGCGCCCGGCACAGCGTGTCCCGAGCACCCCCACCCCCTGCCACCCCTCACGGCCTGTTTACATGCAAAATCCTAGTCCCTATCTTCCTTAAATTACCAGCCATCAACACGTGACTTTGGATGTTTTGGTCATCAGGAAAGTACAATAATATTGTATAATTATAGTAACTAATTAATATATCGATCCCTGAAAAATATATATATTTTATACTTTTGTAATCACCAATTGATTTTTTGGTCCCTATAAAATATCATCACAAGCTGTTATTTTAAATAAACCTATTCATTTTCTACTTTTCTAAACACCTATTCGTCACCTTAGTATTAAAGGGCCATATCTTTCATTTAACAAAGTGGCGGAGACGACCCTTCAATACTAGGATGACGAATTTATGTATTGGTCCTTAAAAATAGGCCATTAAGAGAGGGGAATAGCTCTCAACATAAAAGTCGACTTGTGGTGGCCTTTTTAAATTTCAGTAAAATCTCCTGCCATTATTTCTTACCCTGAAACCTTGAAGAAATCGCATGCACATCTCCACATCGTGGGGAATGTGATTGTAAAATTTGAATAATTTACGACTTCAAGTTTTTGAGCTTTTGCGACCCCCTCAAACAAATTGAAATTGATCCGTGGCGGCCATTTTAAATTTCAGCAAAACCTTTAAGCAATCACCCGCACATCTTCATATTGTGGGGGATGTGATTGTAAAATTTAAATAATTAAAGTTTTTGCGCCCACAAAAAATCATTCTGAATTTTGGTAGCATCTTTAAAAAAATCAATTGCACATCCACATGTTGCCAGGAATGTGACGTTAAAATTAAAAAAAAAATTAACAAAACTATTTTTTTGAGTTTTTGCGCCCAACAAAAAATTGAAGTTGGTCCGTGGCGCCCATTTTGAATTTCAGTAAAACCTTGAAAATGTCACCTGCACCTCTCCATATGATGGGGAATGTGATAGTAAAATTTGAAAATTTAAGTTTTAGAGCTTTTGCGCCCAAATTTTTTTTTGAAGTTGACCTCTGGCGGCCATTTTGATTTTTGGTAGCATCTTTAAAAAATCAATTGCACATTCCCACGTTGATAGGAATGTCATGGTAAAATTTCAAAAAAATTAATCAGTAGTTTTTGAGTTTTTGCGCCCACAAGAAAACGGGACGCCGGACGCCAGCCGCCGGACAGAATTCGGGTGCAACTAAAATCCCCATTCCGCTGCGGGCGGGGGATAATAAAAAGGTGAGTACAGTATGTGTGCCAGTTTCAGAACATTGGAATAGAATCCATGAGTCATTCGCGCTTACATGGTAAACTTGCTTACATGGAAAACTTGTTTTTTTGTTTGAGCGGCGACCATTTGGAATCTGATCCGCGCCATTTTTTAAATTGTCCGATAGGTTCATACAAACACATTGGCCTTAAGGGAATGCGGACAGACAGACGGACAGACAAGGTTCATGGGGACGACAATAGCCTTCAGCCAAATTGGCTGATGGCTAAAAAATAATCATTTTCTACTTGCACTATTAACGACCACTCGAAATATTGAATTGGTCTTTGAAAAAGTACAAGGATATTCTACTTTTTAAATAACCATGTCAATAAAAATTACAATATAAATAATTTCACATTATACTTTTTAAACTGACACAACAGCCAATATCGTACATCTCAAGATAAATATTATCTTGAAATCATGGCAACACTTTAATTCATCACAGATTAGAACAGGCCTCAGTGTCAAATAGCTCTTAACACACAAAATAGAATATGATCTGTATCATACACGAAACTTAAAACAAAACTTGGGACATATATTAATATCATATAGTAGTTACTGCTCAGTATATTAATATTCTAACAACTAGCAGATAAACTAAGCAGTAACTAGATAATATTGGAACAAACGGATGGGGGAGACAATAACCTTCAGCCAAATCGGCTAAGTGCTAAAAAATCTAATATCATCAGTGATCATATGGTAATCTGCCATTATCATTGATTATAAGTATTGGAATTGATGTATTAGTAATTAATAACAAAATAAATTATTAATAAGTTCCCTTGCATTACCAATTTAGGTCGCCTTTAAATGTGCACAAAGTCATCCACACCTTAATCCGAAAATTACATATTAAAATACAACATTTTTGTTCAAGCACCTCTAGTCCTGTATATAGTATATCATTCCTCATCACGTATTAATATTTTATACATATCATATTAGGTTATTATACTGGTGGATTTCCCTGCAGTTTAGTGTCATATAGTATATCATTCCTCATCACGTATTAATATTTTATACATATCATATTAGGTTATTATACTAGTGGATTTCCCTGCAGTTTAGTGTCAGTTTAACAATTTGAATTGCGCTCCTAAACTGGCAATATTATATTTGCCGCCCCTTGGCGCCTGTAGGGTGATCCCTATCTACGTCATTGTCAGGTTCACTTGTCCTGATCCAGTTCGACAAACAAACCCATCTAAAATAACCACTCTTTCTCTCCATCCACAAATCAATTGCAGTTCTACTTTTCACTGGCGTTGTGAAACTGGGGCAAGGTGTTCTCCCTTTGTCTTTCACAGGGGCGATTGAACTTTTAATAAATATTTCACCGACGCTGTCGTGCGTGTATCGATGTTGCTATGTACAGACATCTGCACGGCGGGTTCGTGTCAACACGCTCGCCCTTTATGAATACATTAAAATGAAATCTTTAGGCCCGGCACCATTCTATTTGCGGCCGTATTCTTTCGATATATTTGCACTTCAATGAATCCCGGGCGGGCGCTGAATAAATATTAGAATAGCGGGTAAACCGGGGCCGCTGGGTCAATGCGGCTCGATATCACAGGAAGGAAGGCTGGTGAAATTTGGACAGGTCTTGTCATTGATTGGGCGGCGGGCATTAAATTTACAAATGGGGCTGGTGCATGTGACAACATGTTGAAATGAACTGTGTTGGCAAGGAAGGGAGGGGTATACTGCCTTGCAAAGCCAAAAGGCAGTATCTGCTTACTTGTAAAGTAAGAATATATATTGCCTTTTGACTTTGTACGGTGGTATAAGGTGGTTTAAAGAGACGCTCTATACAAGGCTGTGACATTGGACAATGTGCGGCACCAGCAAATGAAAGACCACAGTGGGTAAACGCTGGGCCACAGCCGCAAGCCGCGGCCCAATGTTGATCTTACAATGTGTACTGTTTTCCAGGATGGCCGTGTCAAATATATCCCTGTCTTTTCTGTGTGTAGCAGGCAATATGGCGGACGGGGGGAGGTTTTAAAGCCTGGCTTTTATTGATTCACATCCACGCGCATTTGATCTCAATTGGTGTGCATATGGCAGCCGTGGATGGCTCCCCAAGAACAGCAGAATGAATAATTTGACTGACCACTTTGCCGCCGCCTGGCCGTGGCTATCATATGAGGAGAGTGGCAGATATAAATGCACACTGATCGGACAAACAGTTCACTGGAGACACATTGTGCCGGTCTACCCCAGTCTCCCGTCCTCAGTCACTACGATACCCCCAGGGATGCCCCCTCAAAGCAAACAGCAGATGCTGAGTCAATGCTGCTTTAATGCTGGGGCAGCGTAGCAAACGTTGGGCCAGCATTAAAACAGCATTGGTTCAACGTCTTGTCTTTATTGGGCCCTCTCTCAGTGTGCTGGCGAAAAAACCACACCACATCTCAAGGTCATATCTCACCTGGTCAAATCTAAAGTTCTCCAGGCCACTGTGCCAGAGAACGGCACTGCATTGCAGAGCAACACCCAGCAAACACAAAACATCTAAAGGCCATGGTGCCAGAGAACAGCACCGCATTGCAGAGCAAACACCCAGCAAACACAAAACATCTAAAATTATACAGGCCATGGTGCCAGAGAATAGCAGCACTGCAGAGTAACACCCAACAAACACAAAACATCTAAAGTTCTACAGAACATGGTGCCGGAGAACAGCACTGCATTGCAGAGCAAACACCCAGCAAACACAAAACATCTAAATTTCTACAGACCATGGTGCCAGAGAACAGCACTGCATTGCAGAGCAAACACCCAGCAAACACAAAACATCTAAAGTTCTACAGACCATGGTGCCAGAAAAAAGCACTGCATTGCAGAGCAAACACCCAGCAAACACAAAACATCTAAAGGTCTACAGACCATGGTGCCAGAGAACAGCACTGCATTGCAGAGCAAACACCCAGCAAACACAAAACATCTAAAGTTCTACAGGCCATGGTGCCAGAGAACAGCACTGCAGAGTAACACCCAACAAACACAAAACATTTTAAGTTCTACAGACCATGGTGCCAGAGAACAGCACTGCAGAGCAAACACCCAGCAAACACAAAACATCTAAAGTTCTACAGACCATGGTGCCAGAGAATAGCACTACATCGCAGGAAAAACACCCAGCAAACACAAAACATCTAAAGTTCTACAGACCATGGTGCCAGAGAATAGCACTACATCGCAGGAAAAACACCCAGCAAACACAAAACATCTAAAGTTCTACAGACCATGGTGCCAGAGAACAGCACTGCATTGCAGAGCAAACACCCAGCAAACACAAAACAACTAAAGTTCTACAGACCATGGTGCCAGAGAAAAGCACTACATTGCAGAAAAAACACCCAGCAAACACAAAACATCTAAAGTTCTACAGACCATGGTGCCAGAGAATAGCACTACATCGCAGGAAAAACACCCAGCAAACACAAAACATCTAAAGTTCTACAGACCATGGTGCCAGAGAACAGCACTGCATTGCAGAGCAAACACCCAGCAAACACAAAACAACTAAAGTTCTACAGACCATGGTGCCAGAGAAAAGCACTACATTGCAGAAAAAACACCCAGCAAACACAAAACATCTAAAGTTCTACAGACCATGGTGCCAGAGAACAGTCAGCACTGCATTGCAGAACAAACACCCAGTAAACACAAAAATCTAAAGTTCTACAGGCCATGGTGCCAGAGAACAGCACTGCATTGCAGAACAAAAAAACATCAAACACAAAACATCTATAGGTCTACAGGCCATGGTGCCAGAGAACAGCACTGCATGGCAGAACAAGCAGCAGTTATTGTTATTTGACCTTCAAACGTCAAACTGTCATCACAAAAAAATAATGTGACGTTAGGTTCAGTACATATTTTTAAATAGGGTAGATAGTATATATATTTATATAACACATGGTTCATTCTTAAATATAATGTATGTTTCCATCATAGCGACTTTAGAACGGATAGATGTGAAGTCGTTCATTGTTAGCGAAGTCCACGCTATTTAGATATGTCTGAAATGCTATGAATGGAAAACTAAATTACCAGAACAAAGAAATAAAAAATAATTTATAATCATCATTTTGTTGCTGTACTTAGATAAGTCTTAACACACAGCTACAATTAGTTTTTTTAACACAAAGTACTTGGTATTAAAGAGACGTATCTGCCACTCAACAGAGTATCAGATACGACCCTTTTATACCAGCGTGGCGATATATACAGATGGTGCAAGATATGGACTTCGGGTGAAGCCAGAACATCCGGATCCCTACGTGGCACAAATCAAAAATAGCCCGCTGCAACTGAACCAAGAAAACCGCCGTCATAAAATCACCAGCTGTACTGGCTTAGAAAAGAACCCATACAATAGCTGATATTATAAAAACTATAAATCCGTTGCAGTACCAGGCGGCAGAAATCTGCCTGTTTTATTTATCATATGGCACCCGATCCTATCAGTTGAATTACGAGATAAATCTGTAATCTGTAATCAAAATCATCTGTGTCATTTATATCAAAAACAAGTGAAAACCACTTCTATTTGTTTATCAAGCTACATTTAGACATGTATGGCATGTGACTTTTGGTGGTTTTCACACCAGCTCAGAGTGGTTTATTGTCGCCGGTACAATGGGTTGGTGACATTTTTGGCCGGGTTTTCATGGGCGCTGCAGAACGAAGAGCTGAACAGGCCATAAAAGCCTTACTTAGCATGACAATACCAAGCGAGAGATTACAACGGCGCACAGGTATAATCAAAGGCATTAAAATCTATACGCGCGTTGTCACCCATCACAATGAGACCCGGTCTCGAGGCGGTACCGGCGGCGGCCCGCTGACGGCCCGGCGTCGACGACGTCGGGCCGTCAGCGGGCCGCCGCCGGGCTCGGCGGGATATCCCGTGTAAATTCGGCAGATAACGCACGCACATACACGCACACAGGTAACACACGAGGCAATCGTCGGCGCTATTATTTATGAAACTGACCTTCAGCGGGAGTCAAATTGTCCGAACGATACCGCGCAGTCCATCATGGATGTCAAAGCCAGATCCATCTGCCGGCGGTCCGGGCGATTTCAAAACAATCCCCTCTGCTATTTCACTCGATCCATCTCTGTACGTTTATATATGATACAGGGATCTGACGACCCTGGCGTCTCGCGATGTCATGATGCTACAGTAAATATAAGTTATAACTACTGATCCATGGGCAAGGCCTCATCGGTCTCTCACATGATAATTTGTGTAGTTTGAATGCACATTATACTAGACTACTCCAATAAAGTACATAATGTTGCCACGTATACAAGCCTACAAGGTCGCCATAGTGCAATTAAAATTAAAAGCAAACACACATAACGTAATCCATAGATGTCATATTTATTATAAACATTTCAAATGTCAAAATATAAAGTATATGTTTTGCTTTTAATTATACAAAATCAGGATTGGCTGAATTCATTTGACGAATAAAAAATACACAAATAAAAATTCAAAGGTATATTGAATTGTATTTCAACGCAATATGTTCTAAACATCCTCACATTATTGCCTTTTTGCTACTATCCAGAAGAAAAATTCATTTTTAGCTTAATTTCTTGAATTTAATAATTAATTAATTAAGCTAGGACGATACATAGACAAGCAATCAGCCGTAACTGTTTACCTTAGAAGTAAGTTTAAAAGCAAGCAGTTACCTGCTACCTGTTCACTGCAGTATAGGCGGCTACTGCTTATACAGAATTGAATACAATTATCAACTACATGAAATTGGTTGGCGCAAAACATCTAGAAACACCCGGCTCTATGCAACACAAAACACGTGGGAATAATAAGCCGATCAATAGCAAATTTGTGATGACAAAACTAAAAATTGGCAATGACCCAAAAAAGCAGCTCATGACCAGAGTAATTGGTGTATGTATGTCACAAATGAAGGTGTGGTGTTTTTATTTAAAAGATAACGCGCTCCAATGTTTTTTGAGGCCATGTTGCATTTTAATAGTGTCCTTTGTATTTAAATGGGCAGATGCCAGATACCAGAAACAAATACATCTATACAATTCATCAGCCCTATATAACAGCATATGAAAATATGTGATGACCAAAAAAAGCATAGTAGCGGAGGCGAAACCAAGTTAACGCAACAAACACCCCCTACCCTTAGAAAGGGCACAATAATTTATTTCAAATTATCATTAAAATATAGACAATATCATATACTCTATAGGCCTACAATACTACATCTATGATCTAGACATAATATAACCATGTATAGTACATTGAACCACTAATTTATTGATATCTACACACATGCACATTACAGTGTCAATCTTTGCAGTCATCATAACAACAGTTCGTTAACATGGCACTCAGAAAAGACATGATACGATGACACAAACAGCGTCAGAAAACAAGACATTCATAACAAAAGCTATGTACATAAACAGGAATAATAAAAAAGAGTAATATAAACCAATGAGACAACAACAACAATGCAAGTCAACTGGAAATAACTATCAACAATATAAACCAAAAAGACAGTGACAGCAACATGAGCCAATAAGACAACACCAGCAATATAAGCCAACAAGACAGCATGAGCAATGACGGCAACAACCATATAAGCCAACAAGACACCAACTGCAATATAAGCCAACAAGACAGCATGAGCAATAACGGCAACAACAACATAAGCCAACAAGACAGCATGAGCAATGACGGCAACAACAATATAAGCCAACAAGACAGCATGAGCAATGACGGCAACAACGATACAAGCCAACAAGACAGCATAAGCAGTGACGGCAACAACAATTTAGGCCAACAAGACAGCATGAGCAATGACGGCAACCACAATATAAGCCAACGAGACAGCATGAGCAGTGACGGAAACAACAATATAAGCCAACTAGACATCATGAGCAATGACGGCAACAACAATATAAGCCAACAAGACAGCATGAGCAATAACGGCAAAAACAATATAAGCCAACAAGACAGCATGAGCAATGACGGCAACAACAATATAAGCCAACAATACAGCATGAACAATGACGGCAACAACAATATAAGCCAACAAGACAGCATGAGCATTGGCTGCAACAACAATATAAGCCAACAAGACAACAACTGCAATATAAGACAAAACGACGGCATGAGCAATGACGGCAACAGCAATTTAAGCCAACAAGACAACAACTGCAATATAAGCCAACAGGTCAACAGCAGCAACAAAAAGACAGCAACAACAATATAAGCCAACAAGACAACATCACTGCAATGTAAGCCAGCAAGAAATAAACAACAGCATTACAGCAATGTCATCCAACAAGACAACAACAGCAATATACGCCAACAAGACATACACACCAGCAATGTAAGGCAGCAAGTCAAGAGCAACAGCAACATAAGCAAATAAGACAGAGCTAGCAGCAATGGCAGCAGCATGATAATGCTGGCGAGGCATCAGGTTGTACTTCTGGCCTTGGCTGCTGCTGGTACTGGTGATGGATGAGTGACAGACCAAGGCCGCCATGAGGATCCAGCTGGTGGCATGGCAAGGCAGGCTGGCTGGCAGGTGGCGGGGTGGCTGGAGGGGGCGGGGAGTACGGACAAGTGGCAGGTGAGGGCATCGCCACCCGGCCTTCTTACACCCTGATGAAGACAGAGACCACCGCTTATTGTGACTGGCTGACCAGGCGCACCGGACGACCGACACAAACAAGATAGTGGCTGAATGTCGGGCCAACGTCGGGCGACGTTGGCCCGGCATTCAGCCACGATCTTGGGCGGCATCATTGCCTAACCCCATGACAGCCTGAATAAGAGGGAAAAGATGAGGATCAACCCGAGGGCGGCGGAGTGGCCTGTCTCCTCAAAAGGACACCAACCTGTCTGTTTGTCCTGCACTGGTATGCACAGTGTCTCCATACACCGGCATGTCACCACCTAATACACCTTATCATTGCCAGACACAGAAAATGAACATAAAGACGATATTTTTTTCTTTGATTGTCACAGAAAAATACCACGTGTCAGTTGAATAAATGTTATGATTGCCACAGAAACTACGCCATTTCAGCAATAACGTCAAATTACGATAGCCAAGTCCTCAGTTGATTTGTACATAATGATTGTCACATAAAATACACCATGCCAAAAGTGAAATTGTGATACACAGTATGATATATGATTATGATCGAAAACTGCGCAATATCATTGCCGAAAACACTATATTATTGACACAGAAAATATGGCATCACTGAAATAATTTTGATACACCTAAAATGATAGTCAGGAAAAAACACCACATGTCTTCACCATCCAATCAACGTAAAGATGTTATGTCCTAACTGAGCACATACTCTGATAGGGTTGGTAAAAATGCTATGTCTGCATTAAATACACTACAGTAAAATACGCCATGTCCTCACTGAATACATTATTACGCTTGCCACATAAATACCCCATGTCCTCACCAAAAACAACATTAAGATTACCCACAGAAAAAGCACGTCATGTCCTTACTGAACACACCATCATGGTCGCCCCAGAAAAATACATCAACTAATTGCTTGTCTGCCCTTGAAAATATTAGGGACAGTAGCTGTTTACTTTACAAGTAAGCAGATACTTCCTGTTTGGCTTTGCAGAGCATCAAAGAAGAATAATCACAATGTTTCATTATTTGAAATTGTAAGCTTTGTAATAGAACTAAAACACCATTACACGTGAATCGATTCCTGTTTAATAATTTATTAAATCTAATCATTTGTTTAAAGTATGTACAATAATAGAATTTCATTACGTTAATTTAGAAAATCGACAGTACGGCGATACTAGTGCATAACAGGTTCAATTTGTTTGCGCTCCCTTGGAAGGCGGGTCCGTGCCAATATGGATCCATCATAATTCACCAGCCAATGCAGGCGGTTTGATCTTTTTGGGAAGCAGAACACGAAACAAAATCGAAGAAGTCAGGTGGCATCCATTCTGCTGAATATGACTAATGTGACACTGTGTAGTATTCCCATGATCGTGATGATTGTAATAAAAACTCCTACAAATCACAATCTACATAAAAATGGACGAGTCAAGGGATGAGCCAGTGCACCTAGACTGAGAGGGTGGTGAAACAACAAAGGATAAATATCTCACATGATATTTACCATAAAAGTGTGAAATCCATACAATGCAATGCAATACAAAGTGATTCCTAAAGCAAAGTAAAGCAAAACAAAGCAAAACAACCAAAGCAGGAGAGTGCAATACAAATGCAACATAAAAACAAGAGCACACTCGATAATAGCCCGCCGCCGAATTATGATAAAGAAAGTAAAGACGAATGTCATCACGTAAATAACAACCCAAGATATAAATGGTATGTTAAACCAGCCGCTTTTAAAGTTATCGCGCCCACAAGGTCAAATTATGGACGTAAAATAAATGTGAAAAATCGCAATAAGTCGACCATTTTGATTTTTTTACCGGCCATTATTGAGCTTGTCCAAGAACTGCTTATTAGTAACATGCATAACAAACGTGAAGAGGATACTTGTGAAAATGTTGAAGTTATCGTGCCTACAAGGTCAAATTATTGACGTAAAATGAGAAAAATCGCAATAAATCGGCCATTTTGAATTTTTTTTCAGCCATTATTGAACTTGTCCAAGAACTACTTATTAGTAACATGCATAACAAATTTGAAGAGGATATGTGAAAAACTTTTCAAGTTATCGCGCCCACAAGGTCGAATTATTGACGTAAAATGAGAAAAATCACAATAAATCGGCCATTTTTTTTTTTTTTTCAGCCATTATTGAACTTGTCCAAGAACTACTTATAAGTAAGATACATAACAAATTTGAAGAAAATATGTGAAAAACTTTTCAAGTTATCGCGCCCACAGGGTCAAATTATTGACGTAAAATGAGAAAAATCGCAATCAATCGGCCATTTTTTTTTTTTTTTCGGCCATTATTAAACTTCTCCAAGAACTACTTATTAGTAATATGCATAACCAATTACTTATAAGTAAGATACATAACAAATTTGAAGAGGATATGTGAAAAACTTTTCAACTTATCGCGCCCACAAGGTCAAATTATTGACGTAAAATGTGAAAAATCGCAATAAATCGGTCATTTTTTTTTATTTTCGGCCATTATTGAACTTGTCCGAGAACTGGTCATTAGTAACATGCATAACAAATTTTAAAAGGATATGTGAAAAACTTTTCAAGTTATCGCGCCCACAAGGTCAAATTATTGACGTAAAATGTGAAAAATCGCAATAAATCGGCCATTTTTTTTTTTTTCGGCCATTATTGAACTTGTCCGAGAACTGGTCATTAGTAACATGCATAACAAATTTGAAAAGGATACGTGAAAAACTTTTCAAGTTATCACGCCCACAAGGTCAAATTATTGACGTAAAAGGTGAAAAATCGCAATAAGTCGGCCATTTTGAATTTTTTTTCAGCCATTATTGAACTTGTCCGAGAAGTGGTCATTAGTAACATGCAAAACAAATTTGGGAAGGAAACATGAAAAACTTTTCAAGTTATCGCGCCCACAAGTAAATGTTAACGCCGACGCCGACGCCGACGCTGACGCCGACGCCGACGCCGACGCTGACGCCGACGCCGACGCCGACGACGCCGAACTTCAATTGCAATAGCCCACCTTTTTTAATTAAAATTAAAAGGCGGGCTAAAAAATGTACAACACAATAGAAAATAATCCTATAATTTTCTTCAAATATAAAAAGTTTTTAAAACCTGGCCTCCTTAAATATCATAAAGTATAGATAAATTGTATCAGTACGTGATAATTTTACATGATCACGCTGATAATGATTTTCATGTTCACAACGATTATCACTTGTGAAATCTATTTTCAGCTGATCCGGTTATTGCACTGTGGACTCATAGCCATATCTGCCGTCTAAAACTAAAATCGTGTACACAGAGCAATTAGAACGAATTCCTTGATAAATTATCTTCGTGACAGCTCCAGTATTATCAACACGCATCACACAGCAACTGTGCTGCTGCCATTTAAAGCCGAATCAGTAACTACCTACTTTTCAAGTACGCAGTTACTTTATTTTGGCTTTGCTATCCCAGCACACACGAGGCGTCGACCCAATGATGGCTTAATGTTGGGCTAGCGTTGTAGACGGTGGCCCAACATTAAGCCAACACTGGGTCACCGCCTCGTGTTTGTTAGGATAGTCCCTGCTAGTCACTAGTTAAAAACAGAAATACCACTATGATTCGCGTTAATTGACTTTTTTCTCAGCTGTCAATTGACCTTCCTTTTTTGCGCGGACTCATCAATCCACCCTCTCAGTACCAGGTATAAAGAAATGCTAGCGCAGTGCTTAGCTAAGACTTTATGTATCAAGTCACTGTACAGCTATACTGACACTTTCTGTGCTGAATACACACCGGAGCACGGAATCGCTACTTACTTTTTTTTCACGTAAGCTGCTGCCATTGTTTGGAAAGACAAGCTTCACCCATTCAGTGCTAAGAAGGCATCTACCCATTTCTTAGACGCTTTCATTGATCAGCCTCTAATAATAGACGCTTTCTATAACGGTGGCCCCTTAATACGCTTTCTGTTTCTATCCTGATACATCAATCTACGAATTCTGAAGTAGGTACACCACGTAACACCAGGTTATTAGATATAAATGTAAACCTTTTCAATACTGATTTAAACATAGACGCTTCCAACACGGGTGAAGCAATTGACGTTTGATTACTGTACTGATCCACACAGTCACACTGTTAAAACACTCTCCATACTGATCCACTCTCTAGTTCCCGATGTAACTACCCAGCATACACGATACATGCATCATATGCTGGTCAATATTGGGTCAGCGTCGCAGACGTTGGTCCAGCTATGACCCAGCATTAGATCCATGTCTCGTGTCCGTTGGATAGACTGCCACGCGAAGCGAAAATACAGCAACTACTTACTTTTCAAGTAGGCGATTATTTCCTTTTCATTTTGCAGATCAGTATCATTTATATTGACAATAATTGTCTATATTGATCCACATATTTTCGCTCATACACCAATATAATCTAAACCGATTCTCATTCTTGACACAATCTATACCGATGCTCCAATTAGCTCTTTCGACACTAATCAAAACCGTTTCCGTTTTTTAAGCATATATTTTTAAAAAAAATTCGTACTGCTTCATCGATGACAAACTATCTATACAGTCTGGATAGCGTAGGTGAATTCTCTAGGAATGCCACACTACAAGCAAACAACAGTAGCTGTTTACTTTTTCATCAAGCAGCTACTGCAGTTCGCCTTTGTGATTCCTCTGACTAGAGAAATCGCTTTTTGCCTGGAGCGTCAGTTTCATTCACACTTTCTGTACCTGATATATAAACAAACAGCAGTTACTCAATGCGAGCTGCATGCTCACCAAATCGTCACCCGAGTATTAAAGAGTGGTATATGCCACTTTTTAAAGTGGGAGATACCACTCTTTAATACTAAGGTGACCAAATGGGGAGTGAATTATCCGGTGTAAAGACACTTGTCAGTCATCTGAGGCGGAGCGCGGACACATTGATTGTGTCAAACGGGGGGAGATGTCTTACACGTGGTTAGAGCTGCCGGCCGGCCTGAGCAGGTCCTGGTCAGCTATCGGCCGCGGGACGAGTGATGAGACCTAGTGACCCCGGACCACAGGATTGTGCTCACATTAGAATAGGTGACGACACAGAGGCTGAGACCTGACAAACTGGGTGTGGCAGGCGGTCAGAGGGCCATGCAGAGACAAACAGCGGTAACTGCTGACTTTAACAGTAAACAGTTACCACTTTCGCACTTAAACTTTCGCACTTCATTCTTTTATTTTCGTTTTACACAGTGCTCCTGCAAATTGAAATAACTGATTCCTTGAAAAGTAAACAGAACAGTAAACAATTAAAATGCTGTTTGCTTTTGACACTTGCTTCTTGTATTTTTTAAATTTTGCTCTACAGTGCGAAGGCAGACAGTGGTAACGCAAAATAGTATTACATCCACCTCTTTGTCCACCAGTGGTACCAACAGAATCTACCGCTGCGGCTACGAGATGGTGACCTTGTGTCAGGCGTAACTCTTGTTAGCTGGGGGTATTTCTGGCTTAGCTCTTTTTCTGGCGGAGCCCACATTCTCCACACTAGACCTTAAAGGGATACATGCCGGCCCTGGTGGCTCATTCTGATCGGTGCGATAATCTGTATCACTCGTGGATTCAGTAACCATTCACCTCGCGCTGCTTCGAGTAGATCCAGTGTGACGGCGCCGCTTGCAACCTCTTGAGCACTAATCACGACTAAAATCATTTTAACCCTTTGCTTGCTGATCACGACTATTGTCGCTTTTTAATCCGTTTTATTAACCAATTAAATCTCTGTTATCGGGAATAAAATGAGTGTTTAAACATCAATATTTGCAAATGTTTGGTGTAAAATTAAACAAATATCAGTAATTGTCAGCATTTGCAAAATTTTCTTGATATCAAATTAAACAAAAAATGAGTAATTTTCACCCACACGAAGTTGTGGGTCGCGCTAGCGAGACACAACTTCGCGTGGGTGAAAATTCAAATAAGATAACTAAGGAGCGGACAAAGGGTCTATCTTTTGAGACGCTTGAAGACAAAGGGTCCAGAGTATCCAGATCCATTGTCTTCTGATGCCACCACTATACCGATGCCTCCTAGCCTCTTGCTCCCCGCAGTGTCAGCAGAATCTGCAGTCACAACGCCACTCCGCCGTGTGAAACCGAAAGGCAGTAACAGTCAGTAACTGCTTACTTGAAGAGTAAGCAGTTACTGCCTCTTGGCTTACACAGCACCACTCAACAATTGAAATGTTAGAATCGGCACACGTCTGACTCTGTCGCACAGTCACTAGAAAAATGTACTTTTTTACGCATATTAAACACAACAATGGCCGCAAGTCGGCTATTTTGAATTTGATAGAGTCGATATTATTTTTCATGGCATATCCCTCCCTGAAAACGCAAATTTGTTTTATAATAGTCCAGCTACCTGGCACAATTTTCTAGATATCACGCATGATAAACTCAACAATGGCCGCAAGTCTGCCATTTCGAATTTAACCGAGTTGAAATTGTTCAGGGCATATCCCTCCCTGAAATCGCACATTTTGTTTTAAAGTAATGATCTTGCTATCTGGGACGGTTTGCCAAATAGCAGGCCTATTAAAGTAAATAAAGATCGATATCGCCCGAAAAAAATCGAGGTCATAGAGGTCTCAGAAAGGTAACGTGTAAGCTCAATTAAAGTTGCATCATGATTAACCTGTATGTGAAATCTAATGTGCATTCCAGTAACGCGAAACAAGTTATAGCGCTAAAGGTGCCGGACAGACAGACGGACGGACGCGCTTCGTGACAGCAATAGGCATCACACAAAATTTGGCTGAGGCCTGAAAACGATCATTATAGTCGTAAGTAGCGGTGAAAAGGTTAAGGAGGTCTCCACAATATTGAAAACAACACACCCTTCTCTTGATAATAATACACGTGAACGTCCTCAGCCTGTCTTCAGAAAATTCATTTCAACTTGTCACGAGGCAATTTAAAATTTACAGGTTTGACAAAACGAGGTGACTGTTTCCAACTTGCCTCCTTCTCCCCCAGAGGCAAGTTTTAATCAAACTAGACGTGGTGTTGATATCACAGGATTTCTCCGGCAAACACCCTGTTGTGACTTAATGCTGGCCCACCGTCCCCGACGGTGGGCCAGCATTAAGTCACAACAGGGTCAGCGTCGGGTACGCATAGATTGAAGGAAATGTAACATAACGCTTGCTGACCTGTGGCCCTCACAACCAGACTCCACGTGGGGGGTGCGCTGATTTATTAAACAGTTAATAGCCCAGATCTGACAGCTAATACTCACTTCAACAGATACTCATTACAACAGTTTTACTCCTCACTCGCATCAAACGAACACAATATTAGGTGGCGCAAAAACTTCAAAATCATCAGTCATAATGTAAGCTTCTGATGTAATATCAAGAAAAGGGATAACGAAAATAATTTATATACTGGCAAGTTGAAACACAAAAGTTGAAAGACAAAAATACATTCATCATGTTCATACTGGGATTATGTGTCATGCAAGTACAGCCTCTGAAATAACAACAACAAATGTCATTTATGCGCATAAGTCTGTATAGACCCCCTATTGTCAGCAAAAAGCTAACTATCGAATTAATATTTAATACATATTTATTATTATAAAACCATCTATAAACTGCTTGTTAAGAAGCAAGCATCTCCTCTTATTTTAACCTTCCCCCCCCCCTCCGAGATATGAGATTTCACATCCCAAGGTAAAATACAATTACTTAGGACATTCTGATATATACCTTTCTGCACGTGCGGGTCAGATTTTTCTGTGCATATGTGGAAAATATCCCAGGACTGATGTAAAATCATCTTAGAACTAAGAACTAAAGATGAAATCAGTAAAATCAGGCTCACAGATCAGCTACATTTTTTATGATTTTTTTTATTGTCAGGAGCGGCATGCCAATGTACAGAAAGCTGTGCTATGTACAGATCTTTTGAGCTGGCACTACATTCATTTTGCAAAGTCGAAAAACTGCACAGTACGTACCGTCCCAAAAAAGAAGAAGAAAAAGTTGCAGTGTCAGATGATTGAATAATTTCTATAAAAATAGCATTGCTCTCATGCGTGCACTGGTCGTTCTAACAAACTCGCCGATCTGGGGCCCGTGTTTCGGTACGTATTTTCGGATGAAAATGAAACAAGCCCTTAAGATATGCGAGAAGTGCCGAAGATTTAACATGTTTAACGAGTGGGTCAGAGTGCTCTTATCCTCCATTTACATAATAAAGAGGGAGACAAACGAGGAAATCCAACAAAGAAACAAATCTCGTAGGCGTCAGGAATTAGGTCACGAGGAGTTTAAAAATAAACGAGGTATAACTAAATCCAGCAGGAACGGGGCCCGGGGTTAGTGCTCTCAAAGCGACTGACCAAGGTCTTTGGCCTGTGATTGGTCGAGATGGCCACATCGACCAATCATATACCCAAGGGGCAAGATCTAGTCTAACTGCGTTGAGAATACCGGGCTAGCATCCCATGACAAAACAATTTTAGCAGCATAATAACACAAAATAATGACGTTAGTACTTTCCCAGACAATTACATTGTAAGTCACGGTTTGAACGGCTACTTAAATTATATATCAGTCAAAAATTCTATATTTCACAGTAATTTAGCAATGTCCACTTTAACCCAGCTAAAACAGCTTCAAGCAAAGCATTTCGTCAATAAAAATAACATGTTACGCACAATGTGACTATATGATAAATTAAGTACGTGATTACGATTATGCGCAAACCATGCACCAGTATTTGTAGGAAACAAAATGTCTCATCGCCATGTGAAAATACGCAAATTTAATTGGTGCCGCAGTCTCGCCGTACCTGATTGTGACGGTGATTAAAGTTAGTGGGCCCCACCGTTACCGTGCCGTTATGTGACGGGCGTGGGGAGATATCGGCCGTGGCAGGCTGTTTAATAAGCCCGCGGCAATTCTGACTTAATAAGGTAAAAGTTACATAGTTCGCTGGGCACACTGCATGGAAATTCATTTCATGGAAGAAAGCAGGGGATTAATGTTTTCTACGTGCTGATCTGAAATGCTGACGAGCGCTCGCAAATCAATAGAGAAAAAACGCCGGCAACCCACAACTCCTTGTATGCATAATAACACGCTGTAGGAAAATTGGGTATGGCAATTAAATCTACGTGGACAAAATGGCCGACACAAATGGTAAATCTGGGCGTACTGAGTATGCAGATTTTAAACCAGACGGATGAGGCTCCAGTACGTGTCGGAGCTGTAAAATCCAATACCAAACAGATATTGCGCAATCCCAGCAAACACGGGACATTGCCCATGTGTTGGTTCAATGCTGGGCCAGCGTCGCAGACTGTGGCCCAACATTGAACCAACACATGGGCAATGTCCCGTGTTTGCTGGGATGCTATACACTCGTAAAACCGTATGAGTGCTGAATTGGGGTGCGCATTTTTTCTTCCATTTGAAGCTGGAATTTGGAAGAAAAATATCATTTAAAATTTCCGCGTTTCCGATATTCAACTCCTTGTTCAACTCTTTTTACTATATTGTGAGTATTTTATCAACTACTTTTTTAACGTTTGAAACATGCTTAGGCACGTACATATCAGTTTCCAGCATCAAAAGGGTCAATCCACCATTATGATACATCATCATGTTGTATAAGAAGTACGTTATACCACCTTTTCGTCGCAAGGTTGTCATATTTATTCAATCTAAGCATAACACAATGACAAGTTAACGTTTACATGATAGCATACAGTTCAACCAAATTTCAATGGCAGAATACCTTACTTAATTTTTACCGTAATTTAACCGGTTAACGGCCAAGTTATCTAATTTCAATTTGCACCCACTTGAAGTTGTGTCTCGCTACCGCGACCCAGAAGCCTCAATTGGTTGAATATTACTCAAATTGTTTCATTTAAGACAGAAGAAAATCTTGTTCAAACAAACATTTAATTTTAATTGCCAATAACAGTGATTTTATCGGCTAATTAACCCTTGTCCTGCTAGACTCGGATATATACGGTTTCAAGCATATTTTAAGCCAAGTAATATGTCACTGAAATGGACAATACAGTTTGTGGTAGATGTTCAGTTAGTAAAATAACTCAATTTAGAACATGTATATTTTCGAAAAATATCTATATTTTTCGTCATCTGAAGCTGGAAATTGCGTTAGCAATTCCAGCTTCAAATGACGAAAAATAGAATTGAAACAATTTAGCAGGACAAGGGTTAAACGATAAGGTGGCCTCCAAGCTAGCGACAATTGATTAGTCTTAGTGGAGGTATGCTGATAAAAATAAATATAATATTACCTGTATTTCTACGTATTTTGTTTGAAATAAATGTATCTGAATCTGAAACTAATCTAAAACGACTATAGTCGTCATTAACGGTGAAAGGGTTAATGATATTTGTTCAAGAACTAATATAATGTATTAATGAACTGATAAACACATCATACAGACCAGCCACTTTCACTGCACTGCTTTTCGCCCTGACATAAATTGGGGCTGAAATTTGACAATATTGAAATGCTTAAATCATAGAGGTAAGTTTTTTCATCTCGAGCATATTTCACGGTAACTGAGCGCCGTAAATTAAGCACTCACGAGATGTATGAAGCAATGTTATTTTACAGACGCACCAACAGTTCTACACAAAATCGTGCGTGTGTAGATTGCTGATTAAATCATCGTAAATTTAATTTATTTCACGGTCAAAATCGTGTGTAGCCAGCCTGCTTAAAACATCGTAAATATATGTTTGATTCAACCATAAATTTTCCACTATTTGAAGTGTATTTCACGGTGGAGGGAACATCGGCTGGTCGCCGCACGTTTACCGTAAATTCAGAGAAAATAATGACAGGGCGGGATAAATGTGCGCATTGTCACAGCGGGGATAACTACGGCATCTGTCTACTCGGCAACGTTGAGGTGATGGCGGACCAGCGTCGAAGACGCTGGTCCAGCATCACCCCAACGTTGGGTCAGCCTCTGGCGTTTCCTGCTCACCTGTTCACCTGGCGGAGGGAGACTTTTCAGCCCGTCACGTAATGGTCGTCAGTGCTCAGATTGCCTCTATTGTTCAACCGCTCGGCTGTCTTAACCAGAAAAAAATCCGGAATTGTGTCGCAGCGGGTTATTGTAACTATAATTACTCCACCCGAGAGCAACAAGTAATCAAACGCACATAGCCACGTAACGGCAGTGGCGGATCTAGAGGAAAAGGGGGGATCAGGGGAATCCCGATTCCCTTGAGAAACTAATTAATTTGTTTTAAAATTGCGCTAAAATCAATATTTGACATTCAAAGTTCCAACTTCGTTCATGTATTGAGAAAACAATAAATACACTGTTTAACCCCCAAATTATTGTAAAAAATGCGAGAAGCAAACAAAATCCACATCGGACCCCACCTTTTTTGAAATACTGGATACGCAAATGAAAGGTGAATAAAAATTCCCTGCTTTTATCAAGAGTGTAAGCACACAAAATGGAAGCACATAAAGTCCTAGTTGTGCCAGATTGTACAGTTTTTCTAAATTAATTGTCTTCTTAATATTATGGGCCAACGACGAAGACGGTGAGCCAACAATAAAACAACATTGGTTCAACGCCTCGTGTTTGCTGGGATTGTATTTATGTAAGTAATTTGTACCCACTTGGACGTTGTGAGTCGCGGTAACGAGACTCAGCTTCAAGCTGGTGAATAATTCAATTTGCTAATCTAGCGCTTTATTGGATAACGCAGTCTGTCTCTTCAAATAACGAAAATATTTATATTCCTTACAAAAACCCAGACATATTTCAATAAATTATTTGATGAGCTGACACATACCAAACAAGACTACATAAGTCCAGGAGTTCCCGCTCCGAATTAGAATTTGATTTAAGCAATTTTGTGTAGGGCTATTAATGTAGTCCTAGGCTAGGTCAAAAATCAAGACGCAAGACAACTAGGTCTAAGAAGCCCAGTCTAAGAGTAAGATAAGAACTAGACAGTCTGTCAGAGATTGCAAACCTCCATTGAAATTATTGATCCTAATCAGTAATCTCAGTAATCCAGTAATCCCAGTAATGGTCTACCTATCTGGCACGGTTTACCCGATATCAGGCCAATCGAGGTAATTATTAGCTGATTTACGGTCATTTTGAATTCGATATAAACTAGTTAAAAACCTCAAATTTTGTTTTATAGTAATGGACTAAAATCTAACACAGTTTGCAAAATATTGGGCATGTGAAAGTAAATAATGGCCGATAGGGGGCCATTTTGAATTTGATTTTTCAAAATGCATCCTCAGCGGAAATCCCACATTTCATTCTATAGTAATCGTCTAGCTATCTAGCACGGTTTACTAAATATCGGCCATGTGAAAGTGAATAATGGCCTAAAGGCGGCTATTTTAAATTTGATCAAGTCGAAATTTTCCAAGATGCATCCTCAGCTGAAATCTCACATTTCATTCTATAGTAATGGTCTAGCCATCTAGCACGGTTTACCAAATATCGCCCATGTGAAAGTGAATAATGGCCGATAGGAGGCCATTTTGAATTTGATCAAGTCAAATTTTTTCAAGATGCATCCTCTCCTGAAATCTCACATTTTTTTATAGTAATGGTCTAGCCATCTAGTACGGTTACCAAATAACGGCTATGCGAAAGTGAATAATGGCCGATAGGCGGCCATTTTGAATTTGATCTAGTCAATTTTTTTCAAGATGCATCCTCTCTTGTAATCTCACATTTTGTTTTATAGTAATGGACCAGCTATCTAACACGGTTTACCAAATATCAGCAATGTGAAAGTAAATAGTGGCCGATAGACGGCCATTTTGAATTCGATTGAGTCGAAAGTTTTTAAAAGGCATCCTCTCCCGAAACGTCACATTTTGTTTTATAGTAATGGTCTAGCTATCTAGCACGGTGTACCTGATAACAGGCCTATCGAGGTAAATAATGCTGATTGTCGGCCATTTTGAATTCGTAAGTTAAAAATTTTCAGGGTGCATCCTCCCCCGAAAACTCACACTTTCTTTTATAGTAATCAGGTAATGGTCTAGCCATCTAGCACGGTTTACCAAATATCAGCCATGTGAAAATGAATAATGGCCGAAAAGGCGGCCATTTTGAATTTGATCAAGTCAATTTTTTTCAAGATGCATCCTCATCTGAAATCTCACATTTCGTTTATAGTAATGGTCTAGCCATCTAGCACGGTTGACCAAATATCGGCCATGTGAAAGTGAATAATGGCCGATAAGCGGCCATTTTGAATTTTATCGAGTCGAATTTTTTCAAGATGCATCCTCTCCTGAAATCACACATTTTGTTTTATAGTAATGGTCTAGCCATCTAGCACGGTTTACCAAATAACGGCCATGTGAAAGTGAATAATGGCCGATTGGCGGCCATTTTGAACTTGGACGAGTTGATTTTTTTCAAAATGCATCCTTTCCTGAAACCTCACAGTTTGTTTTATAGTAATGGTGTAGATATCTTGAGCAGTTTTCATGATATTCCACAATATCAGGCCTGTCGAGGTGAATAATGGCCGATAGGCGGCCATTTTTTAATTTTATCAACTTGAAATTTTTCAAGATGCATCCTCTCCTGAAACCTTACAATTTATTTGATATTAATGGTGTAGCAATCTTGAGCGGTTTTCATGATATTCCGCAATATCAGGCCTGTCGAGGTGAATAATGGCCGATAGGCGGCCATTTTTTAATTTTATCGACTTGAAATTTTTCAAGATGCATTCTCTCCTGAAACCTCACAATTTGTTTTATAGTAATGGTGTAGCTATCTTGAGCGGTTTTCATGATATTTCGCAAAATCTTTCAGTCGGATTCACCGATGTTATAAATTAGGTCAAAGTGCTGGGTCAACTTCAAGGTCAAGGTCCAAAAACCTGAAAAGGCACAACTAGGGACCTTAGAGAACATGTATGTGCAATATGACTGTCATCAGCCCAGTACTTTTCGAGATCTGCTCCGGAAACGAAGTGCGCGTCAAAACGTCTAAATAGGTCATAGTTCTGAACCAGAAGTAGGTCAAAGTTCAAATACCCCAAAAGGCACAACTAGACCCCCTAGGGGTGTTGTGTGTAAAATTTGAAGACGATCGGACAAGTACTTTCAGAGATATGCTCCGGAAACGAATTGTTTACGGATGGCCCAACAGCCCAACGGCCCAACGCCGTAACATCATCATTTTCTCCTCTGTGACCTTGCGTATTGAATTCAGATTAAAAATATTTTAACCTGTCCATTATCCACCTGGAAGTAACCCACATACCAAAAATTGTTATCCTAGCTTATTTTCTTACAAAGTTATAGGCAAAAGAAGAGGCAAAAAAACGGAGGGAGAATCCATAGCTCCCTCCGTCTCACCTACGGTGACGGCGGGAGCTAACAAAATATATTTAATATCAATTTCAGTGATCAGTAATACCCTTGGTAATATATATATATACATATACTACTGTCATTTCGAAACTGACTGAGAACTAGACCTATAATATTAAGGTCCGCACCAGCAAAAAAATGTGATATTTATATGGTGATGTGGGCAATTCTACACAGTAAATAATGTGGAATTTTTTAGGTATAACCATTCAGTACTTTAGGATGCAACCCAAAGTTTGCATGCTAAAGTAATTGAAGGGTTCTCTGCATCCCTTGTAGGAACCTCCATTCTTGATAGTGTAACGCCCAGCAGTCCATAGATTGTGTTTTGGGCGCAGGCCGGGATGAGACGCTGGTTAAGTGTTGGTACAACGCTAAAGACGTTGGCCCAGCATCAAACAAGCTGAGTCTGGGCGTCATGCGTTCGCGGGGAGGACACGGGTTGGCCTTGACAGTACGTGAGAGCGTCCTAATGACAGATAGCACGGCTCGCAAACCGCCGCTAATAATACACACAGACACACGCAAAAAATAACAAGCTCACAAAAATAAACAGCCCTTTTTTAAAACAGCCAGCCGCACGCAGGGAGAAAAAAGGGGGAGAGAAAAGTCGTCTGTACGCGAGGGAATTACAGGGGGAAATCACAGGTAGAAGCTGGGCGACTCAATAAAAAAGACAAATCGTTTTACAACACTGTTAGCTTGACATAATTTGATTGAAATCAGAATAATGTGCACAAATTAGAGCGCGCAATCCATTCATCATTAAAGCCGGGACTGCTTTGTCACAGTAGACAGTAAAACTCACCCAGTGTATTGTATTCACCGTCAACTCAAATAGAATTAAATCAAATCAACATTTAAAAAAAAGTAATTACGACGAAAAGCTCTTCAATGATAAAAAACAATTGTTCTCAGGATATAAAAGTGTGGCTTTAAAAGAGCACACTGTGAAATGGCATGTTATATGAACGTCTCTTTTTTACGCAAAGATTAAAATCGATTTCAGGCACTGTTTTTGCATCGTTATATTATAAGTAATGGTCGTTCGGCCGCGTTATAAATGTTCCTCGGTGGCCATTAAACTTGACAGAGTGATATATAAGATAATATATTTGACATGACGGAGGCGTTATACTCTAAACTGAAATTTCCATACCAGGGCCCATATTCTCGTACAAGTTACGATACATCGTAGGCTTCTGATTGGTCGAGACGGCCGTCTCGACCAATCAGAAGCCTACGATGTATCGTAACTTGTACGAGAATACGGGCCCTGCTGGTTATTATGAAGCGCACACAGATAGCGCACGTTTTGGTAACTAATAAATATTGATCTGGCTTGTGTTTCTCAAGCCTACGTCGGCTGTAGATTGGGCCAACGTTAATTCTCTCGACTTCAACTCCTCGCTCACGTTGATTAAGATTAGGTACGTTTTTAACGCACACAGTGGGCGGGGGGGGGGGGAGGGTATTTAGAGCACATTGAGGCCACGGTGTTTTATAATCTCTGGTTAAGATCTGAAATCTTGCCAAATCATATACGACAACGTCAGCAAACAGCAAACGCAAAACAAGATCAATTATTTTTTAAACAAAACTCTTTTGCAGTCGGTCTTCTTGGAAATATAAAAATATATTGTATGAAGATGACGAGTATTGAATTTGACACTCTTTTACATTTAAAACTACTAATAAAAAGACAAATAAATAAGCCTATTTTTTAGGATTCAGAATATCCATGATGGTGAATAATTTCCGCTGCTTCTTCAGTCAATTCAGATCATTTTTCATTAAATTGCCGGTATTTTCTGGTCATGAGGCATCTACTGTGAAAATTCCACTAAGTTGGATTATTTAAATGTAATGTAATTCTGAGATGAGTTTAATGGGTTTATAGAGAGACGTTATTTGTCACATGGTATAGGGACTGACTGATATACCATATTATTTAATGAAATTTTCAAAGCAGTTGTCGCATGACTATAAAATAGTGCTTGAGAAAATGCAATGAAATTGTTTGGAAATTAGTATACAACAAGAAATATGTTGTACGCTTAGGAACAACACAAATAAGAAAAAAGTCAAAGAAAACGGTGGCCTTAAACGGGAGAAACACCCGGGAGGTGCTGCCTGCTGCGGCTTCAAGACTTCCCAGGAAACACAAGACGTTCACCCGGTGTTGTCTCGACGTTGGGCCAGCGTCTCAGACGCTGGATCAACGTTGAAACAACACTGAGCGAGGTCTTGAAGTTGCTGCTGTACACATGGACACACGACGGGCGGGTGGGAGGAGAGTGTACACAGCTTGATGTGACCTGATATTGTAATGTAATAATGGTGTGTTGACATGGGCCTCAGTGACAGAGTGCTGACCCACTGATAATGAATCATCTGGCAGACTGGACGCCAGGCCAGTGTTATCACACACTCTAATCACTCCACCAAAATTTCTTACAAATCTCACACGCACACAGACTAATCTCACCACCAGCTCATTCATATGTACACACTTTTATAATTGTAAGTAAAGTAAAGATTTATTAGGCCCAGCCGAAGGCCAGGAACCTATTAGTTTATTGCAATAATGTTTGTGTCCTAATTTGCTGAAAGAGGGGTACCGTGTGTCGGAAACGGTTGACATTTGTTAGGAACAGTCTTTAGGAACATGTTAATACAATGTTTGATGTCGCTAGGTCAGTTGTAAGTTTAACAGGTGCTAAGAAAAAAATATATTCACGATTATATTCGTGATTAGGGCCTAAAGGGAAAAGGTTGGAATAATGGCTTTTCTGGCGACGGGAAGAGGAAAGCGTCACCCGCATGGCAGTCCAAGCAAACACTGGACAATCACCCAATGCGGTTCCAATGTTGGGCCAGCGTCAAAGACGCTGAACCAACATTGAAACAGTATTGGGTAAATTTGCTGGGGTGGTGCGGCGCAGTATACAGCAGGCCCAGTGTTGGAGTAATGTTGGGCCAGTGTCGAATACAATTTGTCAGCATTGAACCAGCAATGGGCTGCGACAACATTGACCCAACATTGAACTAAAATTGAATGGGAAGGCTTATATCTTGTGTATCGTAGAGACACGGAATGGATGTTGGCTAGCACTGCAATGGTGGTGGAATGAATAAACATTGAATATATATATTTAAACTTGTCTCCTTGGTTCTTTCCCTAATTATATCCTAATATTTAGGATTCTGGCCCATGAGAAAGACCAATACAGTTATGTTTACAAAATATAAGCCCAATTTTTGTCTATATAACCTCCTTGATAGCACTTATACGTATACTCCTATTCTAGTTTATTATAGTGACATACATATATATATATGTATAACATATACAACATAAAAATAAATATCATCATGATCATGAACAATAGAATATGACGGGTCAATTTGGCGTATAATTACAAATCCAGTCACGTTCGTCCCAGTGCACCCAATCGTTATTAAGAATATTAATAGTAGTATGGTTATTTGGAATAATCATAATTTACAGCCTTTGCTGTTCCAATTCTCACGAATGTAACCTTTTCCCTACCAGAGTACACTTTTTGTAAGAAAAATGCCACTTAATTAAAAAAGTAAACTTGTAATCAAATGGTTAAGTCCCTTGTAGCATTTTGAGCCACACGCATGTGATATTTTGAATGAAAGTCATTGAATTAAAGCATCCCCTTGGGATGACATCAATTTTCGTTTTTAATTCCGTACTGAAGTAGTGTATCCCACGGATCATGTTTTTATTTTTACAAATATTTTTAATCAACAATTCTATGAAACCAGAAGTAACCCAAACAAACTATGTGTATACCTGAAGGACGATTGAATGTTTTCACAGCATTGGGCCACATGCTGATGGCATCGGCCCAGTGTTGGGTAGACAATCAGTGCTGCAGGTGTGTCCTCTCGTGTCCTGACTACAAGACACCAATTAGCGGCGACTGCTCTGATCTTACCGTCTGATACGTGGGAATATGTGATGTAAAGTGCTGTATATTGCTGACTTGTTTTGTTTACATGGCAATATACGACCTGGAAATACAACTATTTCACTCTTTTTCGGTGCTTTAAAATTGTTTTTTGACTTTTTCGTATTTTCAGTTAAGATCAGTAGGCTATATAGCTTCATATAAATTAAATTTTCAAAATTGACAACATTGAAAATGTCTCATCCCAAGGGGTCCCTTTAACATAACCCATCCTAGGGTATTTCATAATATCTGTAGATTTTCATTTATCTGGGAATTAAGCCAGCAATTCACCTTCAAGATAATAATGAAAAAGAAAGAAAACAACTAAGTGTACGTTGTCAGGATTATTTACATAAGTGTCGACCTTTATAAATTATTAAAATGCCGTATCTGGCATATATATAAAGTGTCAGATACGACCCTTTGATACCGAGGTATTCTATGTACGTAGCTGCGTCATATTCCTCTGGTGAGCTGATGTTATTGGCAATGATCATAATTATATGTATTTACCGTTTCAATTCTCACGAGGCAAATTTAAAACGGGACAGTATAATACAGCACTGTTTATTAATAATTTACAAGGCCACGCTTTAAGGTTGTTGTCCCACATAATAATGCTCACTGCTCTGAAAAAGCAAAAGGTAGTAACTGCTTACTTTTCAAGTAAGCCGTTCTTGCTTTTTCGTTTTGCAGAGCGGAGCTCGGGCCATATGCGAGATTTGTTATTGTCATACCTGTGTCATACAACCGAATATCATTTTAAAACCCTTGAAACCTCGAGCACGACTTTAACCCTTTCACCACTGAAGCCCGTTTTTATGTGCTGAATGCCATAGCATTCAGCACATAAAAACGAGCTTCAGTGGTGAAAGGGTTAAAACAATATTCATATAGGCTAATAGCATATCAAAAAGGGGTTCTTGGATGTGAAATTAGTACTTTGTCTAGCAATAATTTCAAATTTGACAGATATGTGTGATTGTCAACCAGTTGAAATTGTGGAACCAGACATAACTTAAAAATGGGTGAAAATTGAAACATTATATAACTTGGCGAATTAATAGTTGAACCAAGAACTTTATATACATCTATATAAAGTTCTTGGTTGAACACACTACAAAAACACATTAAAACCTACATGAAAATAAATCTGCACACAACGCGGCTTTTTTTGGACGGGCGCAATCGCCAACAGTAGAATCCGGTGGGCAGGAGAGCCCCCCTTCCGGAGAAAGCTCATTATATGTCAATGTGCAGCTCATTAAATGTGAAACATGAAACCAGCAGTCATAAACGGCTGGTGAAGTTTCGGGGCTCAGCGCAAAATAAACTGCACCAGATACAGTTACACATTCAATTCTATAATAACAACATAGTGCACACAGGGGGTAGTACCTCTCAGCAAAACGTAGTACGTACAGGACTGCCTGCCTCGGTAAAACAAGTCACGCTGGTATTAAAGGCTCGTATGTGCCACTTTCTTAACACTTTCAAGCCTGAGTTTACCATTGTCATCTTCATCAACTACAAACCGCGAATTGCTGTCGCAATTCTCGACTTGTAGTAGATGAAGATGATTTGTTGTGGGTGATAAATTAAAGAAAGTTACTATGTAATCGTGGAACAATTTTATCGAAATTTGCCTTCTAAAACCCTCAGCTAATAAAAAACCAAGTATGCTTTCAATGGTGTAAAGTGATGCTTTAATGCATCGTGAGGGCTTAAAGGGTTAAGTGGCACGTATGTGCCACTTTCTTAAGTGGCACATACGAGCCTTTTTTACCAACGTGACAAGGTCGAGCATAAATAGACAAGATCTATAACAGGAATAGTGATAGCGAAATGATCTGGCAGCCTATTAAAATCCTTGGATAAATATAAATATCTTTTTTTTCTAGATTTGTATGTAGTATTCTAGTTATCATTCATTTGTGATTTTTGTGGTTGTAACGGTTGATCAGCCATTTTTGAATGTGTGTAATGTCAATTATGGCTAAATTTTCAATGAATTAGTCCGTAGTAGCTGATTACAATAATAATGATAACAACATTGACATGGCAAGGGATCCCCTCTCCTTAGAAATAATAACAGACGGGTGTGGTTCACAACTATCCAGCATAGTGTGGTTGCTGTGGTCAGCCACTCAGATCGATTCTGTTCTGTTTATTTCTACAGTAATATTATGCAGTTGTCATTATTCTTCAATGTTTAAGATGCATTGTTTTGCAATTATAGTTTTATATAGATATATTACAAGAAAAATATTTCAGAAAAAGTTAACAGACAGACAATGTGGCTTCTGGGCTGATATTCTCAAAGCTCTCACCCAGCTATCAGGCATGTGATTGGTCGAGATTTGGACATGTCAACCAGTCACATGCTTAAGATATGGGTCAGTCAAATTGAAAACACATGCCCCGTTTGTAGAATTTTTTACGAAAACGTACAAAAATGTGGTGATGCGTGCTAACCTCGGGTTTTCTGGAGATACAAAGAATATCCATTGATGCGCTGAGTTATAGAAAATTATTCATATTTATTGAATTAGATAGCAAATATTTGCAAATCGTGACTCATTTCATTCCCATTAAATGCGAATAAAGTGATAAGAAACATTTGATTTGTGACAGATTTAGTCAACAAACTTATCGGTATTAGCAGAACCGTTCTTGGCATAGGTGATTCATTTCAACATCAAAAGTCGCATTTAGCTTGTACACACCAGATTCAATTGAGATTCAAGACCTTTTCAAGCACTTTTTTAAGCACCTCGGTGTTGATACAAAGCAGTTGAGAGCATCCGCATATGTGAAACGATATCATCAATATATAATTTCGCGAGCCTGCTATGGCACACTAGCAAGGCCTGTCTTGTCATAAACACATAGTGCTCAGTATACAATCCAATTTCAACAGTTCTATATCAATTTAACCCTTTCAAGCCTGAATTTACCATTGTCATATTCATCCACTACAGGCCGCGAATTGCTGTCGCAATTCTCGACTTGTAGTGGATGAAGATGATTTGATGTGGTTTAAAAATTAAAGAAAATTGCAATGTACTGTTAACCAGTTTCATGGGAATTTTCGTTCTAAAACCCTTAGTTGCGGGAAAATTAAGTGTGTTTTCAGGGATGTAAAATGATGCTTTAATGCATCGTGAGGACTTGAATATAAGTATAATATCGACAAATGTGACATTGTATGGTTTAAACAACCTCCAATATAAAATTAAAGTCATTTTCGAAGCTAGGTATATTAACCCTTTAAGTCCTCACGATGCATTAAAGCATCATTTCACATCCCTGAAAACAGACTTAATTTTCCTACTACAAAGGGTTTTAGACTGAATATTTCCATGAAACTGGTTTACCAATACATGGCAATTTTCTTTACTTTTTCACCCACATCAAATCATCTTCATCCACTACAAGTCGAGAATTGCGACAAAGAGGACACGGGTTGGCCTTGACAGTACGTGAGAGCGTCCTAATGACAGATAGCACGGCTAGCAAACCGCCGCTAATAATACACACAGACACACGCAAAAAATAACAAGCTCACAAAAATAAACAGCCCTTTTTTAAAACAGCCAGCCGCACGCAGGGAGAAAAAAGGGGGAGAGAAAAGTCGTCTGTACGCGAGGGAATTACAGGGGGAAATCACAGGTAGAAGCTGGGCGACTCAATAAAAAAGACAAATCGTTTTACAACACTGTTAGCTTGACATAATTTGATTGAAATCAGAATAATGTGCACAAATTAGAGCGCGCAATCCATTCATCATTAAAGCCGGGACTGCTTTGTCACAGTAGACAGTAAAACTCACCCAGTGTATTGTATTCACCGTCAACTCAAATAGAATTAAATCAAATCAACATTTAAAAAAAAGTAATTACGACGAAAAGCTCTTCGATGATAAAAAACAATTGTTCTCAGGATATAAAAGTGTGGCTTTAAAAGAGCACACTGTGAAATGGCATGTTATATGAACGTCACTTTTTTACGCAAAGATTAAAATCGATTTCAGGCACTGTTTTTGCATCGTTATATTATAAGTAATGGTCGTTCGGCCGCGTTATAAATGTTCCTCGGTGGCCATTAAACTTGACAGAGTGATATATAAGATAATATATTTGACATGACGGAGGCGTTATACTCTAAACTGAAATTCCCATACCAGGGCCCATATTCTCGTACAAGTTACGATACATCGTAGGCTTTTGATTGGTCGAGACGACCGTCTCGACCAATCAGAAGCCTACGATGTATCGTAACTTGTACGAGAATACGGGCCCTGCTGGTTATTATGAAGCATACACAGATAGCGCACGTTTTGGTAACTAATAAATATTGATCTGGCTTGTGTTTCTCAAGCCTACGTCGGCTGTAGACTGGGCCAACGTTAATTCTCTCGACTTCAACTCCTCGCTCACGTTGATTAGGATTAGGTACGTTTTTAACGCACACAGTGGGCGGGGGGGGGGCGGGTATTTAGAGCACATTGAGGCCACGGTGTTTTATAATATGTGGTTAAGATCTGAAATCTTGCCAAATCATATACTACAACGTCAGCAAACGCAAAACAAGATCAATTATTTTTTAAACAAAACTCTTTTGCAGTCGGTCTTCTTGGAAATATAAAAATATATTGTATGAAGATGACGAGTATTGAATTTGACACTCTTTTACATTTAAAACTACTAATAAAAAGACAAATAAATAAGCCTACTTTTTAGGATTCAGATTATCCATGATGGTGAATAATTTCCGCTGCTTCTTCAGTCAATTCAGATCATTTTTCATTAAATTGCCGGTATTTTCTGGTCATGAGGCATCTACTGTGAAAATTCCACTAAGTTGGATTATTTAAATGTAATGTAATTCTGAGATGAGTTTAATGGGTTTATAGAGAGACGTTATTTGTCACATGGTATAGGGACTGACTGATATACCATATTATTTAATGAAATTTTCAAAGCAGTTGTCGCATGACTATAAAATAGTGCTTGAGAAAATGCAATGAAATTGTTTGGAAATTAGTATACAACAAGAAATATGTTGTACGCTTAGGAACAACACAAATAAGAAAAAAGTCGAAGAAAACGGTGGCCTTAAACGGGAGAAACACCCGGGAGGTGCTGCCTGCTGCGGCTTCAAGACTTCCCAGGAAACACAAGACGTTCACCCGGTGCTGTCTCGACGTTGGGCCAGCGTCGCAGACGCTGGACCAACGTTGAAACAACACTGGGCGAGGTCTTGAAGTTGCTGCTGTACACATGGACACACGACGGGCGGGTGGGAGGAGAGTGTACACAGCTTGATGTGACCTGATATTGTAATGTAATAATGGTGTGTTGACATGGGCCTCAGTGACAGAGTGCTGACCCACTGATAATGAATCATCTGGCAGACTGGACGCCAGGCCAGTGTTATCACACACTCTAATCACTCCACCAAAATTTCTTACAAATCTCACACGCACACAGACTAATCTCACCACCAGCTCATTCATATGTACACACTTTTATAATTGTAAGTAAAGTAAAGATTTATTAGGCCCAGCCGAAGGCCATGAACCTATTAGTTTATTGCAATAATGTTTGTGTCCTAATTTGCTGAAAGAGGGGTACCGTGTGTCGGAAACGGTTGACATTTGTTAGGAACAGTCTTTAGGAACATGTTAAAACAATGTTTGATGTCGCTAGGTCAGTTGCAAGTTTAAAAAGTGCTTAGAAAAAAATATATTCACGATTATATTCGTGATTAGGGCTTAAAGGGAAAAGGTTGGAATAATGTTGGTTAGTGGCTTTTCTGGCGACGGGAAGAGGAAAGCGTCACCCGCATGGCAGTCCAAGCAAACACTGGACAATCACCCAATGCTGTTCCAATGTCGGGCCAGCGTCAAAGACGTTGAACCAACATTGAAACAGTATTGGGTAAATGGCACGTGTTTGCTGGGGTGGTGCGGCGCAGTATACAGCAGGCCCAGTGTTGGGGTAGTGTTGGGCCAGTGTCGAATACAATTTGTCAGCATTGAACCAGCAATGGGCTGCGACAACATTGACCCAACATTGAACTAAAATTGAATGGGTAGGCTTATATCCTGTGTATCGTAGAGACACGGAATGGATGTTGGCTAGCACTGCAATGGTGGTGGAATGAATAAACATTGAATTATATATTTAAACTTGTCTCTTGGTTCTTTCCCTAATTATATCCTAATATTTAGGATTCTGGCCCATGAGGAAGACCAATACAGTTATGTTTACAAAATATAAGCCCAATTTTTGTCTATATAACCTCCTTGATAGCACTTATACGTATACTCCTTTTCTAGTTTATTATAGTGACATACATATATATATATATGTATAACATATACAACATAAAAATAAATATCATCATGATCATGAACAATAGAATATGACGGGTCAATTTGGCTTATAATTACAAATCCAGTCACGTTCGTCCCAGTGCACCCAATCGTTATTAAGAATATTAATAGTAGTATGGTTATTTGGAATAATCATAATTTACAGCCTTTGCTGTTCCAATTCTCACGAATGTAACCTTTTACCTGCCAGAGTACACTTTTTTAAGAAAAATGCCACTTAATTAAAAAAGTAAACTTGTAATCAAATGGTTAAGTCCCTTGTAGCATTTTGAGCCACACGCATGTGATATTTTGAATGAAAGTCATTGAATTAAAGCATCCCCTTGGGATGACATCAATTTTCGTTTTTAATTCCGTACTGAAGTAGTGTATCCCACGGATCATGTTTTTATTTTTACAAATATTTTTAATCAACATTTCTATGAAACCAGAAGTAAACCAAACAAACTATTTGTATACCTGAAGGACGATTGAATGTTTTCACAGCATTGGGCCACATGCTGATGGCATCGGCCCAGTGTTGGGTAGACAATCAGTGCTGCAGGTGTGTCCTCCCGTGTCCTGACTACAAGACACCAATTAGCGGCGACTGCTCTGATCTTACCGTCTGATACGTGGGAATATGTGATGTAAAGTGCTGTATATTGCTGACTTGGTTTGTTTACATGGCAATATACGACCTGGAAATACAACTATTTCACTCTTTTTCGGTGCTTTAAAATTGTTTTTTGACTTTTTCGTATTTTCAGTTAAGATCAGTAGGCTATATAGCTTCATATAAATTAAATTTTCAAAATTGACAACATTGAAAATGTCTCATCCCAAGGGGTCCCTTTAACATAACCCATCCTAGGGTATTTCATAATATCTGTAGATTTTCATTTATCTGGGAATTAAGCCAGCAATTCACCTTCAAGGTAATAATGAAAAAGAAAGAAAACAACTAAGTGTACCTTGTCAGGATTATTTACATAAGTGTCGACCTTTATAAATTATTAAAATGCCGTATCTGGCATATATATAAAGTGTCAGATACGACCCTTTGATACGGAGGTATTCTATGTACGTAGCTGCGTCATATTCCTCTGGTGAACTGACGTTATTGGCAATGATCATAATTATATGTATTTACCGTTTCAATTCTCACGAGGCAAATTTAAAACAGGACAGTATAATACAGCACTGTTTATTAATAATTTACAAGGCCACACTTTGAGGTTGTTGTCCCACATAATAATGCTCACTGCTCTGAAAAATCAAAAGGTAGTAACTGCTTACTTTTCAAGTAAGCCGTTTTTGCCTTTTCGTTTTGCAGAGCGGAGCTCGGGCCATATGCGAGATTTGTTATTGTCATACCTGTGTCATGAATCCGAATATCATTTTAAAACCCTTGAAACCTCGAGCACGACTTTAAAACAATATTCATATAGGCTAATAGCATATCAAAAAGGGGTTCTTGGATGTGAAATTAGTACTTTGTCTAGCAATAATTTCAAATTTGACAGATATGTGTGATTGTCAACCAGTTGAAATTGTGGAACCAGACATAACTTAAAAATGGGTGAAAATTGAAACATTATATAACTTGGCGAATTAATAGTTGAACCAAGAACTTTATATACATCTATATAAAGTTCTTGGTTGAACACACTACAAAAACACATTAAAACCTACATGAAAATAAATCTGCACACAACGCGGCTTTTTTTGGACGGGCGCAATCGCCAACAGTAGAATCCGGTGGGCAGGAGAGCCCCCCTTCCGGAGAAAGCTCATTATATGTCAATGTGCAGCTCATTAAATGTGAAACATGAAACCAGCAGTCATAAACGGCTGGTGAAGTTTCGGGGCTCAGCGCAAAATAAACTGCACCAGATACAGTTACACATTCAATTCTATAATAACAACATAGTGCACACAGGGGGTAGTACCTCTCAGCAAAACGTAGTACGTACAGGACTGCCTGCCTCGGTAAAACAAGTCACGCTGGTATTAAAGGCTCGTATGTGCCACTTTCTTAACACTTTCAAGCCTGAGTTTACCATTGTCATCTTCATCAACTACAAACCGCGAATTGCTGTCGCAATTCTCGACTTGTAGTAGATGAAGATGATTTGTTGTGGGTGATAAATTAAAGAAAGTTACTATGTAATCGTGGAACAATTTTATCGAAATTTGCCTTCTAAAACCCTCAGCTAATAAAAAACCAAGTATGCTTTCAATGGTGTAAAGTGATGCTTTAATGCATCGTGAGGGCTTAAAGGGTTAAGTGGCACGTATGTGCCACTTTCTTAAGTGGCACATACGAGCCTTTTTTACCAACGTGACAAGGTCGAGCATAAATAGACAAGATCTATAACAGGAATAGTGATAGCGAAATGATCTGGCAGCCTATTAAAATCCTTGGATAAATATAAATATCTTTTTTTTCTAGATTTGTATGTAGTATTCTAGTTATCATTCATTTGTGATTTTTGTGGTTGTAACGGTTGATCAGCCATTTTTGAATGTGTGTAATGTCAATTATGGCTAAATTTTCAATGAATTAGTCCGTAGTAGCTGATTACAATAATAATGATAACAACATTGACATGGCAAGGGATCCCCTCTCCTTAGAAATAATAACAGACGGGTGTGGTTCACAACTATCCAGCATAGTGTGGTTGCTGTGGTCAGCCACTCAGATCGATTCTGTTCTGTTTATTTCTACAGTAATATTATGCAGTTGTCATTATTCTTCAATGTTTAAGATGCATTGTTTTGCAATTATAGTTTTATATAGATATATTACAAGAAAAATATTTCAGAAAAAGTTAACAGACAGACAATGTGGCTTCTGGGCTGATATTCTCAAAGCTCTCACCCAGCTATCAGGCATGTGATTGGTCGAGATTTGGACATGTCAACCAGTCACATGCTTAAGATATGGGTCAGTCAAATTGAAAACACATGCCCCGTTTGTAGAATTTTTTACGAAAACGTACAAAAATGTGGTGATGCGTGCTAACCTCGGGTTTTCTGGAGATACAAAGAATATCCATTGATGCGCTGAGTTATAGAAAATTATTCATATTTATTGAATTAGATAGCAAATATTTGCAAATCGTGACTCATTTCATTCCCATTAAATGCGAATAAAGTGATAAGAAACATTTGATTTGTGACAGATTTAGTCAACAAACTTATCGGTATTAGCAGAACCGTTCTTGGCATAGGTGATTCATTTCAACATCAAAAGTCGCATTTAGCTTGTACACACCAGATTCAATTGAGATTCAAGACCTTTTCAAGCACTTTTTTAAGCACCTCGGTGTTGATACAAAGCAGTTGAGAGCATCCGCATATGTGAAACGATATCATCAATATATAATTTCGCGAGCCTGCTATGGCACACTAGCAAGGCCTGTCTTGTCATAAACACATAGTGCTCAGTATACAATCCAATTTCAACAGTTCTATATCAATTTAACCCTTTCAAGCCTGAATTTACCATTGTCATATTCATCCACTACAGGCCGCGAATTGCTGTCGCAATTCTCGACTTGTAGTGGATGAAGATGATTTGATGTGGTTTAAAAATTAAAGAAAATTGCAATGTACTGTTAACCAGTTTCATGGGAATTTTCGTTCTAAAACCCTTAGTTGCGGGAAAATTAAGTGTGTTTTCAGGGATGTAAAATGATGCTTTAATGCATCGTGAGGACTTGAATATAAGTATAATATCGACAAATGTGACATTGTATGGTTTAAACAACCTCCAATATAAAATTAAAGTCATTTTCGAAGCTAGGTATATTAACCCTTTAAGTCCTCACGATGCATTAAAGCATCATTTCACATCCCTGAAAACAGACTTAATTTTCCTACTACAAAGGGTTTTAGACTGAATATTTCCATGAAACTGGTTTACCAATACATGGCAATTTTCTTTACTTTTTCACCCACATCAAATCATCTTCATCCACTACAAGTCGAGAATTGCGACAGCCTGTCAAAGATGACAATATTAAATTCAGGCTTGAAAGGGTTAAAAGAATGTTAATAAATAAATGTGATACTTTTATTTACCAGCAGTAGCTAGTAAAGCTAAGTATAAACCATTATTTTCAAATGAGTCACCATTTAAAACATACATCGATTATGCACGTTTTTATAAACTTCAGAATTGATTTCTTGTACTGACGTGACTACAATAATCTGTATTTTAAACTGAGTAATAAGAGGAATTCTTAAATCATTTTTTGCATACACAAGGTGAACATATCATGTGCTTCCCCGTGTGACGTTGCATACGTCTGACTAATACACTAAGTGGAATCAGGCATTCCAGTGAAAAAGATAGATTATGTAGTGTACTGCCAAATTTCAGTGTGACAAAGACAAGAAACGCTTGTGTCAATGGAGGGCGATACATCAAATTAATGTTTTTTGATTGGATGAGCTTACAACAATGCTGATTGGCCGAGTGGGGAGAGCGGTATAAAGGCTGAAATAGCAGAGCCGGTCTTTACGAGCAAAGCCCATCATAATAAAACTCACTCCTAGCCAAGGGGTAGCTTGCATTTTGACATGGGATTTTGTGCAGTCGACAAGACAAATGATGCCGGCCAGAAATGGGGAGGCGGTTTCAAGGCCAAGCCGCCTCTCTCCCTCTCTAGTCACATGCAGAAAAGTGCACATTTATAATTTGCGACTGGTTCCATCCAGCATAGCCAAATTCTCCATCTCAGCTTGTCAATATGGCATACATGCAGGCGCGGGGGGGGGGGGGAGGGGTGGAGGCTCGCCATTAAATTCAAGGCCTTCTGCTGAGTCACCCCTGAGCACGTAGGAAAACTGAGCACGCCGCGGCCTCCCCCATCCGTGAGCGAGGCCGCCTATAGCAGCCGTGATGGTGCAAAATTTCAAGATTAGCCGGCTAGTAAATTATGCAGAATGCAGTTCTGACAACAAATGCGTTTTGATAACCTGACTGACACGGGGCCCTAACACACGCTAAAAAACCGCTAATACAACCAATACCGCCAGACTTTACACCAAAAACACACACTTTCTCCTTGGCTAAAATATTTAACCTTTGCCCTTATTGCGTGTGATAATGTAGTTTGAAAATGTCAAGGGATTCTGGAACAGAACTGTGGAAAGGTGAAGCTAAGCATTACTGTGTCGGTCCGCTGCGGTGTTTAACCAGCGTTAAGTAAACGATGGGTGATCGTCTTAAGCGGTGGCCCACCGTCGACCCAACTATCTACCAACGGGGTTCCGGCTCAGTTACAATGTATACACCAGCTTGGCCAGCAACACAACATGGCGGGGGAGGGGGTGAGGCTAAATATAATAGAAAATATGATAGAAGATAGGATTAGAACATAAATAGCGTGTGACAGCACTAAGATAAAACCTAATGGGATAACACGGGAAGACAATGTGCCATGAATATCTAGCAAAGCAATTGAGAGAAAAAACACTACCGGCATGACAAACTTCACGACCAATAAACATGAAAGAAAACCCGAGTCCAGACATTTTTTTTATCAAAACCAGTGAAATGGTTGGTGTTTGACTGGCGATATTTTCGACGAGTGAAATAAACAGTCTCAGATAAGCGCTCTCTGTCACTGATAAACATTACAACCCCCCCCCCCCCCATCCCGATTCCGAACAGATAACCGGTGACATTTCAAGAAAACGTCATCTCTAAAAATTCCAATCATAAACAACGCGTTTTTTTCTGTCGAATGAAAAAACAAGATTGCGAACAAAAAACTGATAAGACTAGCGAATGTTTTCAAATTGATAGGACGTTGTACATTGTAAATTGTGTTCGGACTGCACTGCAGTCTGCAGTGCAAAGGCAAACAGCAGTAACTGCTTACTTGAAAAGTAAGCAGTTACTGCTGTTTGCCTCTGCAGTACTGTTGACTATATCGCAGCAGATAAAGTGTAACACAGCACAATCGGAGAAACAGGAAGTCTAGGGTATCAGATGGCAGATTCATCTCCACTCTTGCACATACGCGCAGTTTTTGGCCGAAACAGATGAGTTTTTTGATCTTGCCCCCCCCCCCCCCCCCTCCGCTCTTCCGTGAAGATGTTCCTAACAAAGCAGATATGAATATCAGGAAAGTACAGTGAATACTAGAAAATAAACTCCAGGGCGATCCACCCTTCTATTTTTACAGGTTGATTCACATGATAATCAGCCCATATTGAAAAAGTGAAATGATCATCATTATCTTTGCAATCACATACATAACACGAATCCCGACAAAAACGAAACATTTGTATAACATTTGTACAATGTTGGACCAACGTCGAAGACGTTGGGCCGACGTTGTACAAATGTTAAAGTAATGTTTTGTGTTTGCTGGGATGGTGACTACATAACTAACCCCCACCCCCGGCCCACCACACCAGCGGATCAGCAAGAAAAAGTGCTTTCTCTTCCCGACCCTTTATGTCCTAGGAGCTGGTAACCTATACCGTGGTGCTAAAAAATGTATGCCATCAAGCAGATTCACTTTCGTTTCGCTATTCATAACATATACATCGGTGAATATTCATCATTCAGTTGTTGGCAGAATTGTACTGGGCAACAAACTGACAAATCTGGCCATATGTTGGGCTAGTGCAGCACAAGGTAGCTCAACATTATTCCAAAATTGTCACTAAAATAAAATCATAATAGAGTATACTAATCCTATTTGAGGACAAATTATTTTTTTCTGTCAGCATTAACATTGGAAAACATATATATTTTATAATTGTAAAGCGATGTAAAACATATGGTGATGTCAATGATATTTTTGTGATGTTTTGTGATGGTACTAGAACCAATCAGACGAGAATTTATTAAAAATGAAAAAATGTAATGCTTGTAAAAGAGGCAGATTTTTTTTCAAACAACCGCTTTTTAACCTTATCGATATCAAGGTATCGGTCGCGTTTGGAACAGAAAAATAATTTTAAAACTTTCACTGTAGTACTTACTTGTGTAAGAATAAATTGACGAAAAAAATAAAATTATTTTAATAAAATTTCATCCACGCCAAGGTTATAATGGATGCAGCGATTATAACCTTGTCGTGTTGGTGCTGATATAAAGTATACAAATATACTTTATACATGTATCGACATCAAGGTTATAATCACTATATACAGTGATTATAATTATAACCTTGGTGTGGATAATTTTTTTTTTATAATTACTAATCTGAGGCGAACAATCTTCATTGTGATAATGATTGAGAAATGTCCCCACCCCCTGTCATAGGACCTAACCCTTTCAGCGCGGGCACCGTCTCACCACATCAGAATCTGATGTCTACATACGTCAAATACTGCCGTATAAAGGCGATCCCCACACTGAAAGAATTAAAACATTCATAATGGTCGTAGACCCATAACATAGGTATTCAAATAAATCAGAAAGAACTAAATAAACCTAAATAAATTATGATGATTTCAAATTGAATCCTTTTTTGGTCTTCATGTTTTAGAAAGAAATATTTCAGCGCTATAGGACTTATAGAGTGTGCCTCACTAACCATCCAGTATTCTGCGGATCCTCTTTCTGGACATCATCTCCAGCTGGCTGACAGACAGCGCCTTCAGCTCCTCTATCGGGATGGGCTGTCAACACAAACAGAAACAGAGATACAATGGGAGTGACAATGCCGGCTTTCACAGCACAGGGGACAGACAGATAGCGACATAGATACATGACACCGCATGGATTACTCACTCACTCACTCACTCACTCACTCACTCACTCACTCACTCACTCACTCACTCACTCACTCACTCACTCACTCACTCACTCACTCACTCACTCACTCACTCACTCACTCACTCACTCACTCACTCACTCACTCACTCACTCACTCACTCACTCACTCACTCACTCACTCACTCACTCACTCACTCACTCACTCACTCACTCACTCACTCACTCACTCACTCACTCACTCACTCACTCACTCACTCACTCACTCACTCACTCACTCACTCACTCACTCACTCACTCACTCACTCACTCACTCACTCACTCACTCACTCACTCACTCACTCACTCACTAGTAATGACACCATTCTATATTTAGAAAATAGACAAATAAGCCCCTAATATACCATAAATCATAAGTGGTTCAGAGGCGCGACAAACATAATTGTGCTCAGACATAGTTATAAATATATCCGGCTATTGTGTCTCTGAATCGCATAGGTGTGTGGGAGGGGGGGGGGGCGATGTGTCCCAGCAAACACGAGAGCAAACACGAGACATTCACTTCGACGCTGGGCCAACATTGAAACAGCATAGGGTGAATTCTCCGTGTTTGCTGGGGTAGTGTGGAGAGTAAACCGTCGCCTCGGAGCTAAAGGATCCTATCTGCCACTCTAACGAGTGTCAGATAGGATCCTTTAGCTCCGAGGCGACGAAAAAATCATGGGCCGGGGACGAATCCCTGGGGAACCCCACATGTAACTTCCTCTGGAATGAAGAAACAATCCCTAAGATAAGTTTCACTTTCTGTCCACGACCTGGCAGGTATGACACAAACCATTCAAGGGCGATACTGCAATGCGATAATTAATTTTTTGTGTAGTCGGAAACAGCAAAACATCTAAGCAGAATTTTTACAATTCAGTAGGTAAGTTTTCCTATGTGAATTTAGCACGTCATAATGTGTTCACACTGTCGGAGATTGAATTTCCGGGAATCCCTTATATTAGAATGATTAGGAACGCCGTTAGTAATGTGACACGTACTTTGTAAATTGTGTCAATGAAATATTACGATTTTTAATTTTTTTTTAAGTTAAATTTGTATAGGATTCATTACTGACCAATTCGAGTTGGCGATAAATTATCCTAGATCAGTCCAAAATGCACTGACTGCATTATTATAGTTCCAAATGATTTGCTCGCCCAGATAAGTTAAATCCATGGGGCCCGAGAAGCCATTTGCCTTTTTTCTAACTAAGGATATAGGTGATGAATATAAATTGAAATTATATTTCTAGTCGTATTTACGCATATATAAGAGAGCTGAGAGAATTCTACACGTAAGTTATACTTGAATATGGCACATTGTAATTCAGGGAAATTCTGGATATAAGCGCATTACTGTCACAAATCAACTGGGAATTAACCCCTTAAGCGCTGAGCACGACTAAAGTCGTTTTATTCTGTTTTATTAGTCGACCAAATGACTGTTATTGGGAACGAAATGTCAGCTTAGACATCAAGATTTGCAAATGTTTGATCTTAAAGTAAAGGAATATGCGTAATTGTCACTCACTTTAAATTGGGCTCGCAGTGAGGAGACACGATTTCAAGTGGTAAAAAAATAAGATAACTTAGCGCGTACAGAGTAAACCATTTGAGTACCCACACCGCATATAAGCCCAGAAAATCCAGTCTTGATGATCCTTATAGTGTAAATGCGAGAATGACGACTTGGTGATTCTTTAAACTATCATCTTTTTTGCGTTGCAATTCCAAAGAGTTTGTTACATTTGATCAAGACTCTTGTTGCATTTTATCAAGAATTTGTTACATTTTATCAAGACTTTGCTACATTTTATCAGGACTTTGTTACAAGGACCATCAATACTGCACTCTCACTGTTACAGACCCTACAGGGAGTGACACTTGGGCAATTTCTAGAAATGTTTGAATTCCTCATTCATGGTATATAATTTGAAGTTTAATCATGTGTGATTATAGTACAATAGCGTAATACTTTGTGAACAGAAAAAATAGACTGTTTAGCATACATGTGTTTTAGCGTCACAGATGTGTGTAACTAAGGTAAATTTGACCTTCAAACGACACAGAATGAGGAGCATTTAAATCTCTTGACACATTGTAATATATAGTAAAGAGTATTTGTCTTTCTATGATATGCAGTATTTGGAGTATTAGGCTTTCTAGCACATTATTATATATGGTAAAGACTATTTGACTATCTAGGGCACATAGTAAGGTGTATTTGACTCTAGGATACATATCTAGTAAGGCGTGTTGAACTCTTGATACATACTGCGAAGTAAAGAGTATTACATAATTACATAATAAGGCGTATTTGCCTTTCTAGGACACATAGTAAACAGTATGTACCTATCTAGGTTACATGGTAAAAAGTATAATTTGTGTCACATGGTAAAGATTATTTTTTCTTTCTGGGACAAATATTAAGGATTATTTGACATTCTGGGAAACAGTAAGGCGTATCGACTTTCTAGGGCATATAGTAAAAAGTATTTGACTTTCTAGGACACAGAATAAAAAGTAATTTGCTCTCTAGTAGGGAGTATTGTAATCTGTAGGACACATAATAAGGAGTATTTGTCTATCTAGAACATATAGCAAGGAGTATTTCACTCCTTCGGACACATAGTAAGAAATATTTGTCTTTCTTTCTAAGACATAGTATTAAGTATTTGCCTCTCTGGAACACATAGTAAAAAGTAGATGTATTCGTCTTTCTAGAACACACAGTAAAGAGTAGCTGTCTTTCTAGAACACATAGACTTAGAAAGGAGTACTTGTCATTCTAGAACAAAGCTTAAGTTGTTTTTCTGAAACACACCAAAGTTATAACATACGATGAAGAGTGTTTGACTTTCTAGGACACATAATAAAGAATATTTGACTATTTGAGACATATAGTATTTGACTCTGCAGGACACATAGTGTTCAGTCTCTTGTGGTTTTCTTACACATCATTATATGTTAGGGGCCCCAGCGCGCATACCACTCCAAACCAGGCACGAGACATGGAGAGAAATAAAGTCGACGACAACTGGTGGACAACCAGCCTCACGAGATCTTGACACAATGTTGGTTTAAAGTCGGGTTGGCGTCGAAGACGCTGGCCCAGCTTTTAACCAACATTGTGTCAACGTCTCTTGTTTCTCGAGGAGTCAGCCAGCCCCATATCAATAATACAAACACGATAAAGCTAGTTTATTATTCCCAGGAAATACTTTCCACTCCGCTCATTTCCTTTAACTTTGTTTTCAGAATCCGTGAAATGGAGTCGTCACCACGGAGGCGGGGTAAGAGGAAGGGGGGGCAGAAGGGGGAGGGGGTGTATCAACCTCAGCAGCCAGCCACATCGCATCTCTCTGGCTGCTTTATATTGTCATATTCATCAGTGCTGTGATCTGAAGGGGGACTGCCTGCGGTCTCTGAATACTTGATTAATGCACATTATATGACTGGTACAATACAGAGAAACATTGTCATGATTCAATAAGCGCGGTGCCAGCCCTGCTTTGCATAATATGTGGTGTGCCTCAGATATATGTACGTACTCATTGGAGCTGTTGGCCGAGCGCGCGGACAAGTAGTCCCACACATGTGAAAATAGGACACCCCCATGTTGTGACAAACGGACATAATCATCATTTTGCCGCCGCACTTTGCCATTTAAAAGATACAGGGGGAGGCTGGAAATTCGTGCCTTGCATTGCAAGTCCTCTTTGGTCTGCTGCAAGACCAAATGTAATTTGCCTGACATACCATATTCATATTGATTTTCCCCACATTTCAAAAGACAGGCGCACCGGGTCTGGCATTAAAATACGCGGTCTGATCCGTCGTTATGGATCTGTGGGGGGAAATGAATCTTTAAAGCCTCCACTCCATGCATGACCTCATCCACGTGATGGCCAGGTATAATTTCTCTCTCTAATTACAACCATTATTTTACTACCCACGCAAAGACAAACAACAGTAACTGCTCACTTGAAAAGTAAGCAGTTACTATTGTCTGCCTTTGCCGGCTGACCAGCCTCTAATTTATAACTTCATTTTACTCATTGTCTACCAGCATAGACCCATCAGCTTAGAAGAAAAAAAACCTTTAAATATTTATTGTTTTTATGTCCAAACATTATTGTCATATTTGACAAGTGGCTTTGTTTTTAATGTAGCGGCCAAGATGTGCAGATCGGTAGGGGGGGGGGGGGGGTTGTGAGAGGATGGAGCGGGGGTGAAATGCGTGCAATTTGTGTATTAATATCCCTGGTGCCACAGCCGCCTTTTTAACGTGGGGACTTTGGATCATTAATCCCAGTGTCATTGAACTAGGCGTCCGCGGCAGCGGCGCTTCTACATTTTTATTGATTGCCAAAATGCGTCATCACTTCACTGCGATACAAATTAGATTGGCAAACTTTTCATTTATATATTGACAGAAAACTCAGTAATATTTAATGTTGCACCAGAATAAACACTCGGGGTTGAATAAATCGCTCCCTCTCTCGCTCTCGCTCTATGGATCGACGTGGTCCAAAATGCCGCGGCAGATTTATCGGTCAAAATCCACACTAACGCTGACCACCTATTGAATTCTACACGCCTCGGGCATGTTACCACTGCTGTAAAACAGGCAAATCAAAATGCTATGGCTTCCCCCTATAATGTGGCAGACCAGCGCCAGAAAAACTCCATATCAATACAAAACCGCTCCAACTACCATATATCAAACATGTGAAAACAACCGACATCTCACAAGTCTTTTTTTACATTTCTTTATCTCTATCTTCCTCTCTCCATCTCCTCCCCCTCTCCCTCTCTCTCCACACCCCAGCTACCAAACCCGGCACCCCCTCTCCCTCGTAACCCTCGCCCCTTCTCAATATCTGAATTCGCTGAGACTTTTCTCAAGCGCAACACCGCGGGCGCGTGATGCCCGCAAATGAAGACAAATGATTGATAACCTTGAGCAAAACGCCGTTCGCATCCGTCGGATTCGCACGCCCAGTGTTGGTTTGTGTCCAGGGTGCACGGACATATCCCGGCAAACACAACACAATCAACCTGATGTTGGACCAATGCTAAAACAGCGTCAGAGACGGTGTCCCAGCATTGGTCCAACATAGGGTGAAGATCTTGTGCATCCGAGTCAGTGCTCTACAACTCAATCACACACGATACACCCCCGCCCCTCCATACCTATTGCCGCACGGACTTCTAGCGCGTTATTTTTTTTCGAAAAATCAGATTAACCTCGCAAAAACCAGCGGCCAACAAGGATGAACTGACACAGCCATAGGTGTTAAAAGAGGATCAACGTGAAATAGACGTGAAATCTCCCCTCTAATCGCATGCGCATGCATTATTAACATAACAACTCCCTTTTTTAATAATCTGCGCGCGGGATGACTTTGGTTTAAAAAAACCATCCAGTTAACTCTGGCATTAGCACTGATTAGTGATGGGAGTGGGCGAGATCTACTCCCCTGCGGCCACCAGAGCATGGATCAACACCAAAAATAAACAAAAGGAGAATCCGGATCAGAAAACATCACATTAAACACGCTCACACAGATATCAGGTATTTTGAACTGGATGAAAATGACATGAAATTGACATTTAATACCGATCTTACAGGTGTTTGAACTAGGTGAAATTTACATGAAAATGTACATATCCACAATGAGATTTCACAAAAATATTTCATAAGCAGCAGTTAATATAGGCCTAATTATAATACCATGCACATAGGTAGAAGAGACACAGTGACAACGCTACAAATGTCAAGTGTTTGAACTGGGTAAAATCAACATAAAAAATTGACAAGAGGCACAGCTCTGGCGGCTGAAACAAGTTGTCAATTTCATCTTGTGAGGATCAGGGATCTTCTGTTGGCTATGGATGGATGAGGGGCGATGTATGACAGTAGCACGCCAAATCTTCATCTGGCATCGCGCGCCTCGCCTAAACTCCCGTTCCTGGGGTTTCATGTTAATTTCCTGTTGAAGCTCAGTCCGCAATGTGACCACCCCCCACCCCCACTTCATCCATCCATCCCTGCGCCCCAAACAGACTCATCACTTTCACCGCATCCCGTTCTCCGCTGCTGCGGCAGGCCCAGTCTCCACCCCCACCCCTCGCCGGAGCGGCCACACCCCTCCACACACACACCCAAGTTCATCAACATTTTTATAACTGACAACGCTGTTGTTTAGACGGGCCCGCTGCGCACGGCGACCAGCCACGTCACCGGCCATTCCCAACAAACACAACACGTTGAACGAATGTTGGTTTATTGTTGGTCCAGCGTCGTAGACGCTGGGCCAACATTAAACCGGCGTGGGTTCTACGACTTGCGTTTGCAGGGTTACGACGCCGTGATGTTCAATATAAATAGATACATCGCAGATATATATACTCTCCGCCGCGTGTGAGTGTCGCCGCGTCGTAGCAAATACGTCATTTTCAGACGAATCCCCAAATTGGTCCTCTCCCGTAGTGAAAACAGTTTGGCGGTGGCCGGCAATTGAATTAGATCTTGTGTTACATCTTATCTAATGAGATATGAGAACGCGACACGTAAACCTGCGACAAAATTTCATTACCGCCCGCGGACCGCGCGAGACGCCGGCGCGACGGCGGGTCGGCGTGCGCGCACGCCGTCCCGCCGTCGCGCCGGCGTCGCGCGGCGGTCGTGGGTGCGCCGCGGAACCATAACGTGTGGCGGTATGCACCCCGGGGCCACGGCTGCCGATCATATTTTAACATTTCACTCACTTTTATCCATGTCGTTTACTGACTCCGCCGCCGTCGGATGCGGCACCTTAGCTTTCACGACACGCGCTCGCACGTGATGGCATGCGACGTCGCTATTACAAGACGCTTTGAATGCAGCGTCTCGTTCTCTCCGTGCATCTGTAAGATGTGAATCTAGCAGGGTGCATCGCGCGGGCGACGCGTCAAAATAAATCGCATTAGGACGTCACACATCACGGCGCTGATGCTTTTAGAAAGTTCATTTCCAATTTTCCGCGCGCACCACCTCGCGGTATTTGTCGGGAACACGGTCAGACGCAGATGCATTTATTAGGACGTAAATATTAAAAACATACAATTTTTTAGATGTAGATAAACATAAAACAATGTAAATGTAGTACGACCAGGAGACCCGTAATAAGACGCTTTTAGGTCGCTAGCGTACGGACCACCCTTGAAATTAACAAAGAAAACATGTAATCTTTTTTATCAAATACAGTAGAAACAACAAAACATTTTCAGTACAATATAGTATCAGCATATAGTAGTCTACAGAAAAACTTATGCAGACAAAGAACCACGGCTGGTTCGATGCTAGGCCGTTTCAATCAAAGGCTCGGTCATGTCCGGGTAGTGCCGACAATGGAAGTGACTAAGATAATGCGGAGAGTAGAAAAATATTTCTCGCATTACGTGATAGTTATAAATTACCAGACCCATGCATGCATATCAAGTATATTACAGAGGTAATTGCCATACCCATTTTAATATTTTTTAACATAGACCCTATTTGTATAAGTATATAATAATAATACATGTTGTCAGGGGGTTTCATTTAACTGAGCCTTTTTTTCTTATTATTTATTATTACTATACCTCCAGTAGCGTGATAATGACTTGTATAATAATTTTTATAATGGATCATTTTCTATATTAAACTGTAAGCATTTTGAAAGGAAAATAATTTATTAACCATGAAGGATAGTTCGCAGCTTAGCCCTTTGCGCGCTAAGCGCGACCATAATCGTTTTTAACCTGTTTTATTGGCAAGTTTTGAAAATTACAGTCATCGAGAATGAAATTAGTGCTTAAACAGCAAGATTTGCAAATGTATGGTCTCAAAATAAACTAATATGAGTAATTTCCACCCACTTGAAGTTGTGGGTGGCGATAGCGAGACACAACTTCAACTCAGTGGGAGAAACTTTAAATCAGGTGACATAGCGCGAAAAGGGTAACTTAAGTAAAGTGGCATATAGCATCCTTTAAAAGGTGAATGGCTGTACATACCACTTTGTGAAGTGGCAGATACAACTCTATGAAACCGAGCTGACGGTAAGATAGACCAGCAAACATAAAACATCAAACCAATGATGTTTTAATGTTGGACCAGCGTCTACGACGCTGGACCAACATTAAAACATCATTGGGTCAACGTTTCACGATTGCTGCATGGAGGTTGTCCCTGAACGGCCATATGGAGTTATGGATCTACAGGCCTATCCCGCGCCCTTCTCAAGGGTGCTATTGTCTTCACATTTTTTCTCTATACATCAACAGTCCTGTACACCGACAGCGCATTTCAGAAAATAACATGACGAAATTTCACGCTTCAGAGCCGGCAGGGTTACAATGCCAATAAATAAAAAGGCAAGTGAAAAGCAAGATTATGGCACATGATATATGTGAAGCATAAAGTATTTATTGGTCATTAATTTATAACCTATAATATACATGCTGCTCACCAAGTAAGTATAAGACTAGACATACCGGTTTGTATATGCTCATTCAAACTTCATGGTTAAGCCAGAGTTGGTGGTCTCGAATCCTTTGACCTGGATCTTAGGTACCTCATTGGTCGAGATAGCCGTCTCGACCAATGATTTTTAAGGCCAAACAGCATACATGTTTCATACATAATCGTCCCCTTGGGATTAAAGCGTCGTACACTGGTTCTGTCAGACACATCCCTTTAAGCCCGAGGGTACGATGAATAAAAAAATAATCAACGCGGATATAATCTGTCAAGACAAGAGAACATATTTATTATTATGTGGTTTGAAATAGCATACAGAACATGATTATAATGAATGAACACATCTTTTCTCTGCTGATTGATTAACCCGTGTCCTGCTGAATTGTTTCAATTGTATTTTTCGTCATTTGAAGCAGGAATTGCTAACGCAATTTCCAGCTTCAAATGACGAAAAACATAGATAATTTTCGAAAATATACATCTTCTAAATTGAGTTATTTTAGTAACTAAACATCTACCACAAACTATATTGTTCATTTCAGTCACATATTATTTGGCTTAAAATATGCTTGAAACCGTATATATCCAGGTCTAGCAGGACAAGGGTCAAATATGTTAACCCTTCCCCCGCTAAGTTATATAATTTAAATTTTCACCCACTTGGAATGGGGGGAAATTACTAATATTTGTTTAATTTGAGACCAAACATTTTGCAAGTCTTGATGTCTAAACTCATTTCATTACAAATAACCAAACAGTATATAGCAAGTGCACACGCAACAATAGCAACAATAGCCCGCCGCCATTATTGAACTTGACAAAGAACAGGTGTTATCAGTAACATGCATAACAAATTTGAGTAGGATACAATCATAGAAAACTTTTATCGCGCCCGTAGGTGAAATAAGGGACGCAAACTCTAAAAATTCGCAATACATTGGACATTTTTATAGGCCATTATTGAACTTGCAAGAAAACTGTTTATAAATAACATGCATAACACATTTGGGCAGGATTCATCAAAAGCCCACAAGGTAAAATTAATCACGTAAAATTCGAAAAAGGGCAGTAAATCAGCCATTTCAATTTTTTTTCAGCCATTATTAAACTTGTCCGAGAACGGGTTACTAGTAACATGCGGAGCAAATTTGAGAAGAAGTTATCGTGCGCACAAATTAATGTTTACGCCAACGTGGGACACTGACGCCGACGACGCCGAACTTTAATTGCAATAGCCCACCTATGTTAATTGAAAAAAGAAAGGCGGGCTAAACATGACTGTAGTCGAGTTTAGCGCCTTAAGGGTTATAAAACAGTCAAGACATATGTTTACATCGGCATACTTAAACAGGACGTTTTTAATATTCGAGATTTATATGAAACAACGCCCTAAATAATAACATGATCTTTCCAGGGCGTTCACCCCAGAATGCGTCACCAATAATTTTAATGCCAGCCCAGCAGTCATTAGCAACCCGATAAAAATATCACGATTTAAAAAGAGCCACAGACAAAAATTATATTTGTGCAATGTACCTCCATAGAATATGTTAAATAGGCCATGATGGTCAATCTCTATCGCGTCGTTTTTCGGGACATGACGCAATTAAATTTATTTGATTCAAAACATTATTAATGCCATTACTAGAATAACATATAGTATAGTAAATTGATGCATAGAAGTTATTATATTTACTTACTTATGTACTTATGTTTCTGGTTTTAGTTCTAACCCAGTTGTATCTATCTCTGTAATCAGCGTAGTGCTTTCTGGGTACAGATGTGTCCCTCTGCTCGTACAAAGTTAATCAGATCATTAGGAATACCAAGAAAACTAAACTATCAAACTTGAATGCGATCCAACCAACGGTTCATGAGATATCTTGGGAAATTGTCGTTTATGGCTATGTACCAAATAAAATCCCAGGGATATAAGTCATGACATATTTGTGCCAAATAAACAAAATTCGTCATTCAATTTTTTACAGAGCTAAATTGATTTACGGTGGGCGACGAAAAAATGCTAAGCACTATAAGCATCCCGTGGATAATTTCTTCACTATATGAGAATAAAAAAATCCGTGGTAAAGAAGCATTAGGTTTGCATAGATCCTTGGTGATTTAAATGCGATGGCAAGGCGGTGGTGGACCGGATGGAATACAGGGAAGCTCCGAGTGATTAATAACAGTACATTTAACCAATACGAGCCGCTCATGATACATCGTCCGCTGGCTACCAGATTTCCGCATATGGAGCTCATACCACACTCCAGCTGGGGGGAGGGGGGGGGGGGTGTTGTAGTTTCGAAAATTCATGACGAGCTCAAACAAAATAATTTATCGCATTTTCAGATTCAGAGGAAACTCTTTGCAAATAGAGGAATGGATGGTGCGCTAATCCAGGATTCGAACCACGTCGAAGGTCAATACGTAATTTAGAATTGTCGTCATCTGGCAATTTATCATTACCTCTGATGTGTCAAATGCGATGGATTTAATCCTAAATAAATTAATATCAATGGAAAGCGGCAGAACAGAGGGGACAGAAGAAAAGAGAGAGCGAATTATAAAGGGAGATGTAGAAAAGAGGATATGGTCCTCTGTGACTGCCGACTAATGATAATCACCTGAAAACTGGCCAGTGCCGCGGCAGACAGCAGCGACTGCTTACTTGAAAAGTAAGCAGTCGCTGCTGTCTGCCGCGGCACAAATAACGACAGTCTGCGTGTTTTCTTAAATAATACTGCATGATCTTCTCGCTGTGCGACATCCGCGGAGACTGATTATTAATTAATTCGTTATTTAATTAATTAATCAGTATAAAACCAGGTGGTGGGATCTGTGGCGGCCGTCTCCACGCGCCTGTGCTCGGGGTTTTCTCGTCGTTTGTTGGCAGACGATTGGCTCACTTGCTGGCTCTCCCCATCCAATCGCTGAATGCTGCAGTCTCCATCTGCGCAAGGGGGTGGCCAGTCAGAATGGCGTACTCAGTACTCTCCCCCCCCCCCCCCCCAGTATTCAACTGAGTACCTCCGTCACCGTTACCTAGAAGTCTTCTCATTTAATAGCAGTTTAACCCCTTAAAACGGTCAGTTATAGAATTTAAGTTTCACTCTCTAGAAGTTGTGTCTCGCTACCGCGACCCACAACATAAAGCGGATGAAATTTACTCACATTTGTTTAATTTCAGATCAAACATTTGCAAATCTTGATGTTTAAACACCCATTTTATTCCCACTAAATGATTTGATAAGGTGATAAAATAATTACAAACGACTATATAACCGTACTCAGCGCTTAAAGAGTTCATTTACCCAGCCGTGACGCGCACGCATGAGTCACGGGGTCATATTTTGCACAAAAGTAATTTCACAGAAAATAATAAAACCCTATATTTTGATATATTACACATGTTTAATTTAACACTTTTAGCGCTAATCACGACTATAATCGTTTTAAATCCATTTTATCAGCTGATTGAAACACTGATAATGGGAATGATAAGGGTATCCAAGGAATTTAGAAGGATTTCCTTGGGGTATCTAAACATTTGCAAATGGTTGGTCTCAAATTAACAAACACGAGTAATTTTCACCCACTTGAAGTTGAGGTTCGCGTCAGCGAAACACAACTTCAAGTGGTTGAAAATTGAAGGAGATTATCGAGTTTTGTCGGGAGGGACAATAAGACTAGAGGATAATAACATGACTGTGGATATACTCAAGTCTCAATCTATTGATAATAATTATTGTAAAACAAAAGACAAAAGCATAATTAAAATGTCGATTTTTTACAATCCGTGCCGTTGTATCCAGGCCCGGCATACTGCCATTCTCGATAGCCGTGCTGATGTGCTGACAATTTCGAAGATTTCAAATCTAAAAATTTGGACAGAAACATTTTATTCCACAAGACTGGGTCTGATACTGAACATGGCAAATGATCGATCGCCAAAAGTTTGATAATTTTTTTTTTTAATAACTAGATTCCTCCATGCGTTTGTATCATATGATGAGCTCTCCCGTGTAGATATTTGAGGTTCCCTGTTAACCAGTTCGTCATGTGTACACGGTGCAACACTTTACATAAAATATTAACGCATTCCACTTTCCAAAATTAATGATATGCACATGGCTATTTCATCATCTCAGCAATGCCATATGACAACTGCTATAGTTTTCACCGCACCTGAAAATTATTCGTCAAAATATAGTCGCGGATATGTACAAACAAATATAATATACACAATTCAGAACAAAGTTAGTACAATCAATCAGAAATACCTAGATAATCAACATATCAATTTTGAATGTGATCCAACCGACGGTTCATAATATATCGCGCTCACAAGAAGAATATTGTTAGGGTGGGGATCTGATAAATGGTATCAATCAAACCATTGCAGGACTCGACATAGAGGCTTGTCCGCTTGTCCGGGCAAGTGAAATGATAATTTGGACAAGTTGGTCATTTAGTTGACTTGCCAGAATGGACAAGCTACTTTAGGTAAAATTAAAAATGATAAATTCTGAAATTTTCTCGCAGATTGAAATGATTCACACTAAATTGTCACTGTTCTATTGGTGCTACATAAACTTAACATGCAGAAGACACGGCTTATATTGTTATAAGATGAATTTTCGGACAAGTACAGTTTTCATTATAGGACACGTACATATACATTTTTACAGTGACTGGTCCGACAGACAAAACAGGGGTTTACAATTTTTAATGTTGAGGCCTGCACTATAATTATTTGTCATGATGAATGATGAAAGTATATTTATAGAAATAATGCACCTTTGTCAATGTAATTACACTTTCATTTATGCTGGATATTACTGTTTAAATATAGACCGCAACCACACGCGTAGGGCCTACTTACAAAAACTAAACCTGATTAGTCGCAAAGCACTAGCATGTTTTAGTCATATAAATAAATACATAGTTTCACAAGAAGTAAACAGTGATATTATTCGTCACACCCTAAATAAATCACAGACATTCGTGAACCTTTCAGAGGCTAACGTTACTGAATATTCCAACCAAACACAGGCAATTTTCACTCTTTTGAAAATTTCAATCAAATTAGCTCGCTAATTTGCAACTCCTATCAGAATTGAACTCACCCTTCAAGCCCTCACTATGAATTAAAGCATCATTTACATCCTTAAAAACAGACTTTATTTCCCTACAACCAAGCGTTTTAGTACCCTGATGACATCGCAAAGCTCTGACACAGTGACCTCCATTTTTAAATGTAATAGTTCCAATACGATCACACATTTACTCCTGCTGAAAATGGCCTAGTTTTCATAAGCACTTGAAATATTCGTCTCAATTTCTTGGCATCCGAGTTTTTTTGGTAGGCAGTGTCGTTTTTACACTGTGTAAACAAAATGGCGGTCAGTGTGACTGGGCCTTGCGCAGTAAATGAGTTAGGTGGCCCCAGTAATACCGGGTAGCGTTTTAGAACGAAAATTTCCATGAAACTGGTTTACCAATACATGGTAATTTTCTTTAATTTTTAAACTACATCAAATTATCTTCATTCACTACAAGTCGAGAACTGCGACAGCAATTCACCCCGATTCACCTGGTAATACAAACTCCGGTTGTTACATTTAAAAATATACGAAACGACATGCATAGCGGTTCTAGTGGGTAGAGGGTTTAATCACGCAGTACGTTACTCGTCCGTTGACAATTGCGTCAGGCCATATCCCAGCAAACACGAGATATTGAACCAATGTTGGGTCAAAGTTGGGCCGACGTCATAGACGGCGGGCCAACATTGACCCACCATTGGTTCAATGTTTCATGTTTGATGGGATATAGAAACTAGAAACTAGTGTGCCAATGTTGGACGGTCATCTGAGACATTGATACAGCATTGATAATGTGCGTTAGGTGACAGGAGGAAAACCCGCATACCGCTGTAATGAGATAATATACCTAATGTTAACATTCCAAGCGCTGAGCTGTCGTTGTGGCTCTGTATTTAATTTTAAGATAAAATGTGTAAGTCTTCCAGATTTAGCAGACCTCCTGAAATGGCTATGTAAGGATAGGCCTACTTGCCTACAAAAAAGGTTGTTTATAGAGTTAATCAAAGTTCAAAGTTAAAACTTAAAAAAAAACAGATCTGACCGCGGTAGCACACAAATGGTTATACAACACCCCTGTGATCAAAACCTAATAAATCAGCTCTACATGATGGGACATACATGATTGTGTAATACATGTGTAATCACCTCTGTTGTCGTATTGAACCAGATTTAGCGGGTCGTAAATAATACGTTCTGAGCTTAAAAACTAAAATACTATTACTATAATAATACTATAATAATACTATAATACGATTGAGCTAATGTCCTATTTTTATTCTCTGCGAACTGCGAATATACTAGTATACTTCAAACGAACGCGTGGAACTTCTTCGTTTCGATGGATTTATCGTTTTCCATTTTTTGATACCTCATTATGCCCAATACAGTATGCACCATGGTTAGTGAGCCACGTGATACATCACGTGAGGTACATGTATTATCTCGTACATGTTTTGTTTACCCCCCTCATAACAGTGAATATAATTGTTTGTTCTAACCACAGTCAGGTGAATTGCTTCTTGATATTTGTAAAATATTTATACCATAACAGCTACAAAGTATGGAAATAACAGAAATATTCATAATGATGAATAATCTCCCATATTTAATAATTTTATTAAATGAGTATCTACCACAAAACAAGTAGCTGTCATTTAAAGATGGCAATGTCCCATCGTCTTCGACGCTGGCCGAACACTCACCCAACATTGGTTCAACGTCTCGTGTTACTAGTAGCTGGGTTTGTTGCAGATTGTGTAAACTGACCTCTAGTACTGGTCAGTGGGACATGCATGACACGTTTCCAGACGCTCCGTTACAAACTCGACATGTCACCAATTCCAGCAAACACAAGACGGTAAACCAATGCTGGCTTGATGTTGGGTCGACGTCGCAGCCGACGGATGTCGCATGGGCAACATACCACAGCAATCACGAGGCACATGTTGGTTGAGCGTTGTCCCACCATCTGCTACGGTGGGCCAACCTTAAACCAACATCGGTTCAATGATTCGTGTTTGCTGGGAATGCTGTGATATAAATAAGTCTGTCATTTAAATATAATTTTGAACATCGTTAAACTGGTCCGGTAATTACCAGCATTTCCTGAGGCTGATTATCTGATTATTGTCGCTATTAAAGTTCAAATGTAAAATTATATCCGGTTTTTTCCATCCTCCAACCATATGGTCCAGGGATAGGTCATATGAGTACACAAGATAAATTTGGATATTGATTGTGCTTACCAAAAAATAAGATACGTACACATAAAATAAATCCACCTTTTAAAATTCTTTAATTTCTGGTGGGTTCTAGAATATAATTTTATTTAATTGAAGGTAAAAATTAAAAAAAAAAAAAACCGCATAGGCCCTATGGTTAGTTGTGACCATGAGTCAACATTTTTCAAACAGAGATTCGTGTTACAGACACAATTTCGGCTAAGACCTCGGGGTCGTATTCTCGTACAAGTTACGGTATATCGTAGGCTCCTGATTGGTCGAGATGGCCATCTCTACGATATATCGTAACTCGTACGAGAATACGGGCCCTAGTGAAAAAATATCACGATAAGACAACTGGCATACACCCCGATAACATGATTAAACGAAAATGTATAATTTCTGCTTCGTGACTGGTAAAATTAATAAACAAGGTCATGACAATTCGTGCAGGTCAACAAATACTATGCAGGTCAAAAACGATCTAGCGTTCCCCCTTCCCACTCACGCTATACATCACCCGACCCGCCCCTAACTATCCATCAACTAATTCACTTTTAATATAGGCTCGTATATATATCGGATGTGGGCAATATCGCGACTATTCTATAATTACGTAACTTGCTCTGTCATATAATTACAGTCATTATTTTGCGCTCTCGTTCTGCTCAACTTTTAATAAGCAAATACAACCACAACTTTAATGAATAAACGGATCCACAGAAAACAGTCCAGCAAGTATTACAGAATGTTGGTTTAACATTAAACCAACATTGTGTCGTACTTGTTGGACTGCTTTCTGTGTATATTTACTAAACGGCTTGCTTGGGAGGTTGCCTTTTTTGTGATATTTCAAAAGAGGGATTTTGTGAATTTGTGAAAAACTGAAGTCCAACCGCCCCAGAACTATTTCTGCACTAGGTGCCGCGGGGTGGGAAATGCGTCAGGCGGCAGCATATCACATCTCATAGCAAGGTGAATGAAACTGGGGTAAATGTACGCACGATTTCTGTACTCAGAAATTGCAAATATACAAAGCATAATGATTTCAACAAGGAGAGATAATTAGACGTAAATATAGGGCATGTAAATTAAAATAATGAGAGCGCGGGCGGTGAGTACTATTCCGAGTGGGAATAAGATAAATACTGAAGTTAATATCAAACAGCAGTACTTCCCTGCAAAGCCAAAATGCATCATGTGGTTATTTGTAAAGTGAGCAGATACTGCCTTTTGGCTTTGCATGACAGAGTAAGCGAGTAGTTATTGTTGTTTGCTTCTGCTCGCGCAGAATATACAGCATGCTTTGCCAGATTGTTCTAGATCTATTGTACCCATACAGCAGCATTTTTTAAACCAAGGAATCTATGGGGAGATTCCTTGTTTAAACCCAATTCTTTGTTTAACCCTTTCAAGCCTGAATTTACCATTGTTCATCCACTACAAGCCGCGAATTGCTGTCGCAATTCTCGACTTGTAGTGGATGAAGATGAAAAGTGCTATGTATTGGTAAACCAGTTTCAGTAAATTTGTATTATAAAAACATTAGTTGTGAAAAAATTTAATCTGTTTACAGGGATGTAAAATGATGCTTTAATGCATCGTGAGGACTTGAAGGGTTAAACTAAACTTAAAGTGAATTCATACTGCGTTATAAACTCTGTGATACACAGATTAATATCCTTTCTTCAGATAATAGATGTCGTTTCGTCCGTGAGATTACAACTTAAAGCTCACATCCCAGCAAACACACAAAAGTTCAGCAAATTTTTAGTACTTTTAAATGTGGCTAATTATTTTTAACAAATAGGCCAATCAGCAAACCTTTTACAATCTAGTTGCGTCTGTCTGCTTGAATCATATAGATTTAATTAGATATCTAGATATAGTTTATCAATTTCGGTGACATTCGGTGAGTTTGAAACTACATTTCAATCTTTGTACGAAACCTTATATATATATAGGCCTACGCTACCAGCAGCACAAGGGCCAAAAGCATTTATTTAAAATAAAAATGTAAATGATAAGAAAACACGTCGAATTCTAAGTGCAGTGGCGATATCGTGCCGAGCTGAATGTATAATTTACCATCCCAGATTTATCCGTAATTATTGTCAGATCATGACGTGATTAAAAGTAAGAGATGGCAGTGACAGTAACTAGGTGATTTAATTTCCATGGATACCATAATAAGATGCAACACAGACAAAATAAGCCGTGCCATACATCAGACAGGTCGCGCAGAGGCAGACAGCAGTAGCTGCTTACTTGAAAGGTAAGCAGCTACTGCTGTTTGCCTTTGCGCCTCAGAGTGAAGCCTTATACTGGGTGCCGTCTACCAAAGCCCGCTCCAACAAAATCACACTAAAAGCATTTTATCCACCACCGTTTGACTGTGACGTCCATAATACCCTACGTTACCCCTTTTGTGTGATATTTTTCAATAATTTCACACAATGGGATGTCTGAATGAACAAATATAATTTGAAATGATATTTAATATAAATATGGACACAATAATATTCAGCATCTGGTCAGACAGAGACATTTGTGAAATAGCTAAATTACTACTCATATTAGACGGAAATTTTCAAAACACAAGACATTTACCCATTGTTGTTTTTATATTTTTCAACGTTGGCTGGATTGAGATTCCCAAGGTTAACGGCTCGAGGTCAAACAAAACGTCTGATCCGTATTCTATAATAGACCTTGATTTAAAAATCATCACAAAAAATACTAAACTACCGCTTTGCTTCACATTTTAGTTATTACGCCTAGCAAACACATTGAACAAACATTGGTTCAATGCGTCGTGCTGACTGTGCAGAAGTACCATCTTGACAAAGTCGGGCTGGTGGCTCGACATCAGGCCCGACATAATTGGGTGATTGTTTCTAGTTTGCTGGGATGATGCGCCTGTTTAGTCGGGTTTCCGGGACGATACGAGAAAACAAATGACAAAAAAAGATATATGATGCTGGATCTACGAATTGGAACGGCAAACGGACAATGATAATCGAGCCTGATTCGGATTTGCAGCGCCTCTGAGCTCGGGACACCGAGGATTTAGGCGCATTAGAATGTTGTTGTGGTACACATAATTAGTTATTGCGGGATTCGTGTCACAATTAGCAAACATTTTATCAACAGACTGAAACAATTCCGCACGATAAAATTGCTTTATTTGTGTGTGTCTTCTATGTCCCGAATTTATTAAAATTGAGTGGTATATTTTGTGTTTTGTAAAGCTCATATTTCCTGCGAGATGTCAGTTATCATTTTTCGGTCATCATTTTAAAGCTGGAATAGACAACGCAATTCCATCATCAAATTACCAAAAATATTTATTTTTATGAAAAATAGAAACCTCTCAAATGCAGATATCTGTTCAGCTGTACAAAACTGCCACTAAGAATTTTAACAATTTCAGCATAATTTTGAGATTTGAAAAACCCACTTGCTTAAAAACTTAAAAAATAAAATACGGCTCTGGCAGGACAAGAGTTAATTATACAAATAAATGGGAGAGGGGGGTGATATGAATCACGTCGAGTAATTACAATGACAGTGGACGACCCAGTAAACACGAGACGTTGACCCAACGTCGTGGTAATGCCGGGCCACCGTCGAAGACGGTGGCCCGGCATTAAAACAACATTGGCTTAACGTCTAGTGCCTGCAAGAGAAGGCCTTGCTCAAGCAGCTACGTATGTCGCGCGGCCAAGATGTAAGGAATCCAGTTGACAGTAACGCCATGGAGACAAAAACGGAGAGTGATGGATGATGCGAAACAGACGCTGGTCACCAGATGTTCCAGTGAAATCAAGCCAACTGCACATTAATAATATGACAGACTAGATATTACACAATAACTGCCAACTGCAGGTCAGCGGCCGCTGGTACTAGAGGTCAGCCTGGCCATACCCACCCTCTCACATCTACATATTGTAGACTCATTTATCTGCAGAAGATGTGCCGCATGTCTAGATCGCGCCAGTTTGCCAGCAGTTGACATTCTTTATTATGAAATACCATGTTTTATTGATGCAGTAAATATCAAGTCAAGATCGTGCCATTTTTAAAGCAGCTGAAATTCTTTATTACAAAAAAAAACGTTTTATTGATCTGGTAACGAAATGTCAGCTTCGACATATTATATTGCTCATTTTGATAATTTTTTATTCTGTATACATGTTTTTTCATGCGGTGTTTACCAGTTAAATTTGCGGTTGCCATTGTCCCATTCACTTTTTAAACAGTTTATAGGGTCACAGTACAGTATATGTATGTGAACCAAATAAATAAGTATATAAGCTACATCGGGCGTTGGAGTCGGTACCTTTGTATTCAGAATCGACCACTCTCCAATTCCAAGCATAGTATATACGTCCAAACATTTTTAATTGCAGCTTCAAATAAAGTTGTTCTCAACAAACATAGCAAACCTACCAAATGAAAGCTCGGGGCGTTCTTATAGTGATGGAATACATAATTTTGCATTTAAATCCTTTAACAGCTAATATCACGATTATACTAGTTTTCAATACTTTTTATTATATCAAATACCGTGGGGTTTTTTGTGAAACTATATGTGACTGTTTTCGGCACGAAAACATTAAAAGCATCCCCGTTACATAACTCGGAAGTGGAAAAGATTACCCCCACCAAGTATTTTTTTCAAGATGTCCTCTACCAGCCATATTGTTTTAAATGATTTTTTTCCCAAAGTTAATCACATCATCAGAAATACGGTTCATAAGATAAGTTAAGAGAAATCATTTTCACCCACTTGAAGTTGTGGGTTGGGGTAGCGAGATAAAACTTCAAGTGACTTGAAAAATAAAAATAAGATAACATAGAGGGTAAAGAGTTAATATACCATTTTTTGCATCGATTTACAAGCGATCAATTGTCCTTGAGGGTTCATTACAAAATGACAACACGGCGCTGACGTCATGTGTAGGGACACAAGTAACAGCTCTGTTACTCTATAGATTTATTTGTGTACACATGATCGCTTCAAATTGCTGTGATCTGCATCCGTTATGATAATATTATTCTGAAAAATGTATTATATCATGACAAAACAACAACATAGGTTACACAAGCCCATTCATCCCTGAGCCGTGAAGTTGACAAACTGAAATGTTCACTAACTTGAATATAGTCACTGCTGTCACGATCAACAACTTCAAGTGTGCTAAAGTCGCTTGTCAATAATTCTTAAATCGTGGTAATTGAGGATACTTTCCACATTCAAAAGCTGATATTCAAATTGAGAACCAAAAGGATCAACAAATAGCCCATCAGAGATACGAATTGCCCTTAACGCCAAATAACTCGTTTATCAATAACACCTACAAAGATGTCGGAGTGGCGGCCATTGTGAATTACTAATCAGTACCGTACCATTTTCGAACTTGTCCGGCCAACTTTCAGAACAATCCAATAAAAATACGCGTTTGTAAGGGCTGAAAACGATTGTGGTGTTGATTAGCGCCTAAAAGTGTGGGAGTCGTAATATAAGTTATCATCACTGTTTAACCCTTAAACCGCTGAGCACGACTAAAGTCGTCTTTAATCCATTTATTAGCCGATCAAATCACTGTGATTGGGAACAAAATGAGCGTTTAAACATCAAAATTTGCACTTTTTTAGTCTCAAAATAAACAAGTATGTGTCAATTTCACCCACTTGAAGTTGTGGGTCGCGGTAGCGAGACACAACTTCTTTTTATTGATTACTTGTACCAAAATATGTGGTGATGGTTGAATATTACTGCTCTAGAACAAAGAAAAAGGCAGTAGCTGCTCACTTGTAAAGTAAACAGATACTGCCTTTTGGCTTTGCAGGTTACACGTCGTGGTGCACATTGTCAGTTGTTTTTTCTTGGCAACTGCGATTAGCAAATTAAAAAAATAATTCAATTTGAGGTGGGAAAGAATGAATGAATTAATGAGGGGGGTGGGTTCATGCTACCTTTGTGCATATACATGCTACCTTTGTGTATATACAGTCTAAACGGGGCCAAGGAAACTTGCCTAGGATGGTGAGACGATTAAAGTGTCACTGTCCTCCAGACAAAGAATTCGTGCCCTGGTGGTCTGAAGTCGAGCACACTCCCTCTCTCCCCACAATACTAAATCGTTAACAGTCAGTTTTTTTTAACTGAATTCCAGATCGGGGAATCCATGAGCCCCGACTTTACAGGCACGCAGCTTTAACCACCCCAGCAAAAACGAGGCATTCACCCAATGCTGTTTCAATGTTGGACCAGCGTCGAAGACGATGGAACAGCATTGAAACAGCATTGGGTGAATGTCCCGTGTTTGCTGGGACTACACCAGGGGTCCCTAGTGTAATATCTCAAAAGTTCAAATGGGTGTTTGAACATCAAGATTTGCAAAGGCTTGGTCTCAAATTAAACAAACATGAGTGATTTTCACCCACTGAAAGCTGTGGGTCGCGGTAGCGAGACTCAATTTCAAGTGGGTGAAATTTACATAAGATAACTTGGCGGGCAAAGGTTTAAAATACGAACGGATCAAAGACGGTATATTTAAATATCCTATGAAAACTGCGGGAAGACACGACCCATCGCTGATTCCCTTTTTCATTGTAATGTACAAGCACAGCACCGGATCTGCAATAAATTCTGTTTTTTTTCACAATTTATGCGTGTCACAAATTCTAATGAAACCAGATGACAAGATTAATCAACCTCGGCAGGCTGATTATTGAAATCTCTCGCAAAAAGAGTGAAAACACAAGTGTAGTGTTTGACGATGAAGGGATAATTGGATTTTTTCGCTGACTCGGCAAGAATCACGGGCGTGTAATTACTTGGGACAAGATTTCAACTGGAGTGTCCGGCGTGGCCGAGGCTGGCGCGCCTGAAGACGGACGTCTGCAGAGTAAACGACGGACCCCCGTCCACACCAGTCACACTGGACAAATCTAATGAAATCAATAAATCCTTTACCAACACAATCACGTCCGAGCCACCCGTAAAACACCCGATGGTGGGCTAATGTCGCAGACGACGGCCTAACGTTAGTCCGACACTGTCTCAACGTCTGAGATTGCCCGCCCAGCATACACGAGACGTTGAACGAATGTTGTTTTATTGTCGGGCCAACGTCGAAGACGGTGGGCCAACATTAAAACAACATGCGTTCAACGTTTAATGTCTACTGGGCGGGAGTGCGCGTTTCAATATGAAGCCAATCTAGGCGCGCGGGGGGGGGGGGGAGTTGTGATGAGAGAATGATCTCGAATTCTACAAGTTATGACCACCCCCTCCTATGTGTAAAAACAAACATGGGCTCAGAATCACTGAGGCGAGAAAGAACCTACATCTCCCGTAAAATTATAAAAGTTAAAACTATCACTATCAACGCAGTTTTGTTTAATGAGACCTCAAGCCTGCAAGTTAACAACACACGTATATTAATACCGAAAAAAAACATGAAGATGGTCTTTACTGCAGCAAATCTCCTATCTCTATTCAAAAATCAAAAGATGTCCCATAGCGTAGAATAACAGTTGTATACGCTGAGATATTGCTTAATTGATATTTCAGCTGAAGATTGAGGAGACAATCGCATGACAAACAGGGAGCAAGTTTAACCAGAATCCGGTTAAAACTGCCTCACACAAAATCTATAAAGTACCCCAATAACGGCTGCACGACCGTAGCACGCAGAACGTGACTTGATTTGAGTGCGCTTTCAAAATTCACCTCGCGAGAACGATCACTTCTGATTCTGATAAATATAACGTGGGTGCGTCTACAAGACAGGCAGGCAAATGAGGGGGGGGGGGGACTTTAAAACAATGAGCGGCTTTTGTGGCCCTTCATGCGGCGAAGGTCACCGGGGCATAAGGCGTGCTGACAAATTATAATCCTTTAAAACCTGACAAACTACGATTCCGTTTTCAGTGGACGACCCCGTGACAGATCGGGGGTGCAGACAACAATCGCTTATTTATTAACGGTCAGTCACGCCTTACTGGTCGGTGATGACGCGCTCGCGGGTTACTTATTAAAACGCAGTGCGGCGGCGGGCCGGCGTCGCCCGACGCCGGCCCGCCGCCGCGCCGACGTTTGACAATTTTTATTTGCGGTATGCTGCTAAATCTTGGTGTGTCTTTATCTCTGTTTACTGTTCACTTCACTTTTTATCACGTCAATTTAGACGTCAGTTTATAGTATACTCTCCATCATTACAGTGTATGCATTTATAACCGCGCCTATTATCTGAACTAAAGTCTGGGGCTACATTCGTGTAATATTCATTCTATAGCTCTGAAGCCATCGAATGTAACTTTTCAGGGCTGAAGAGAAGGGCCACGACTTTTAAATATCTGGTAGCCTTAATTAATATTCTTGGTGGACCGGAATTTCCTTCGCATGAAACACGTATGAAACCCACTAGCACATTTGAATAGATTAAATATTATCAATGGTATCCTACCAGTTCATTAATAATATAATATAATTTTGTATTTTTATTTAAAAGTAAAAATTATTTTCAAATGTCACAATAAAAATATTTCTACATTGTCAAATATGTGGTAAATAGACCCCCAGACAGTCTCGGGTTTCCGTAGGCTCCCAAATATTTGGTAGACATGGGCTGTATACCAGGCTACAAATATGTTGGCTCCCTATACTACTACTTTGAAATATGTGAATGGATCGCATCAGTGAAATGAGGCTATATACAGCGACCGGGATCAAACCAACCAGCAAAAAAATCAATCTAAACGTGGTGATATTTCAATATGCCGCTGCATACATGGAGGGCTGTAATTGAGACTTTACAAACCGTGAAAACGGATATGTCAGTCATAATTGCTCACATGAGCGGCACACTAAAATGTCACCATGGGATTGTATTGATAATTTATTACAATCCTTATCAGCATGCCATTCCTATTCAACTCTTTAACCGCCAAATTATTCAATCTGAATTTTCACCCACTTGAAGTTGCGTCTCGCTGACGCGATCCACAACTTCAAGTGAGTGAAAATTATTCAGATTTGACAAAATGGATGTCATCTGTTTTCAAATATTGCTGATTGATGTCACATTTTATTTTTAACATGGTTAAAAGGTGGTACTTAATGTGCTAATAAAAAATGAAAACCCGAATATATGCGGCACCAGCGGTTGCAGGGTTAAATAGCACAACTAATACGTCATTGTACGTCCGTATAATCAGTCATATACTTTTAAACCTCAAAGCGCTACATAACAATTTTTTACGCACTTTTTTCTTCAAAAAATTGGTTGAAAATTTAAATTCCATAACTTATCGTTATAAGGGTTTATATAACCCTTTAAGCCCTCACGATGCATTAAATCATCATTTTACATCTCTGAAAACATACCTGATTTTCCTACAACTAAAGGTTTTAAAATGAAAATTTCCATGAAACTGGTTTACCAATACATGGCGATTTAATCAAATTTTTCACCCAGTTCAAATCATCTTCATCCCCTACGGCTTGTAGTTGATGAAGATGACAATGTGAAGTCAGGCTTGAAATAGTTAAAGAGCTAAATGGATACTGCATGATACATTTGCGCTCACATATTTCAAATCGGCGGTTATACGAGAGGCAGACATATTAATTTAAATTTTAATATTATGTCTGATCTAGGCCTATACCTTTTGTTATCGGTCTGATGACGTGCGATGATTGGTGGGTCCGCTCACTTTTTTTTGCACTATTAATCGGACCGACAATTGAACATAACAAAATTATTTTTGACTGTCAACTGCGTGTGATCTACCCGTCGGGTGATTGTCCTCACATAATATTCTATTAGGGGGTGGTGTTAGAAATGAACATTTTACCACATACAATAACCACCTTGCCTGCATAACATCTATAAAACATGCCTTTTATTGCAGCAATCTCATAACTAGCCTACTACATGTATATATATCAAATATTATTACAAAACACGAAGTGAAAATATGCATTTATTGGATAATGGTCCATTATCAATAGCATTGATATACCCGGCTAACAGGCAAATTCAGGCCAGCACTGCCTCAACGTCTATGACGCTCCACCAACGTTGAGGCAGCGCTGGGCCGCAGCCGCTGGTGTGTAGAGAGGAGAATGTGCCTTCAGTACATGATGCATGTATCCATTGAGACATAATGTTACATGTTGATATACCGCGCGCGCCTTATCTATGATGAAATCACGCCATCTTGTAATACTATTATATTATGGCCTCCACATTGCTGGTGACTCAGTTTAAAGTTCATTTTTACAGACTGTCAAATATACATGTATAGACACGCACTGTTATATTCTGTAATCTCATTCTTTATCTTAGTTTTAACCGCCCAATTATCTTACGTAAATTTTCACTCACTTGAAGTTGTGTCTCGCTAGCGCGATCCACAACTTCAAGTGAGTGAAAATTACTATATTAGTCCATTTGTAACCAGACATTTGCAAATCTTCATGTTTAAACACTCTGACTCATTCATTTTATTTGATTTCGTCAATAACATTGGTGATTGATCGACAAATAAAACAAATTAAAAACGATTATAATCACTCTCAGCGGTTAAAGGGGTGGCACTACGACTTCCTTTGTTGTCGTTTCATACAGCTCACCCAGCAAACAATAAACGGCGAACCAATGTTGTTATAAAGCTAGGCCAACGTCCTAGACGGTGGACCAGCTTTTGAACAACATTGGCTCAACATGATGTGTTAGCTGGGTTAAAACAGATCAAATCGTCTTGGATATGAAGGAGTGTATCTGCCATTTTTTAAAGGGGAAGATACACCCTTTCATAGCCAAGGGAACGAAATATTTAAATTCAATATTCTGGATATATTTTCAACTGCACTTTGCTGATGAGAAAATAGACTGTATCGGATTCAGACCACTTTTGGGTGTGTGCATATTATTTGACCAAGAGAACATCCCGAGGAAGATGATGCGATAATACCACACTTTAAGTGAGCCAGATCACAACCCAGTAAAACATAAAACTTGAATAGCAATAGTCTGCTCTATGGAGCCAAAAGGCAATAAGTATCAATGTTCACTTGAAAAGTAAACAGTTAATGCATTTTGGCTTTACGCGGCAAAACACTTTCCCCCCCAAAAAAACACAACTGTTGGCATTTGAAAAATACTGGTTTGCCTTTTCAAGTGATAAGAAATCACAATTGTACCGATATCTGTGCTTGGGCGTTTTAATAGTATATTGAATTTAATACTGATAACTAATTATTGTAGTTAGTTATATAACATCTGAGACATTGGCCCGGCTTTAAACCAACGTTTATGAATAATCTCCTTGGACAGCACAGATTGGATGAAGAGGTGACATTTTCAATCGGGACGCCAGAATACGGACTTAATAATCTATTACCACGATTACATCAGAACTGCTCAGCAAAACCAAAAGGCAGTATCTGCTTACTTGATACTGTCTTTTTGCTTTGCATGGCATAGTAGCCACACATAATAACGAGGATAAAAGATCAAATGAAAACCTATTACGTTATTAAAACCAATCACGGACGTGGCTGCACATTGTCTATACACCGTCGCAAAAAATTACAAGAAAAAAACCGCATTATTTTCAGACTAAAACATCATATTTCGACAGTGCGTTTAGAATGGCTATTAAAGATATCGTCCGTTCTGTAATGAAGGTCGTATCTGCCACTTTGTAAAATGGCAGATACCACCCTTTAGTCCCTAAGAGATGAAATGTTCCCATGAATCTAGACGGTTATAAAGGTCAAATATAAGTGTTTGTGTGATCTAATCCACATGCCTCTGACCAAGCACATTTAAATTTTGAGTCACTTGAAGCTAAGATACATAACCGTGAGCCACAAGTTGTATTTAATTTAAGTATCGACGTTGCTCAATCTCTAATATATTGAGAACAGATTTCACCGGTCACCCACGTGGTAAAAGACTACTCTGCTCTGCAAAGCCAACCGGCAGTATCTGGTTACTTGAGAGGTAACCAGACAGTGCTTTTTAGCTTTGCACGACCGTACTGTAGTTGACATCAAAGCATTAGAAGCAGCTGACACGAACATTTGAAATTAAAATTGTCATTTCGCATTAGGCATAATAAGCATTTTTTTTACAATAAAAATTATTATCAAAGGAAATCAATACTATTTGGCACAGCAAGGAAGTTGATATAACTCTCAGCGGGGAAGTCACTATAACGCTCACTGGGATCGATGTTTATTTTTTTAAATATTCTTTTATGCTAATTTTCCAAGTTATCTAATCTACCCAAAATGCATTCAGCACTGCAGTGTAAAGCCAACAGGTAGAATCTGCTTACTTGAAAAGTACTCAATTACTGCCTTTTGCCTTTGCAGAGCGTTTAATACGTGACTAGACAAATGACACTCAATGACAACCAGCTAGCTGTATGATAGTCTTTAACCTTTTCACTACCATACATGACGGAAATTTCCGTCGTCATTCGTCAATGAACTTAACCATAAAATGACACAAATTTTCGTCAAATATATACTACATTTATGTATTTTTCGTCATTTGAAGCTGGAAATTGCGTTAGCAATTCCAGCTTTAAATGACGAAAAATAGAACTCCTACACCAGTATATCTGGATCCTGGCATGCACTCCGGCCTGGAAGTCAAAGGGTTAAATATAACCCTGACGTTATTTCGGGATTGGACGATGACATCGATTATAGATCTAAGAAGCTCGTCAGTATTTCGAGAAATATTTTTCGAATAAATTTGATAATGCACCACCATGTCACTGTCATGTTACTGTGCTATGATTCCACATTGCGAGTGGTCATGGAAGTACCAGTTAATTTCGATTAGGCATAACATGTTCTAAAAATAATTCAAATGGTAAAATCATGTTATATAAATATTACATATATTTCTGAAACATTGTCAGCGCATTGCCTTGCAAAGCCAAAAGGCAGTATCTAGTATGTTTACTTTTCAAGTATATTGCTTTTTAGACTGCGCAACAGTATATACGGCAATATCGCGACACAAAATTGAAAATAATAGATATACACGTAGTCGTCAGAGTCAATACAACAGCCACAAAAAAATATTATCTATTTTTTTGCCGTTCATATAAAAGACGCCACAAAAAGTGAGTGAGTGAATGTTGTTTTACGTCGCCAATCTGCACATTGTGGGAGTATCGCGACAAAAGGAAGCCCGGAATCGGGACTATGCCCTACAGTAATCTTATCGAATGACTTCTGATGGATGCGAAAAGAAGAAACACAATGTCAACCACTTGCCCGTGATCTGATATGAATTTTCACTCGTTTGAAATTGCGTCTCGCTACCGCGACCCACAACTTCATGCGGGTGAAAATTCCTTTTTTTTAATTTGAGACCGAACATTTGCAAATCTTGACGTTTTAACACTCATTTTATTTCAAATAACATTGATTTGATCAGCTTATAAAACGAACTTAAAACGGCTTTAGTCGTGACTAGCGGGCAAAGCGTTACCCATATCAAACCTGCTCATGGAAAAGTAGTCGTCTAAATTTTACACTGAAAATAACGTAGTCTTTCAGAATGGAAACATTTAAAATATTATACACAATGGGAAGCATCCATCCAACAATGTCATGCCACAATAATATGCGGCTGCTATTGAATCACAAGTAATGTACAGTATACCAGTATAGCAGGGTTTTATAATAGTTATGTATGCCTTAATAACATACAATTTTGTCCTCTCAATAAAGCATATATAAAGCCTTCTGAAGTAGCAGTGTCAAAATAATTGACCGTTTACTTTAGTAACAAAATAATACGGAGAAAATTTCGCCCTGGCTATATCATACACGAAACAAACCACTGTCTGTTTGCTATATCAATTTGTTGCAAATATTTCATAATAGACGGCCAATTAAATAATTGAAACGGCATGGCTGGAGACAGAACCATACACTGGTGTATAATATACCGCCCTGCAAAGACAAACAGCAGTAACTGCTTACTTTTCAAGTAAGCAGTTACTGCTGTTTGTCTTTGCACTTCAGTATACATAATTATAGGGTTTCGTTCTACCGCAGCTGATGCTGTATGATATCAAGGGACGGGGTGGAATGATAATTATACTATACCTGGTAAAGTACTGCAGAGAACAAAGAAACATTTTAATCACATTATACAGCACAGTCAACAACGTAGTGTCTTAAAAACTGTGTTTTTTGCACCAATATGAATATATTTCCATCTTACGGTGTTGTTGCACTAGTAATACAATACCGGGCTATATTTAATAAATTATTTGTACGCAGAGTGGACTCCATAAATAACTTGCTGAAAGGCTCTTTACCCCGTGTAGGGAATCATTTATTTTACACGGCAATAATAATACGAATATTACGATTAACTTTTCCTTCGAGTTTAATTAATTTTTAAAGCATCGTGGTCGATATAAGAGAGAACAAAGAAGGTACATGTACCATAGCATAGTTACCTGGTTACATCGTACCATAACTATGATAACCATGTGCCAAATTCATGCTGTACAGCAATACGCTACGTGGGTATTATTTTTGGTACCATGGAGGAAGTAAAGCAGCTTGAGCAACATGGATACGACGAGCAACACAACTAAAGTGTCACAATGTACCATGGGTACCGGGAATTGAAACATAACGTGTCATGTGTCAGTTAATGACGTTGCTTTACACTGAGAATATGAGCCGAAACGCGACGTTGGCGCTATGCTGGTGTGATGTTGGCATTGACAGAGCATTGTGTATTTGCTGAATTTGTACACAGAGCTGCTTATAAATTCTGTATGGAGAGTAAATTATATATAGCGATACATGAAATTCAACACTGATATAAACTAGTTGTGTTGACGCGGCTCAGACATAAACAAAAACGAACTCGGTGGGCGTTGTGCCATGTACTCCAGTTTTCAACAAATCTAAACAGTCACATTAAAATAAATTGATATGTATTGCCAGCAACCACGAGGCATTCACCCAATCCAATGCCGTTTCAATGTTGGGCCAGCGTCGAAGACGGTGGGCCAACATTGAAACAGCATTGGCTGAATGTATCGATCGTTAAACATGAAACAGCATTGGGTGAATGTATCGTGTTTTCTGGGTTAGACGTCAAAACACCAACGTCACAGTCTTCACATACTGATTTTGTAACCATGCTCATCTATAAGGCATGCTGAACATTCGATGTGAATTTAGAATTAGATACATGTAAACCTATGAATCACTTAACGCTTGAAGTGCTAATAGCGTTAAAAACCATTTTTAGGATTTACATTTGTCCTAAAAAAAAAAAAATGGCTACGGTATAATAAATGAGCACTAAATTTGCAAGATTGGCAGATATTTTGTTTTATATCGTACAGATTATAAGTAATTTTTACTCACTTGAAAGTTGTGGGTCGCGGTAGCGAGACACAACTTCAAGTGGGTAAAAAATAATGTCTACAAATCAACGCTTTAGGGTTAATATTTATTTACAATAGAATTTCTGGTGATCATAAAAGCAGATGGCTGCTCCACATCGTCCGTTTGGAAATGAAAGGGTATATATCCCACTTTACAGAGTGGTAGATACACCCTTTTAATGCCAAAGTGATGGAATATTGAACAAGAGCGCGCGAAGAATAGAAGAGTTTGTACTAGTGTGACAGTTTACAGCCATGTGCTGCCTGGTACCGCATGGCACAATATCATCATCATCAGCAGCAGTACCAGAACAGGCTGAGTACAGGCGACCAGTTACAATGCCATTATTAATGGAACATCACAAGGCTCTCACGTTGTGCAGTGAATTTTTCGTTTTCAAGACCACCCGGGGACTTATTTTTTCCAAGCGTCGTCATACTTAATCCGCCCGTTCACGCACGTGTCAGAACCGCCCAAAAAACGAACAGTTTACGCTTTTGATTAGAAATCAACCTAACCCCCCCCCCCCCCCAACCCCCACCGCACTCCGGTAAGTCCGTTTCGGAACAACGGCTCGTTTGGTGCCAGATTTGAAACAGGTAAATGAAATTAAATGAATGGGGTTTTAGGCAACCTTTGTGCACATATAGGCTAAATTGGTCAAGGAGAAGGATGGTGAGATGAATGAGATGACACTGCCCTCCAGACACAGGACTCGAAATACGAGCCCTGGCCGTCCGAGGTCGAGCACGCTACTTCTCGGTCACGGAGGTTCCCCTCAATATTGAATCTTTACGAATCAAACATTCTATTTCTTTAAAATTTAATGGCCAGGGTGGGGCTCGAAGCCGCGATCTCCGACTTTCCAAGCAGGCAGCTTTAACTACTGCACCATCCCTTTGAAACAGGTATCACAGAAAATATCCGGACAGTTTATTCGATACCTTTGAAACAGGTATCGAGCAAACTTGCGCAGAAACTCTCGGGATGCTTAGTTCGATACAACACGAGGCAATGTCTTTAGCCGTGAATTCATCTGCTGAGCCACGGCGGACCGGGCACGGAGCCAGACAATTCTGTGAGCTGATCGTAAACAATGAGTTAGAACGCCGGGAGGGCGGTGGGGAACACACACACGTACAAGCGCTGTCACATTTACACACAATGTCTCACATATCATTAGCATTCCAATTTTCTTCTTTGTCAAAAACGTCTTGCAAAGGAGACAAAGCGGAGTGGAATATAATAACGTGCCAGGCCCGGACCCCACCCCTCCTTAGTACTTGATTTTTCACAAGGGAGTCCGTATAATAATTTTCCTGGGCGATAAGTGGGGGGAGCGGCGATGTGAGCGCGCATTCAGATTTTCCGGGCACGCATCAGCGATCAAGTTTTGTATCAATTTGTAGGTGCGGCTGTAATATAATGCGGCTTCAATGCAGAACTTTGAGAATCACTTGTTGAATGGTTCCGCCGGTGACCTAATCCCGCGTGTCCATGGTGGACCGACCGATCTGCCTGTCGTTGAAAACCTGAGGACATCCTGAGGTGGGGATTGCCTCGGGACAGATGTAGACTGCCCTCAGGTGAGTGCCTACCGCAATCATCACGCCGCCCGCCTCATTAACTCATCATCCGCCGTAATCACGGGTACTGATTAACCCTTTCAGCGCCAGGACCGTCTTTATACGCGAGAATCTGACGTCTACAGACGTCAGATTCTCACGTATAAAGACGGTCACCGCACTTATTTAATAACGACCGAATGAAGCGAAAAGAGATAACTAAGACCTAATATGATGATTTCATATTGAAGGAAACCCTTTGGTTACCATGGTTTATGCAAAAATACTTCAGCGTTGTAAGGATTAACCTTCTCATCACCAGACTCTATATAATCACGATTAAGCCCGGATGCTTTACTTGGGTGAGAATAGGTTTGTATTGTTTATGTCACAGGGTTTTGTGTTTACTTGGGCGAGAATAGGTATTTTATTGTTCATGTCAAAGGTTTTTTGTGTTTACTTAAGTGTGAGAGTATGTTTGCATTGTTTAGATCACAGGGTTTTGTGTTTACTTTGGCGAGAATATTTTCGTATTGCTAATATGTCAGAGGCTTTTGTGTTTACTTGGGTGAAAATAAGTTTGCAATGTTTATGTCGAAAGTTTTTTTTGTGTTTACTTGGGCGGGAATAGGTTAGTACTGCTTATGTCAAAGGTTGTTTTGTGTTTACTTGTGTGAGAATATGTTAGCATTGTTTATGTCACAGGGTTTTGTGTTTACTTGGACTAGAATATATTTGTATTGCTTATGTCAAACAATTTTGCGTTTACTTGGGTGAGAGTATGTTTGTATTGCTTATGACAAAGGTTTTCTGTGTTTACTCACAAAAGTGTCAGAATATGTTTGTATTGTTTATGTCAAAGGATTTTGTGTTTACCTGTGTGAGAATATGTTTATATTGTTTATGTCAGAGTGTTTTCGCTTTACTTGGGTGAGAATAGGTTTGTATTGTTATGTCAAATGTTTTGTGTGTATACTTGGCTGGGAATATAGGTTTGCATTGTTTGTCACAGGGTTTTTCTGTTTACTTGGGTAAAAATAGGTTTGAATTGTTTATGTTATGAGAACAAATTTGTATTATTTATGTCAGACGATTTTGTGTTTACTTCAGTGAGAATAGGTTTGCATTGTTTATGTCAGATGTTTTTGTGTTTACTTGTCTGGGAATAGGTTTGTATTATTTATGTCAGATGTTTTTTGTCTACTTGCTTGGGAATAGGCTTGTATTCTTTATGTCAACGATTTTTGTGTTTACTTGGTTGAGAATATGTTTCCATTGTTTATGTCAATTTTGTGTGCTTACTTAAGCTATGTAAATAGGCTTCTATTGTTTATGTTAGAGGTTTTATGTGTTTAATTTGGTTGTTAAATATATGATTTTCTATGCTATTGACATTTTACTAGTTACGGTGATAATCAACTAAATCAAGTTTGATTATAAAATTGTACCACTCTTGGTTGGGTTATAATGTAATAAAGCAGCCTGTTTTATCATTAACTTATTAAGTTATTATTACCTTAATTATACCAAATTTCGGATGAGGCTATAAATTATAATCAAATAGACCAGTTATATATTAATATTCACAACTTTTGGCGCAGCTATACTGAATAAATGAAAATATGTTGCTTAACTTCAAATAAACGGGATGTTATTACTAACTTTTACCCCTGTTGGTAGAGCTATAATCAAATTAGTATATGTTAGTATAGTACTGTTGATAGTACTAGAATCAAATCGATAATTAGTTTTTATTATTCGCAGTTATATACATGTAACAGTGAACACATTGCATACTTAAAATGTTCGATTGTGGTGACTACAATGCTCTATATCGTTAAGAATTATTATAGGGGCATAGTTTCGTACTCCGCAAGAGCTTTATACATCAGTTGTACAAACACGAGCCTTAGTAGCTGAACAAATAGAGTTCTATTTCAGTGCCATTACATCTTTTATCGTCCCCTGCACCGCTGTCTTTGTGGATGTTTGATTCTCCCGATGACGTCAGTCATAACGGGGAATATTAAGCCGGGATTGGGCTCTCCGTGTGGCCACTACCTGGCATTTATCTGGTCACGAGTACGGATACCCACTGAGAATAGTCCCGCGACAGCCTGTGTTGGTTCGAGGTTGGACCACCGTCGGTGGTCCAACCTCGAACCAACACAGGTTGAACGTAGTGGTGACTTCGGGTGGTCAATCTGTAGTATTAGCACGTGCGGGCGGGCACTACGTGCAGGAGGGAGGCGGGCAGCCTCGGGAGTCCCCAGAAACCCCTAGAAACCCCCGGGCTGCAGGCGCACCCGGACGGCGGCAACACGACAAGACATCACCAGCTGACAGTGACGCAGTGTCATCTCATCCGCGGGGTCTATGTAAGAGTGACATCCTCCTGATATAAGAGCGCGCATTATAATAACAAGACTACAGAGGCCGATGACTTCTGTGCTGGCCGGGCCGGCAATATCACGATAAATCACGCATTTAATTATCTTGAAAACCCCGGCTCTTCCTAGGACTGTGCGCTCTGTTTTCTTATTTATGGCACGGGGGTCGTTTTCCCATAGCCGGCCGTAAGATAAAGCCACTCCTGACTTATGCAAATTGCTTCCTGGCTCCAGTAATACATTCCAGAGTTTTCACAAATCAACTTTCAAAGTTGATTCGTTCCAGCTGCACGTCGTTGCTCTTTCCTCTGGGTTTTTTTTTCTTTCAGAAAAGTTTCTTTCTGACAAACTGGCCCGGGTTTCTCGGCCATTTATCTCTGCACCACATCAGCTGTCTGCCGGCCTTTCTGGCGATTGCGCTGTGCCACAATAAATGCTGATAATATAAGCTATTTAATACGGCACAGATGGCGAGGGGGGCCTCTACGTGAGCACTGCAGTCCGCTGTCTGCTCATTGGCGAGCCACAAAGGCCAGGCTGATCTCCCCTGCAAAGGCAAACAGCAGTAACTGCTTACTTGAAAAGTAAGCAGTTACTGCTGTTTGTCTTTGCATTGAAGTGTTCTCCACCACGTACCGCACAACAAAAACACACACACATACTCCCATCGCCAGCACATGCAAAATAAACGCGGCCAAATCAGCATCACAAAAGTCAAACATCCCTAAGTATTTTTCATCAGATGCATTGACTCAAGTGCATAATAGATCTAGATTGGCAGGCCACCCACCTAGAAAGCGAAAAATGGAATTCAAACTCATTCCACATAAACCTCTCAGGCCATCAGCTATACCCCCACCTCCTACCTCCCCCCTTCGTTTCTCCAGTGTAATATCACAAATAGCTCTAGAGACTGAAAAATAAAACTGCCTGCAGTGGGTTTTGTTTCTCGTCAGTTTTATTTATTCACCAGTCTTACCTACTCCCCCCCCCCCCATCAAGCCCGACCAATGCCACGTGTGTACACGTCTAATGAAATAGCCAAAAAACTACACATCCGCATCCAGCAACATGAACTCAGCAAAACCCACCATTACAATAAAGTAACAACTGTGAAATGTCGGTCTTGGTGAATTGGATTAAACCGATCCATGACTAGAGTTGGACCTGGTGGGTGCTGGCGAGTGCTGGCCACACCTTGACAAAGATGAAAAATACATGCTTAAATGTGGTCGCAGATTATATTAACCCTTTAGCTACTGCGAAATTTCATCATATGTTCAGCTGTGAATTGCTACCGCGACCTCCAACTCGCAGTAAAAAAAAACCAAATTTTATAAAATACCCAAGTGCAATTTAATATATCGAAAAACAATCAAGTCGAAACACTATGATTTCTGTGGGTTGTATCATATTTTATGAAATTATTTTCGTGTATGCGTTAGTATGCTTCAAGGTAAAGGGTTAACCCTTTAAGCGCTAAGAACGACTCTAGTCGACTTTAATACTTTTTATCGTATTAAATACCAGTTTTTTGTGCGAGCAATAATTAATGTTCAATCAGTAGGAATTGTGAATGCTTGGTCTCGAATTAGACAAATATGATAATTTTTCACCCACTTGAAGTTGTGGTAGCGATACACAATTTCAAGTGGGTGAAAAATTAAATTGAAGAACATTTCGTCACGCCGCAGTACATTGGAAAAGCGACATGGTTAGAAATGACCGCGGCCTCAAAGTTTCACTGAAAAACTGGGATGTCTGCTTTTTTTCAAGCTCACAACTAATACAACAGCAGCCCGTTACGGCCCCGCCACATGCACACGTCTCGACGGCGGAGCGATTCAGTCAGAAAGATTCATTAAAAGCTTCATGGCGTTTTCATCGGGCGTCGCTTATAGAATACAAAATCAAGTCATTAGTTAATTAATCACATAACACGTGTTTTCTGCCCAGTCGTGCCCCACCGCCCCTCGTTCCAGCGGCAGGCGCGCAAGTGTAATGAGACCAAATGCTGATTGTCAGCAGTTAAAAATACTAACAGAATAAGCGCGCTGCTCTTAAAATTGCAGCATAATGAACGTTTCACATTTATTTTTCCACACACTTTTCACAAGCACCAGTTCCATTTTGTTGAGATTTTTTTCAGTTCAAACGTAACCCCTATTCCTGGCATGTTATTTATACATAATGGTAACAATTAATCAAGTATTTCTCAAAATATGTCACAGAAAAAAACAGGCAAATATACTAACTTGGGTGGAAGTGCAGTACTTGAACTAAATCAAAGTGCAATAACTCCAAAAGGCCCATTCAGAGCCCCTGGTGATCATGTTCTACAAAATGTAGTGACAAATGATCCAGTAAGTCCCAGTGAAGAAAATACAAATAAAAAACATCAGACTAGGTTAAAGCAATTGTACTCAGGAGTTTCTCAGGATCATTTCTATCAAATTTGGTAACAATACACCACCGAGTAGTTAGGAATATCTGAAAAATAATTGTAACAGCTCGACAGCACTTCCAGTGGGCGGGGGATCAAACTGTAGCGTGCCATCATATCAAATTTTCCTGATGGTACCGCGTTCGCTAACTTCTTTTGTGGCCAAATTGCTACATCTTGGAAAATGGTCTTTTATCATTGACAATAATCTTGGGCAGCTATATTAGAAAATAGGATTTTATGACTCGATGCCAAAAAATCTTCAGCTAACTTTGATTTGCGGATACGCCATCGGAAAAATAGCAAATACTAGAAACATCCTGATATTAAACGGACTCCTCAAGATGATCTTATCATGTTGAGTGAGCATAAGATGAGCTGATCAACACGCGGCGGCTTCCACGACGGCTGCGTTAGAAAATGGCAAACACTATAGATAAGCGTCCCGCTCTTGCCAGGGATGCTAATAAAGAATTTTACATTTTTTTCTAAACAAACCTAGGCTGTTTTTTACTTGATGTGCGGGGGAAATGTTCGTGTGACAAAGTTGAGAATGACGCTGGACGAGCATATAACATTCAATCGATATTGGGTCAATATGTTTTTTTGAATACAGTTACCTAAGTAACTAATTTAGTCGTGATGATCTACAAGTGATACCACACAGAACACACACACCTGTGCTGAAATGTGAGTCACTTTGGTGAAAAGCGTCAAATGATACAACGCCAATTTGTCTTAATCGATTTTGGTCTTTCTGGTTCATGCCACAAATCACTTGGCAAGCCAGAAAACACGCTATAACGCCAGAAAAAAACCCTACACAACAGTACACCGGCGTTTGTGGAATCTGCTTTGTCAAATAGGGCAAGAGGATACTGTTTTACGGGATATGAGTTCCGACATTGCTTACGGTAAATACTAGTTATTTTTACCAGTGGAAAAGGTCACGAATTTAGACAGATGTTCGCACTTTGCAGTTCTAGTATAATCTAGTACCTGTACCCATTTACATACTGAACAACATATCTTTGCAAAATAATATATTTGCTAATTGGATATCACTAGTCAACAATTCGTCTCCTTGAATATGAAAGGGCGTATCTGCCACTTCCAAAGTGGCAGATACACCCTTTCATATCCAAATTGTCATGTACAACAATCGTCAATTTACCAGATCCGCATTCACAAACAAACATTTACGTCATAATAATCATGATAAAACTGACTGTATTTCTGGTGTTTACCTTGAGTATGTCGGGCAGCATACCTCGGAGTTTCACCTGGCTGATGCTGCGGAACATGTGCTCCACGGTCTCGTGGCGGTTCTTGATGTAGCTTCCTATGGCTGTGAGAGGCTTCTCCAGGTCCAGGTCACTCTCGCATTCGCTCTCATCATCGCCTCTCTTGCGCTTCTTCAAACAAAACACAGAAAACACCACATAAATTTAGTAAAATATATGCATTCCTTGCTATCAAAGGATATATTGATAATTTTTGTTTGCCATTTTCATCCGCCAGTAAACTACTGAAGAATATAACTGATAGCAACCAAAAAAAGTTGCACCTCTTTTCGGCACGATTAAAAACATCTTGTTAGATATCTACCGCTCAGTCAAACAAAAAAAATCACCCAACAAACTCCAAAAGAGGCTGCGTTAATAGTTTTTCATAAAAACAAAAAAATGATTTTTTTCCACCTAACAAAAACTTCAAAAGAGGCTATGTCAATATTTTTTTATAAAAAAAACAATCGCGTCTACAAGCTTCTTTGGCAACAATCTTGGGAAATGCCCTTTTATGGCTCCGTGTCAAAGAAAATATATAAAACTAGAAAGCAGCCCTCTGTTACCGCCAGTCGGCCATTTTAAACTTGACATAGTTCATCAAACTTTGTCAAGGGTTATCACAGGACAGTATATCATGCAAGGATTTCGAGATAATGAACAAAATTAAAACAAAATGGCTAGCAGTCGGTCATTTTGGATTTTATATCTGCAAAATTTGTCATGTGTTGTCATTGTGTAACACAGGACGCTTAATTTAATATTACCGCTTATCTAGCTATAATGCAAAGTCTCAGAGATAGTGAGCAAAATTTTGTCAGGCAAAATAGTCCTTGTGTAACACCGAGCAAAATTTATTTCTGCGATTTTATTTCTGCGATGGTTTATCCTTGTGCGAGACCTCAGATTTTGTTTTATATCCATGGTCCAGCTATTTTGCTTTGTTTTTGAAATACGTAGATATCACAATATTACTCAAATTCAAAATGGTTGCTAAACGACCATTGTTAAATTGTTTGCTCCCAAAAGTAAATCAAGTCATTGGCCGACATAGCTGACCATATTTTCCACATTAAAAGAAGATCTGATGGAAAAAAAAAATCCAGAAACGCCCAAACGAGCATTTATTTGTTAGTGGCCGTAGTAAATAAAGGGTTCATGATATGGGGATGAAAACGTTATCAAAAATCCCCAGTGGTGTATGATGTCTATGTGAAGTATGAGGAAGCAGAAGTCGATAGATTAGTAGCTATTTTGAAAACTAAATAATAACTGCGGCAGAGGACCGTGTGGAAAACAGTAAGCGGCCCGCTGCGGCGAAAGCAGCTTAATGAATTTCCCAAACTCGTAGGTCATAACTGTAAAATATAAACAAAAATTCATTAGCTTACTATTATTTAGGGAAAAGCCCGCGGCGAACACTATAAACAACCGATATTAATCGGGGATGCTTAATTCACCAAGACACATACATTTTTCATTCGCACTCAGTTCATTTTGCTCTGTGGTGATCTTCAAATCAAAATTCTTAGCCTCAAACGTATTAAAGTGATTTTTAGTAAGAAAAGTAATAATGCTTATACAAATAAATCCGAGGGGGGGGGAGGGGATGCGATATAGCGTACTCTAGCAGCCTGGTTTTGAAGGCACCACTCATTGAAATGACACATACATGTACATCATTTTGGTTGCTGGGGGATACATTGGTGTGACACGATCTTCTTGTAATCATACAACAATGTTGGGCTTAGCTATCTGTTTGCTTTTGCGTGGACAGCGTGTGATTTTCTTCATCACATCGTTCTTAGTATTACAAAGGCAGCAATGTAGTAAGTAGATTTAACATGCGAATATAATACATCTCCTTGGGCTCTCGAGGCAGAATAAATTGTTTGGTGTTTAAGACAAAGGGTGTGCCAAGATATCACAGAAACCTTTCTCAGTCACTGTCAACTGAGATCAAAACGCCTTTGTACTTTGTCATGAGATGCATAATGCTGTTGTCAGCCTTTTTCATGTTCAAAGCACATCATACAATGTCATAAATATGGTCCATATTAGACATGAATACATACAATCAAACGAGAGAGCGACCTGTGCTGGTTCAATGCGACGTTAGACCAACATTGAACCAGCACAAGTAAAAGGAGAAGAAATAAAGGAAATGTCAAAACACTAGAGGATGTGGACTTTTCGATCGTAAGTGTTATTAATATTATTATTATTATGGTGTGTGCTGAATTCAAACAGCTGAATGTTTTTTGTAATATAATCTGTATACATATAGTCATCGAAAATATTAAGCACACATCTTATAGATGTTTAATAGTCCCTCAGGAACATTGTCTCGACACCATTGTATGACAATATATCGTCACCTCGGAGCTAAAGGATCCTATCTGCCACTCTGACGAGTGTCAGATAGGATCCTTTAGCTCCGAGGCGACGATATCTTGAATATATGATTCAACCATATTGTTAGATAGTACTCTCATTAAGCTATCAATATTAATAATAAGCAGCTACATTTTCAGACAACACTGATGAGGACTTTACTGTCCAAAAGTATTGTATAAGTCACTAATGTAAAGCAAGCACATTGCCAGATCGTCGCCTCGGAGCTAAAGGATCCTATCTGACACTCGTTAGAGTGGCAGATAGGATCCTTTAGCTCCGAGGCGACGAGATAACCTCATTAATAATGTTATTATGATTGGAAATGCATAGTCTTCACACCATTGTATAAGCTACTAATGTAAGGCAGCCACATTGTCCGATAACACTCTGGTCAGAAAAAAATCTGATTAAGCGCTTTTCATCTGACACCAGTGTATTTATAAGCCATGATAAGGAAGCAGCCACATTGTGAGAGAGTACTTTGATTTTCAGACTATTTTCAGACACAGCAGTATGTCAGCGTTACTGTGCTAGGTGGTTTATACAACCCGAGCGGGCTGAACTAAAGTGTAAAATTATACAATCAGAATGCCACATAAAAAACTACGCAGCTGTAACAGCTTCCCCATTTCTTTTCGGTCAAGTTTTTGGCGGCGTTAGCGAGCTTGTGTTCTTTTTGGCCAGCAGTTTTACCTGTCATAAACAAGCGTCAATGGCAGGGCGATACTGCTTTAGACTCTGCCCTGAATTCAGGCCCCACCCTCATGCCATACACCGGTTAAATCAATTTCACAGCATCCAATAGAGCACCAGATATGATATTGAACATATGGCAGGCTAGATAAGCGAGCAAACGCAACATCATAAAACAATGGTGAAACTTCAATATTGACTCAGTGCAGGAATGAGGTGTAGATATTTAACTAACACACTGGACAAATAGAATGTACCGGCCAGGCCAGTGAACCTCTCTGTGTAAGGTTCCTCATTCAAACTCAGCACTATCACCCTCCTCGTTGACAAACTTTTGAAGTCTGGCCAATAATCAAATTTGATGAGGGGGGTCAATTGGGCAGGCGTGCCGTACGTGCCTGTGCTGTACCAGGATATAAAGTTTACACAGAGTTTAGTCCAGATAAATGTGCTGTATTGGGGGGGGGGGTCTTTATAACCAACTAATGTACACAGCGTGGACTGCAGTTTAACGAATGCCAGCTATTATATCTACGTCGGGCAATCATTAGAAAAATTAATTGGTTGCTGTCTGCCGTCAATTGCCATCGAAGTTCAACAATGTCAACGTGGCTGACCAATTAGTCCCAAGGCGTCTCTACACATGCACATTATACCACTGTCACTGAAAAATACACATCATTCCCCCTGCCTTCAGTACTGCACAGTGGTTATAGGCCTACATGTAGTGATGTCCTCAAACATTCTGGTGCCTTATTCTCGTACAAGTTACGAAATATCGTAGGCTTCTGATTGGTCGAGATGGCCATCTCGACCAATCAGAAGCCTACGATATATCGTAACTTGTACGAGAATACGGGCCCTGATCATTTTAACCCAGGGTACAACGCTGAAATATGTTCGTATAAGCCATGGGGACCAAATTTGAAATCATCATTATAAATGGTTTAGCAGCTATCTCCACTTCGTTTGAATACCAATGTTATGAGTCTACGACCGTTATAAATATTTTAATTCTTTCGGTGCGGGGACCGTCTGTAGACGTCAGACTCTGACGTCCAAAGACGGTCCCCGCGCTGAAATGGTTGAAATGGCGTGGTCTGTAACTGGCAGTGTAATGGGGGAGCACACAGCGACACATTGACACACACAAGATTGCAATGCCTCGTGGTCAAGCAAAACTGTTTAAATCATGTATTGATCAATAAAAAAAGCTGATGACTTGTGCGTAATCTTTCAACAATTTCATTTATCCCTCGTCGCATAAATTTATGCACAACATGGCATATTGGAAATAAAACACATTGAATGAAAAATATTATAATACATCCCATGTTGTGGGCTTTCATTCCAGATATTGATTATTATTATCTTGGTAATTTTATAAAATCCTTACATGTTTATTCAACTGTGGCACACCTCAAGGTGAATGAAAATAAGGGTGAATAGCCGGGCGTTAACCCTTTATTCGCCGGTGCCGTCCATATTTGTTTTTTACATTTTTTATTAGCATATTACATATCAGTTTTTAAACCTTTCAAAGATAAAACGTGACATTAATCAGCAAGATTTAAAATTTGTTGACCTCCATTTTGTCAAATCTGAATAATTTTCACTCACTTGAAGTGTGTGTCGCGGTAACGAACAATTTGAAGTGGGCGAAAATTCAACTAAGATAACTTAACGGGTGAAGGATGCGCATACGTTTAATATGGAAGACCACTATATATTATAAATATCAGTATGACTTTAATATAAAATGGTGCTGTATTGGCTGGCCTCATTCCCACCATATAAGCCGAGGGATCAATAACGTGCATAAAGATTACAAAGTGTTTGTGAATTTAGCTCCGGATCGATTGACAAATCAGCTTGTTTTAGTGGGAGGAGACGAGCATAAGGCGGCCGCCTGCCAGCAAGACGCGCCCCATCATACTCCATCTGCCCCACCAATACAGCTCAACCATGGCTCCGTGCTGGGACAACGTCATTCACGTTGGCCCAGCGACAGGTGCGTTGGTCCAGCACCAAGACACCGGTGTTCGAGATAACCATATCATACACGCAGTTAAGTGTCAAATATTCAAACGCGATACATCTCAAGTTGGAAACAAAATCAGCGGTTTTATATTTCTGTTTTAGGAGAGATACCTTGTGTATACATCAAATGCGACATCTGAATATATTGTATATGCCTTTACCTGTGTTATTTACCCTTTAAACCCTCACGATGCATCAAAGCATCATTATGCATCTCTCCAAAATGACTCAATTTTGTAGAACAAACATTTTCCTGGAACTGTTTTGATAAAAACGATATCTATTTTTCACTTGTCACCCAGTTCATGCGATCTCCATTCACTACAAGTCGTGAATGGCGATAGCATTTCGCGGCTTTAAGTGGATGTAGATGACAATAGTAAATTCAGGATCGGAAGGGTTAATATGCATACGGTACCTAATGCTTCATTTGCTTTGGATGAGACGCGTAATTTATCATCCCATTATTAAACAGTGGCCAGTATTGCAAATTACACCACATTTTTTCACAAAAGTACACAAAAAATGTTTTCTTATTACATAGTGACCCCCCTCCCCCCCGCAGTATCATGAGAGCAGCACATTTATGATCTGTGACGCAGGCGATAGTGGTACCTATAAAATAGCTGGAATAATTCTTGAAATGATTCGAAGTTCAGATCAATATTTTTTCCGCCGGCGTATACTTACATGTACAAAATTTAAAAACATTTGCAATGGTGCGTATGCTCAGTAGCCATACCTGAATGCGGCGGCAGACCATAAAATCAATCACAGATAAAATCATTTCTCAACTTCTTTCATAAGTTTACGCCACGTGATCTATAATTTAGCCTGCTCTCAATAGTTCACTCTATTTCATTAAACACATAAATAAAACACACTATAGGTAACTACATGTGTAATCCCCCAGAAATGTTGTGATATGCTAAATTTGATTTGGGATTTATGTTGGGGAGAGAGGGTGTGGCATGTGAATTCGATTACTCCATGCTTGCTTCAGATGTGATAGGTTCATACTGATTTAATAGCGCTGACGTAAACTGCTTATTTACTCGGGAAAACACGGAATGAATGAATAGGTCTGTTTGTGTGCACATAGGCTAAACTGGTACATGAGAAACTCTTCTCTACTGCCAGTGGAACATAATCTGGTCAAATCAAACTAAATCAATACACCCCGAATTGGAATAGACAAGACAACCATAATACTAATAGTTCCAAGGCGCAATTCTGAACATACATAGTAACATGCGAAGTGACTTCACAGGTCTAAAAAAAGACATTACCTTTGCTAACAAGATTAAATATTTATAAGAATGAGATATATGTAATGAGATATATGTCTTTGTTGCCAGACTTTTAAACAGGGCGGCTAGTTTGAAATCTGTCGTTTAGGTGACGTGTTTTACTCATGACATCTTTACTCGAGACTTAATGAGCCAGTGCTGGTTTTACTATTGGGCCAGCGTCGCAGCAGTAAAACCAGCACTGGATCAACGTCAGGTGTGTAGGGTGTCATCCTTTCACACACACAGAGACACAGGGAGACAGACGCACTGCCGGGCGCTGTCTGCGGCGAAGAAAAAACTTGACTGGAATCTTGTTTGGCAAAAACAGCGACAATATTTATAATAGTCCCTATAGAGATGTCTGAGCGGCGTGTTAACTGAGGATTAACTAATTAACACTAATGAATGGATGCCGCATTTTTCCCAACCGCCGGGATCGGCGACGCAACAGTGAGAGGAGCCCCTATGAGCGCACATGTCTGTCACACTGCACGAGCCCGAGACGTCTGTATGACGTCACGCGGTCAGGAGCGAGGCTAGGGATTCCCCGTCCAAGGCCCGGCTGTGAGTGAGTCACAAGGTCAAGTTGCAGCGGATGACATAACTGATCCCCGGAAAGACGGAGACGTTGATGCCGAGCAGGTTTAACGTTGTACCGACGTCGCAAACGGTGGTCCAACGTTCAGCCAGTCTATAGGGTCACCAACTAGGCCTATAGTGTGTGCAGGGTCCACTATAAACGGTGGCGGCCATGTTATCCTGCTGTATACGACACCTCTCCAGGACGACCACCCGCCTAGACGGCCACACGTGCACTAAACGACATTATGTGCGCTGTGGACACACTGCATAACGTGCTAACATAAAATCAACGCCATTTTACAGCAAACAAATGCATGCGATATGATGTGCACAATATAGATTACACCGCATGATTAAAATTATATTAAAAATCATGTTTTTTATTTCGACCAATATCACATGGGATCCCGAAGGGTTTCTGGACATGATTGCATGGTGTAGAATGTCACTTTAGACGTGTTTTGCGCTGAGGAGAGAGGGCTGTAACAGTCAGGGGGTCTTACAAAGGCATGTATAATATGACCGTCACATGACGCCGTGGATGGGAGGGGGGAGCAGCCTAATTATAACTTTATAACTCAATACCACTGAGAAGTCCATTATGTTCTCTACATATTATAATTGTAAAAAAACACCGTGAGTTTGGTTTCTCCTCAGGTGAAATGGAATCAGCGAGGGCGTGCGTGAAGTGCAAGGACAAACAGCAATAACCGCTTACTTGATAAGTAAGCATTTACTGCTGTTTGTCTATGCATGTTGGCCACTCCACAGCAGCACACACCACAAAGCACTCCTGCTGTCATTTCAACATGCCCTCAAAACTGAAAATCCAATATGGAAGCTCCGGCAAATTGCGGATCATATTGCAGGGGGCTGCTGCATCCTCATTAGAAGTAGGATTGTCTCCTCGTGGATCATGTGACATTCCAATCAACTCGTTAACTCGTTTCCATATCTGGAATTGTGTGCTGGGGGCCGGGTTGCTAAGGTGCGGGGCCGCGCCATCTTCACGGCCGCCTGCCCGGCCTGCCGGGCCCGGCCCAACCGTATAGCCCAAGCCCTGCCCCGCCCGTCCCCGGCTACATGCTTATTACAGCGCTTGCCCATCCACTCCGGCTCGCAGACAACGGAAAAAAACACTCACAACTCTCGCTGCACATTTTTTGCCAGCGACAACGCTTGAAAACGCCTTAGCAACCCATCGCGGGTAATTGCGTGTTTGTAATCAGTGTATTTGTATGCCTGTCACTCGCCAGATTGAAAATGCTCACTTATTGTGCGGGTCCCGGCAAAAACAGCGCTCCAGCAATTCTCAGCCAGCCGGGCGGCCGGCAATTCTCCAGCCGCCGCCGCGGACGGCCGGGCGCCAAAGTTGAAAAATTCAACAGTCAAATGCATTATCATGATTGCTGGAATTAGTAATGGGGATCATTAGCATTGATGAGTTTGATCGGGATCACCCCGTATCCATCCATCACAGGGCCGCATCCGTGGATCCCGCCGTCTTCCTGGGGTACGGCCACCCTCGGGGCTATCTCAGCCAGAAATACACCTACAGCCGGCGTCTGTTCAACGCGGGGCCAACGTCGCAGACGTTGGCCCCGCGTTGAGCAGACGCCGGCCATGTGCCTCGCAAAGACCAGGAAGGCAAGCAAAGTGCACCCTGCCAAATTGCATGTCTACCCGTAATGTGGGGATAGATTTTTGTGTGCGATCACCAGTCTCCGTGGGTTGACTGTAATATTTCAGAGGTTCGGAGATCAAAATTGTAGGGATATTAACATATGAGTTGGTTGGGCTGGGGGGGGAGGGTGAGTTGTGCGGATTCATCCGATCCCGATCGCTCGATGGACAGTTACTCCGCAACCTGCGTGCCAGATGTTTTTCACCAGAACTACAATGCCACTGACTATAATCAATCACGGACGACTCATATTGTAATGTTAAATTCAACGACCCCCCCCCCCCCCCCCCCCTTGTGCGACTATTCATTTCGTATAATGTCCGCCGCGTTTCAACAGAAAAAATAATCGTTATCGATAAAAAATATGAACAAAACATTAATATCGTGAAATAATCCAGACAAGGAGGGTTTTTACTAACGTCATTGAGTTCAGAATATAGATAAATAATTAGTCATGTGGATCCACACGCTACATGTACATTTCTAGCTTAACTGGCACGTATCCACTTCACCTGGATAGGGTTGTCGTTATCAATTTTAATCCTGATTCTAATCCCTCAGCCTACACACACCGTGTTCCCTCAGGTGTGACATATCATATGGTCTGTATTGTCAGACGGTAATAGTGGCTGATACATTAGAATACATTATTAAAATGATTTCTAAAGAAGGCATACATTACAGGTGAGGGAACACTTTATTGTGACGCTGCGGTGCAAGTGATGCAGTGTGCCACAGTGCAAAGGCAGACAGCAGTAACTGCTTACTTGAAAAGTAAGCAGTTACTGCTGTTTGCCTTTGCACGGCGGTATGATACATCATATTGTATGGCTCATGCATCACCTTTACTAAGTGGCGGATACGACCTTTTAAATTTTCGAGGCGGCGATGCGATGTTGTTACGATACCTGGGGTTATTATGTTGTTGCTGCCATGAACAAGAGACATCTGACACATCGTGTAGTCCTGTTGCTATAGCTGCCGCCTGTCACGCCCAGCAGAGGGGTAGTGAAACGGTTTTGTGTGGTAGTACTCTTCGTTCCACAAGGGCAGCTCATTAGGGTTCTCTATGTTGCATGCTGTAGAGCCTTGCACAGAATCACTAGTCCAGCCTTGTACGGAATTACCAGACCAAAACAACTATCCTAGAGGATATTAGGTCAAACCTTGGGATGAAATTATTGTTTCTCTGGGGACTATCGGAGGCCACATCATTTCAGCATTATATTTCACAGGAAAACTCAAGTCACTGGCCATCTGGGACCAGGTGGGGTAGATACGCTAGGCATGGCCAGAACCCCTTATCCAGTGAGTGAAGGAAAACACAATAACGGCAATAACCCCCTATCCGGTTACCCTCGCGTAATCATTCAATTTCCATCTACCCTGTGCAGTCTACTGAAACACTATGGTAATATAATATAATATAATATCAATGAGCTTAAAAAGGGGCTGCTTAGCCTCTTTGGTTGTACGTTATTGTTATGCCAAGGTTATGACATTGTGCTGTATGTGAAGTCATACATGTTTTTTAGTACACAATGGTGCTAACAAAACGGCAGTAACTGCTAACTTTAAAAGTACCACTGTTTGATTTACAGTACAGTGTAGGTTAACAGATAAAAGAGTCTCGGGTCATTTTTATTTATTCAGCCTGCTACGAAGCGAAACAAATTACATGGTCAAAACAGTTCTAGCTAGTCACTTTCGTCGTCAGTGCTGCGGCGAAATTACAGTTGACACTTTGTTTACAATTATATTGCACAGCAAAATGGGTGCGCGGGCTGGCTGGACAGCGCCGACCAAATGCCAATCCAGGATATGTTTGCTCTCAATGGCCCTGCCTTCAAGGAGGTGTTCCCTTCAATAACACTTTAAAAAGCGGCCTGCTACATTCAACAAGGCTTGAAAGTGTTGTACACACAAACTGGTGTACGTATAAAGTGTATATAGTGGGCTGGTTCAAATAAAACTCCAAGTTTACACAGTTAAACACATTCTCCATTCCAAATGCGATATTGGAAAATAACAAGACAAGTACTTTGTCATGGCCATACATTAAAAAGGAAAGTTCAGTATATTGGTTTATTAGTTTAGTTCCGTTTAACCTTTTGTAAAACTGTAGTAAGTGTCATATTGTATAATATACCCGCATTTATTATATATACACTTTAAATTATATATTAAAATAAAAGTACAGAAACATCACACCAAGAATTCTTTGATATATTGCTGGGGTATATACAGAACGTTTTCAAAGGTTGTATGTACAGCACTGTGAAATACTGGAGTGTTCTTCACACCCCCTCCGCTTTAATAATGTCTTTCTTAAAACATAATGTCATGAATGATCACTTACAACTCTATATTCTAAACCCTTTCAGTACGCCTGGCACATTCATGCACCACGTGACATATTTTATAAAAATATTTCATTAAAAAAATTGAATAATTCATAAATAAAAAAACAGAAATTGTAAACAAATTACAAGAAATAATTCAAAATAATTCAAAACGCCGTAACGGCGTACTTGAAACGTTGACAAGCAGTTAATGCTATTTGGCTTTGCACGGCAGTGCAGTGCAGCGTATAAACACCTTAACAGTTTATTGCGTGTCAAATTTCCTCGTTGATATTAAAACGTAGAAATCCGAGCAGTGGTAATACATTTTGATTTTACTTCAATTACTTTCAAGCGGTTTACTATTGTCGTCATAGTCATATTGCTGTAAAAACGTTTCGATTGCATTACATTCAGTAAGGTTTTCATTACTAAAATTGCAAAGGTTTTTATTTAACAATTTGATCGCCAAAATTTGTAATTGTGTCATAGGGCATATTTTAAAAAAAAATGATTTCATGGCAAATAACATAAGTTGTATGCTTCCATTTTGACATAGGCCCTATACTGGGTTATTTTTTTATAAAATTGAATGATTTACATCCAATGTGAGGTGTGAATTGCGGTCGCAATTCGCAGATGGCGCACTTATCCTTGGCCGTCCGGGATGTTGGCCTGGTGCTGGTGCAGCATCAGATATGTCGGCCAGGTTCTGTAGCGGCGCTAGGCTGTCACCCAGTGTTAACTGGGATCTCATTTGTCATGTACTGATGGTCATGCACTGATCATCGCGGGATATCTCACTATAATTATATCGCGCAATTTTTAATAATGATTCCCACCTCCCTCCAAGAATAAAGTGTATTAGCTACGAAGGAAAGTTCTAGCTGGAATAATGTAACTATTATTATTATCATATTTCATGCGTTTTATATATCATCATGAATGTCTCTATGAAATGGTGTCGCGTACAAGGTAATAAAAGCTTCCTTCAATTTTTTCATATTTCTGTTGGTTTTCTTTGAAACGTATTCGTATATTTCGTCAGTCAATATCATTTTATAGAACCGGCTACGTCTTGCTGAGTACGCAGGTCTGGCATAGTGGGCCCACATTTATGGGGACCCCTCTATTGAGGGTGGGTCAAAAAGCGTGTAAAATTGTATGAATAACGGCAAACGATAGCCTAGCCCCTTTAAATTAGAGCGAAAACAGCTACTACTAGTCTGTCTAAAGTTACTCTCTACATTCGATTCACAAATACAGTTGTATTGATGTTTCACAAAACGCTATCAAACACAACCGATTTATAAAACTATCTCGATTTGCCGGAAGACTGAAATTATTATTTAACAATTACCTAGTAAATGTATACAATATATGTGGACATCAGACGACGTTGTCAGTAAATGTACTTTTAAAAGCAGGCCATCAGAAATGAGGAAATGATTGTCATTATGTTATTTGTCTGATAATTTGTGTAGACTGACTGACTCACTGACAGGAGTGATTTACACTGGGACAGTCAAATCTACATGTAGAAAATCACACATATAGGCGCACTTTCTGATTCTGATATATAGCACAATTATGTGTCCACTACGTTATAACAAACACTATACAAAGACATAATGATTGGAGATGTTAAAACTGAAAATGTTTATTTTCTAAACATTTCTTAAAACATTTTCCCACCAGTGAGTGAATCGATAGATAACCAAAATCATAATAATAATTATTGTCTCGAAACAATGCAGTGATATAAAAATGATGTGAATATCGACAAACAAGGACCAGACAATAAAATCTAGGAATACTAACAGGGAGATATGATAGTCACTCCACTGTTTATACTACTAGTATCTTGTTCCATTTCACAAAAAAAGACTGGCTGCTGTAGACGCTAACTTTTGGTTCAGTTTCTAACATAGCTGTATTGAGCAAAATGTTAGTGTACAGTTTGCGTGTAAGCTCTATATAATGCACGTCAAAATAATGTACATGTACATAAAATTTGGTAATTTTGGGGGGCCATTTTGAAAAGAAATGGTACCAAGAAAATAGACATTGATGATTATAACAGAGTTCTGAAGGAGGCGTTCTCTATAGCATGTCGCAAATTTAATTTGTTGTTTTCTGATAAAACGGGGATAAAACCACAGTGTTGCGAGGCATATACATGTAGCTCACGGAAACCTTATAAACCGTTTTGTCAATGCTCAATGGCCAACAAAAAATTGAAAGAAATATCCAAAGTTTTCGTACATGTACATGTATGTACATGTAGTAGCAAGAGATAAAATAAGGGTGTGGCTATGTTGAAGCCATGGTCGATAAAAGGCAATAAAGCAAATAAGTGGTTTTCTGTGTCTTATGTAATGGAGTTACATGTAGATGTCAACTCTTTGAGTGCCGGGTCGGTTATTAATGATTTATTGATCTGCTTTGAACGCCAAGTTACCTGATTTAAATTGTCATCAGCGGTCGCGAGGCATTTGAAGTGGATTAAAATAAACATTTGTTCAAATTGAGATCAAACTTTTGCAATTTTTGCTTTTAATGCTGGTTGAGCACTTAACCCTTGTCCTGTTAAATTGCTTCAATTGCATTTTTCGTCATTTGAAGCTGGAATTGCTAACACAATTTCCAGCTTCAAATGACGAAAAATATTACTATTTATGAAAAATAGACATGTCTAAAATTAAATTATTGGACCAACTAAGCATCGACTAGAAACTATTTTATTAAAATTAAGTTATATTTTTATTGATCTAAAACATCCTTAACCCCGTATATATCCGGGGCATAGGAGGACAAGGGTTAAGAATCGCTAATTGATATGAACATATTCAACACTTTAAGCGCTACGCACACCTGTAACGGCTTCTAACCTGTTTTATTAGCCGATCAAATCAAAGTTATTGGGATTGTAATGTGCGTTTGAACATCAAGACTTGCAAATATTTGGTCTCAAATTATACAAATATGGGTAATTTTCACCCACTTAAAAGTTGTGGGTCGCGGTAGCGAGACACAACTTTAAGCGGGTTAAATTTAAATAAGATACATGGTAAAATTAATATATAGTCGTAATGGAAGCATTAAGGTTAACCCTTTAACCGCCAAATTATTCAATCTGAATTTTCACTCACTTGATATTGTGTCTCGCTGACGCGATCCACAACTTCAAGAGAGTGAAAATTATTCAGATTTGACAAAATGGAGGGTATATGTTTTCAAAGTTTGCTGATTGATGTCACATTTTATCCATTACACTTTTAAAAGGTGGTACTTAATGTGCTAATAAAAAATTAGAACCCGAATATATGCGACACCGGGGGTTAAAGGGTTAAGATCTTGTAACCAATTTTACTATTAGCATGTGTCCGCCTTTATAGGTAATTATATAAAATACAATCTTTATGTTTACACTATTACTAAGCTCCGTCTAAAATGTTCATCTAAATACACAGTCTAGTGTGATTTGTAAAAGTAGGGAAAACACATTTAGAAATCACTCATATGTATCGTGGTGATATAATTTAGGAGACGTGTTTTCAGTTGATGTTCGATGAAATTATAACAATCAATTGTACATTATTACATTATCATGATTATAGAAAATGGCCATGTTTTGCGCATCAATCAAAACGTTAATAACGATGGTACGGAGCAATAACAAAAACTAGATAATATCGATATGTCATCATCGTGATCAATGGCAGAAAAGAATTTAGCGATTACATTCATGTGCATTATCATAAATAGTTTCCAGTTTTTGTTTCTTTTTAATTAAAAAACAAAAAATAATTCTTAAAATTATAATTCTATAATTAAATAATAATCATATATCTTTGAAGACTGAGTATGTTATATGTGCCATTGTGTCGGTGATTGCAGGGGATTTATATGTAGCATGCATAAGATCGGTCAATTTTAGTTTAAGGTTGATCCTCTATAACAGTTTTTACCTGAATACTTCGTGAGCAATTCCAGCTTCAACGACAGAAAATACATTTAATTTGTCATATCCAGGCAACTCAACATCACGTTTCCTTTTTCAGAGTGCGCCACGACATATTATCCCGTCACTTTCACTGGGTACCTTAACCCTTTGACTTCCAGGCCGGGGTGCATGCCAGGATCCAGATATACTGGTGTAGGAGTTCTATTTTTCGTCATTTGAAGCTGGAATTGCTAACGCAATTTCCAGCTTCAAATGACGAAAAATACATGAATGTAGTATATATTTGACGAAAATTTGTGTCATTTTATGGTTACGTTCATTGACGAATGACGACGGAAATTTCCGTCATGTATGGTAGTGAAAAGGTTAATAGTGTTTGACACTTTCTCTTCAGAAACTATATACTAGTATACATTGATCTACTAGAATGACAGAGGTTACTAAACCCTTGTTGTGTTAGACCCGCGTACATATGCCGGTTTCAAGCAAGTCTAAAAAACATAACACTGAGGAAAAAGGTCATTGAAATTGATAAATCGTTTGTGGGAGCAGCTCAGTTAGCAGAAGGAATTTAATCAAATCACTCAAATTGACAAAAGTCTATTTTTCAGCTTTAAATGAACGAAAATAAAATCAGAAGCATTTCAGCAGGACAAAGAGGTAAAATTGAGTGCTCAATTGGGCCACCAATAAGTCAGTACATCATATCCCAGCAGACATGTTGGGCCACCGTCTTCTACGCTGGCCCAACATTAACCCAGCATTGATTCACCGTCTCGTCGTTGCTGGGATGTTGCCGGAGGGGGACTCCGCGCCGCCTAGCGGACGGCAGCACAGGTCCGGGCTATTTTATCCTGCAAATTACAGGGGCCCTCCAGAAATTAGCAATATGTATTATATTCGCGTGACATTTCCGTTTAGATGTCTGTGTGCAGACAGAAATAGTTTTTACACCTGTCAGAAAAGAAGTTCAGGTAAAAGTCAGGAGGCGCGGGGCGATGGGGGGGGGAGCTTGTAGAGAGATCCGTATTGATCTTCATCTGCAATACTCTGCAGTTCAAAGGCTGTTAATTGTGAGCACATGCAAGGAGCACGCGGGTTATACCAACATCTATCTGTCTGTCTGTCTGTCTACATGTAGACACCAGCTCATTGTCTCCCTCTTCATTACTTCATACCTCAATATCTTCATGATCCGTGTTCCGTCATCCGATGGAGCCGTCCCTTTGACACGTCACGCGTTGATTAAACGTCCCGAAACGTCATCTCAGCCCAGCTCACCAAATCGCCAGTGCGCCGTGCAAAGCCAAACAGCAGTAACTGCTTACTTTTCAAGTGAGAAGTTACTGCTATTTGACTTCGCACAAACGATCTCAACACGAGGACATAATGACAACTGACATATTATGTCATGTGTAATCATTGTTAAAAAAATTGACGCGTTCAAGGTGGAACCGGTGCTCTATACTATAGGGTGAGATGAAAGTGTTCTGTAGTTCAATCGCAATCAATCAATGATTCACCAATAAGATTTATATAATCACCCGAGTCAACTCAGAGACAAATTATATTATTATAACGACTAATCATCATCAATCAATATCATCGATTGAAAAAAATCTATAGCGCCTATATCCTCATCGGACCGAGCTCAGAGGCGCACAAATCCTTAGCGTGATCATGTGTCATAATCGAGGCCAAAGCAGGTTCGTCAACAGGGAGCCGGGCCGCTGTACTGAGGGAGCTAGGGTGGGAAAGCCAGATCAAATAGGTGAGATTTAAGTAATTTTCGAAATGGTAGAATTGTTTAGGCATTGTGTACTGGCACAGGCAGGGCGTTCCATAAGGCTGGGGCAGATATAGAGAAAGCTCTTGTGACCCATTCTTATTTTTCATACGAGGAACAACAAATATATTTGAATTTGTGGAGCGTAGATATGTTGAGCATAACGGACGAGCAAGTAAGTCGGCCAGATATGCAGGTTGGTTGCTTTACAGGGCTCAGAAAGTTATTGTGCATTTTTTTAAATGAATGCGAAACTTGACAGGAAGCCAATGTAATCGTTTCAGAATAGGAGTGGAAAGACTAAAACGTGGTTTCTAGGTTACGACTCTTGCAAGGCAGTTCTGGGCGCGTTGTAATCTAGCGATATCCTTTTCTGGTATATTGTGAAATAGTGAGTTACAATATTCGAACTTGCTACTTACAAGTGTCACTGCAATTTGCTTGGCAAGATCTAAGGAGAGACTTTTTTAGAATTCAACGCAAATCACGGATATGATAGAAACATGCCCTACAGTTTGGGATATATGTTTTCGGAAATTCAAGCTACTGTTGAATACTACACCAAGATTTTTGGCTGATGCAGATTGATTTTTGTGTTGACCTAGAATTAGGCATGGGCAATTATTTAGGAATCTTCCCGTTGAAGTTTGGTCCCAATGAGCAGAAATTCTGTCTTACGAGAATTAAGCTTCAGTTTAGACACTGTCATCCAGGCCGACACGGCCATCACAAAATGCTACAACTTCTCAAGTGATTCCTCAGCGTTGGAAACGGATAGAGACATGTAAATTTGAGTATCATCGGCATAAATATGGTGGTTTATGTCAAAGCTGGAGACGATAGCGCTGAGTGGTCTATGACTAATGGGAGGACCAAGCTCAGAGGCGCATAAATCCTTAGCCTGATTATGTGTCATAATCCATACTAAAGCACATTCGTCAAGAGGGAGCCGGGTAGATGAGATTTAAGTAATTTCCGGAATGGTAAAATTGATTGGTCATTTCGTATGGGTACAGGCAAAGTGTTCCAGAGGGTGGGTACAGGCAAAGTGTTCCAGAGGGTGGGGCCCGCAACGGAGAAAGCTCTCGACGGAGATAAAAACATATTTGAATATGCGGAGCGTAGGTGATTTTGGAGAGTAAGTCAGTGTGATATGCGGATTGATGCATTTTTTTCAGTTGAGAAGAAAACCAAACAAAAGTTCTAGTAAAAGTGTTACATATTGGTGTTCTAAAGTTTTCAGTCACTTTGACACATTAGAACACCAAAATGTAACACTTATAAACTATACATTTCACACTCATAGTCACTACAGCCTAGAACACTTCTTGGACCAGGCTATGTGTTAGATGCGTCATTATTTTATTCAGAGCAAGGAAAGGCAAACGTTTACTTTTCAAATAAGTAGTTGCTGCTGTTTGCCTTTGCACGAACGGTCTTTACTCATGGAAATACTATTGAATGATATAGAGATTTAAACAACAGTAATACATTATTGACATTTAAAGTAAGCGTCACTGCATTTTGTATTGACCTTTTCACAAAGGTCTCACCTCCGACGAGTACCGACAGCTGATATAATGTTGTTTGAAAGAAAAGGGGATGAACAGTGCCCTGCAAAGGTAAACAGCAGTATTAAACTTGCATTACAAAACCGTCATCTCTTAGAGAGCTATATCTTCAGCAATATCACGCAGATACATATACGCGTGGGACATTGTGACATGGTGCGAACACATATCTGTTGATACGAATATCTCAACCCTTTAACCGCCGGTGCCGCATATATTCGGGTTCTCATTTTTTTTAGCACATTAAATACCATCTTTAAATATGTTAAAGATAAAAAATCAAACAGCAAGATTTAATAGAGTTGACCTCCATTTTGTCAAATCTGAATAATTTTCACTCACTTGAAGTTGTGGATCGCGTCAGCGAGACACAACTTCAAGTGGGTAAAAATTCAAATTGAATAATTTGGCGGTTAAAGGGTTCAGCATATTTACAAGATTTTTATTAGTTTCTCCACTAAATATTAACGGGTATTTTTACTGTAGCGTCACCGATACGGTGTTTTTCATTGGGTTTGCTTGCGGTTGGTTCAGATCGTTGCACCGGGTGACTGTCTCCTGTAAACTTTACCAGGATAAGATTACCAGTCTATACTTAATTCTCAGCTCCGAGAAACAGCATCCTCACATTGGCAGGGGTGGTTCCCATAGATGGAAACAAACCGTGCAAATGTCATAATGTGAAGTACTACCAGCGAATACTACACTGGATATTTCCGAGTCAGAAATAAACCTGTGATATGACTTGGTGGTTGTCGTCATATTAAGGAATATAGAAAGTCTTTCTATATTCCTTGGTCATATCAAGGAATCTCAATAGGGTGATATGGAGCCGCAAGGGAGAAGACGATAATCACCATATAGTTTTATTTCAGCCGCCAAAAAGAGATGCATCTAAAACAAAGATACAGCACTAAAATACTATACGTCGAGCCGTTCACACAGCGCCGGCCAAAAATAACAATGTATGATGTAAACTTGAAAAAGGTTGGTGCAGATAGTGGCAGTGATATGAGCAATGGTGCCATTTCAGGTTGATGTGATAAGCAGATAAGCAAGTATTATCTCATAAAACAGAGAGGTGGATACACCCTGTAAGACGCTCCTCGTGTTTCCACGGCACGCGATGTTTATTTTCCTCCACATTAAAGACACTGATATGTGGGGAAAGTCTGCTTGGTCAATTCTGCAGAATTTACTGCCTGTACTGCTGGCCAGTGGGCAGTTGAGGTCATTATCAATGTAATGCGGTCAATCTATTTGATGATGGGCCGTGACGTTTTATGCAGAAAACGGTGTGTTGAAGCCCGGCCAGGTCTGGGCAATACAAAAGCGAACAGCAGTAACTGCTTACTTATCAAGTGAGCCATTACAACAATATATTTTTGCAGGGTAAAGACAAACTGCAGTGACTTTTTACTTGGAAAGTAAGCAGTTACAGCTGTTTGTCTTTGGAGGGCGGTGTATGGGTTCCTGTACCTCCCTGCAGCACGGCAAATGCTGCCATTTCTAGTCTCCGCCACACTGACCTCCGCGTTATGGGCGGCAATATGCCAATGCTGATTAAAAATTATAGGCAAGGATGCAATCCTCTTAAATTCAATCCCGCCTAATCTGACCTTGTTTGGCTGGCTTTTCAACATTACCTTTAATGTGGCGGTGTGGCACAGCCCAGCACTACAAGGCTTCGTGTAGCCCTGGCCAAAAGACGCCGGTCTGTACAGAGCTGTACATTATTGTACAGACTGTACAGCCATGTAATTCATCTTATAAATATGCCTATATATGTACGTTAAATATTATAATATACATGTGTATTTGTACACGCAACTAAACATTATAAAGCTCATGAATATAAAAAAAATATATAGCGTAAACGATACAAAACGATTAATTGCACAAATATTTATACATATTTAAGTTGTACATGAATAGTGCTGTACATAAACATGGACCCAGGCTACCACTCATGTCATGTACTGTTGCGCATATTTCTCGAATGTTTCGTGCGTGCATCTGATGTATACACGAGCCGATAAGGAGTAACGTGTTGCATTAAGAATATCAGATTAAAGACGGTTTGACTGGGGCCTAAATCAAACAGTGGCTTGTTTTAGGGCTGTGGCAGTCCACGCCCCAGGGCCGCAGCACGTACAACCCCGGTCCGCTGATTACCTACATACCCCCGGCGAACACGAGACGCCGAACCCGTGCTGTTTTGATGTTGGGCCAACATCTGCGACGTTGGCCCAACATTAAAACAGCAGGGCGCCAGTGTCTCGCGCTTACTGGGACGCGATTGATCCATGTGCTATTTCTACATAGAGCTGACCACAAAGTAGAATTTAGCAAAATAGGATCAGTCCATGGCTTGCTCACTAAGCATGTTTATGTCGGGTGGGGGGAGAGGGGGAACCACTGGAATGGAGGGGAAAAAATGCCCACTTTTCAGTTAGTTCACCGGAATAAAATCAGATGAAACAAAATGGCGGCCAACACATTTGGGCGGGGGGAGAGTGGGAGGAACTCGAATGGAGGGTAAAATATCTACTTTTCAGAATAAAATCAGATGAAACAAAATGGCGCCCATCGCTTTGATATTACGGCTCTGTAGTAGTGGGGCGTGCAGACATAAATCAACCGATCAGATAGATTAATATTGGCAGTAAATACGAGAGTGTGTGCGCAGTGGAGACGGGCGCTTATTAAATATGACTTGGAATGGCGGGATTTTCACTGGTGACATATCTGTCTTATTAACGATGTTCAGGCACGGCGGCGCGGTATCCGACGCTAAATTGCAGGATGCTACACCTATATCTGGATCCATACGGACACAAACAGACGAGGGCCCCGGTGTAATGGACAATTCATGGGAAAATTATACTCCCGCCTAATGATATACAGGAAATGAAATTCAATGTTTATTGGGGGAAAACTGGGCGTCCGCTAATTAATCACAGGACAAGAGGCGGATCCCTGGCCGCAAACAATAACAGGCGTCTGTTTTCCATGCGGCTCAGCCTCCAACAAATATATCATCATGTCATTGATTTCAACTTGATGATTTTATTCAGTATGTGTAGCATGAGGAACGATAACAATTCTTCATGAGAGGGAGCCATGCAATTTCCCCATATGACATGTCAGTAAAATACATTATGTGCGCAAGTCTACAGTCCTCTGACCCTGAAATGCCTATCCCGCCGTAATGGCACCGCTCCCAAAAGCCCCATTTAGAACGTGAAGTAATAAAGTTTCCGCGCACTAAAATGGGGAGCGGATATTGTTCAATATCAGAATGTAGACTGTGGAATATATCCAGCGGCGATGGTCAGGCCATTGCTGACTGTGTGCCTGCCGTGCCGGCCAACTGCCCATGGCCGGCCCTACAAATCTCCCCGAATACACCCGTTTTCAAAACGACACTTTACACTGCGTCCTTGTCCTTACTTTATTGGAAATCTATGCGGCAAATCAATGGTGAAATTTAATCCGCGGCTAAATTATTGATGCCACGGGGTTCCTTAGACAAATATTAACATTAGCAGCGAGCTGGGAAGGAGAGATAGCCCGGGAATTATGCCTGTGTATTTTCCACTCCAGCGGCGGCTGAAACTCAAAGGTGTACACGGTGTAAAAACCTGATTACAGTGTCGGACACAACTCCGCATCACGACATTAAATCTAAAACCTCCAAGCACACTTGTCCTATTTATACCATCACGGCATATCTTGAGTGGCATAATTATATCCAATTTATTCATCGAATAAAAGCGTGGTATGTTCCGTCACAATGGAGACGTTCTGAGCTATCGAGCAATGCATTATAATTAGATATTTTTTTAATCCGGACATTTTCATTTACTTTGTGGTGGGAATTGCGGCAGCGATTCACAGCACAAGGTAAATGAAAACGAAGAAATATCAGTGTTAAAAGGGTGGGATAAAATGTATAAAACGAAAGCCATATTTAATTTTTATGAATAAAAAATAATCCCGACAGAAATAAGATATAATTCAGGTATTGAAAATTATATATTTTTGAAAAGAGACTGTCCAAGTTCATAAATTCACATTGTCCAGATTTAGAGTGCGTGTCCTGACACTCGGGGACACGCTGTGCAGACAATTGAAATTCACACGCTGTTCAATATATTATATCGCTCTGGAGCCTGATCTGAATATCCTCGGTCAAGTTGAATGGTGTCACTGGGTGCGTTTACAAAATAACCAGAGAAAACAAGGCACATAGAGCGCCGCAATTGATCCGGCGTGTCTATGCAAACAATTTGATGAATTCTATTCAAATGCGCATGGCATGGATCCTTTAAAACATTCGACATTTCCATGTTTTCTATAGAGGGAATATATTATTTTTTTGAGAGGGGGGATTCGTTTTAAAATGTAGACTGAATAAATACGAAAAAGTCCCACCTAATAAAAACAATATGTTGTCAATGTATCCTTGTTTCTTAGATATAAAACGAATTTTTTTGTTATTAATCATTAATTTTTCTCACCAACCCCCACCCTCAAATATACTTGTTTGTGTCACATAATTTTAGGCACTGTTTTTTATTATACACCCAACTAATCACTCATCACCACTTAATCATTGCTGTTCTTATAATATGTATCGCTACATCTAAGTATAGTATTTTATAGTAATATTTATTTTTTGCTATGTTCAATGTATATTTCCATATTAAATGCTTGCTTCCTATTGACGGTTTCTTTGTAGTATCTCCAGACAAAATACTCATGGTGAAGCTACATCCAAGAAACAAGGATCACATTTTAAAATTATCATTAACACCAGGCCCCAGTTTCACAAACGACATGTGATCAAATCTCAATCAGTGAGCTTGTCAATCAGTGAGCTTGTCAATCAGTGAGTTTCAGACGTAAGAAGGTTGGTGACACCAGGCCCCTTTCTCAGTTAAATATGTCTAGAAGGAGTTGGGATCAGTAATATTTACAGTACATTATCCGTACTGAATGAGATAACATGATCTAGATAAGAATTTATGTACTAAACAATTACACATTTATCGTTACTGACAAATATGCATAAAATGCTAATCTCAAAAAACTTTCCACTATGTATTTAGAGTAAAGGAATGCAGGGTTCGACACTAACGGTTGTCCCAATTAAGTCAACTACATCTCACTGTCGGATAAACGATTCTCAATTTATTAAACGACCAGTTATAAAATGGCTATAAAATAGTCATACTCATGCACTCTGCTGCAGGCAAACAGCAGTACATGTACCTACTAACTTTTTAAGGAAGCAATACCGTTGTTTGTCTTTCAAAAATCAAAAATCATACTGTTCGCAAATTTCCATATCGAAAAACCATACATATAGCAACTAGAAATATAAATATAATATTATTGAACGGTCTTCCTTCTGTCTCGCAGACGTCCTCTGTATGCCTACATATAAATACATACTGCCGGTACAGTTGACAGTTTTAAAATTCACTACTTTTGAGATTTGTTTCAAATTCCAGATTTACAAGTTCATAAATTGATAATGATGGGAACACTGGTCTTTGCAGGGCAGTACTATCCATTGTACTTCAGGCGTCAAATATCAATGCTGAATTTAAAAATTATCAGGAAGTCCAACTTATTTAATGCCCCCCCCCACTCTTCTATCCATTATTTTGATTGAGGCTATACTAATTAATAAAATGAAGACAAATAGTAGTCCAACATACTTCATTTCAATAGCCATGCAAGTAGCTAATTAATAAAAGAGTTTAAATTATATATTTTACCTGCTAGATCTACTTTGAAATATATACAGGTTCATTAAAACTGTAAAGAAAAAATAAAGTGAAAACAATTCATGTTGAATACAAAAGAGGGGTTTATCGCAACATTTGAAAGTATCACCGACAATTCTTGGAAAGAAACAAAATGGTGTCTCCCTGAACATTTATATATTGGTAGCAGATGGGAGGTGCAGTATAAAGTAGGTCAGATATGAGATGTATTGTGTGCGCCTTGATTCTGTTGATGCTGCGCTCACACCCTGTGCGTGTACATGTACAGTCGAGAGATCCCGACAAACAAGGATCTGTGCCAGCGATGGGGCGATGCTGGGCCAACGTCGCAGACGTTGGCCCAGCATCGCCCTATCGCATATCGCGAATGGCAGTGAAGAATGCCGTAGAGGAGGTGTAGGGGGGGATGCACGCCGAATCAAAGTGTCCGGCATTTAGCAGTGAGAGAAACAAAACGAGGAGGGACCGAGATGGATGAAGACGAGTGAGCTGTGGTTATATAGCGGCGCAAAGGCAAACAACAGTAACTGGGAACTTGTCAAGTGAGCAGTTACCGCCGTTTGCCCACGCAAGGTGCATAGCGGTGAGGGACCATGGTCAGATCCGCGCAAACTACACTCCTGCAAAGTGAGCTTCAACAGTTTATACTCTCTGTCCCTTATCTAATCCGGACCTCAAGAGAACTTTACAGAATCAGCACTCTGCGCTGCCCACAGGAGCTGCATGAATGCTTGGCTGAAACTTATGAAAGTTAGGAGGAGGAGGAGGGGTTGGTATATAGTACACTGGACGCAGGCTGATCCAGGTTGCTCCCTGGCTATCCCCACCTCCCCACCCATGCACGGCCACTCCCCACCCCCGCAATATCCATCCACCAGATAGCCAAATCTCCCGGGGCATGCTGAGGTGAAATTTCTAAATTCTCTGCCCTCAAGTGTTTCAACTGACACGTTGGAGGGTGCCACGGGGTTCAGTTACATTTAGTGATTACATTCCAGAGAGTGGGGGTCGCGGTGCATGTAGAGGTTCCAGTATAAACACGCCCGGCCCGGCCCGGGCCCGGCCCGGACACAGACGAACCCCGTTCCTCTTCGCCCATCTCATATTTGTCTTATGCAAAATAGTAACAAGCAGCCGCCGGTCGCCGGCTTAATATTTGGCCGCCGCCATTTATTTTTCCTCGGCCGCCCCTGACAAAACTCAACAAACCCGTGGCGGCCGACGCCAAATCCTCCCATCCCGTCGAGGAGGTGCCCCCCACGCCCCGACATTGCTTCCGTTACAAGCAACAGGTTCTAGGCGCGCGACTCAAATTGCCCCCGGGGCAATTTGAGTAGCTCGCCTAGAACTCTTGTTGGGCCAGCAACAGCAGTGACAAGACCCTCTGAGTACCGGACCGGGCCAGCCTCTCGCAGCAAATCAGCGGGGTGCCAAAATTCATCTCCGGAAACAGATGTATCAATCTGCAGGTATAATTTAATGGCGGGGGTGGGGGGGGGGGGTGATGTGCGCCCGGAACCTCGCGCGCGTAAAGAGTTTCCCGGCAGATTCGACATTTTCCTGGCATTTCCCGGCACAACAGCTGAGCGGTGCCGCGCTTTGCTTACATTGAAATGCTAGACTGTTTTTAAACTCGGCGGATCACTCGAGATAGGTCGCACCAGCAATTGGGAGCTCGTACGTGCTGTCTGAATTATCAGATCGCCCTGCAAACACCACTAATCTCCACCCACTTCCAGAAGGAAATGATCTCAAACGCCGATCCAATTTGAAGCCGTGATATATTCCGGGTACTCGCAACGCGGTACGGCTTCCCGGTGTCCCCAACACAAGAATAAAACTAAAAAAAAAGGGAATCAAATTTGACTGTCCATTGTGTGACACCATGTGTTATTTTATGCAAAATCTGAAATGATGCACATATACATGTATGTTAATCTAAAATAATGCACATATACATGTATGCTATTAAGTAACTAGACCATTTTCGATCACAGAAAGAACATTGACCCTCATAACCGAATTATTATGACTTCAATTTTTCAGTTTTTGCGCCCACAAAAAAATATGAAGCTTATCCATGGCGGCCTTTTTGAATTTCAGTAAAACCCTAAAAAAATCACTTGCACATATCCATATCGTGGGGAATGTGATAGTAAAATTTGAATAATTTCTGACTTTAAGTTTTAGAGTTTTTGCGCTCACAAAAAAGATTAGAGTTGACATGTGGTGGCCATTTTTGAATTTTGGTAGCATCTCTAGAAATCATTTGCACATCGCCATGTTGCTAGAAAAGTAGTAGTTTTTGAGTTTTTGCGCCCAAAAAAAAACGTGACACCGGACGCGGGACAGAATCCTGGCGCGACTAAAATCTCCCTTCACGTACCATACGCTGGTACGGGCGGGGGATAAAAATCGTGATATCCTAATAGTCATGATAATGTGACTATCATCTAAGATTGCCTAGATATTAACAGATTAAGCCATATGTATTAAAAAAATTGCAGCATTTTTTAAATTTATGGCTTATACATGTTATGCTTGTGTAACGGCGGACATTTGACTTTATATGCATGCTCTAGCTGTCTTGCAAGGTTATCAAGATAATGTCACCAATCAGCCCTTTCAGATATTATATTGGTGACGTGTGTTGTGTTATCCTTGTGCAACAACAGGCATTTATGTTTTATAATAAGGCACTAGCCTCCATGCAAGGATTTGATTATTGCGAGAATTTGCATGGTACGATTATTCTTTTGTGCAAAATTATATTTTTTTCTTGTAATATGGCAAACTGTTTGCTGTGTTTTGGAGATAAGAAGTTACAATCAAATTATGCATAAAGGCGGCCAGACAAGCATTTCCAAATAGCTTGCTCCCCAGAATAATTGAGGTAAGTTGACTGACATTTCTGGACCTGTAAAAAATCAAGAAAGATGTGATGGCATGGCAGCTCGCCAGCTGCTATAGTAATTGAAGGATTAGGGAAAAGAAAATAACATCAAACAAATTACCCACTGGTATGAATACTACATGTGAAGTATAAACAAGCAGAAGTTCATAGATTCGTCACTATCTGGAAAATAAGTAACATCGACATAACGTCTGGAATACAGTATAAAGCAGCTTGTCTCCGACCACAGCTCTTTAATAATGGAAGATTTCCGATTACAGACAAGTAGGCAGATTGTTTAAATGTAACTGTACATAAATAATTGTGCCCGTTTCAGAAACCGTTTTAGAAACATACAGACTGATTTATTATAACACATACATGTATCACTTGAACAAAACCAGACGAATATTATTACTTCGGTTCACATCTATAAAAGAACAGTATTATTCTATGCAAATCGATGGATGACAATGAAAAGTGCAACTCTGATTTCAGATGAGGTTTTGTGATGTCTGTTTGTGGGAAGCTAATCTACTTTAGAATGTCCGAATCAGCATGATCAAGGAAGACGTACAATATCTAGCAATTCAAACATGGAGGAAATCAAATAGAAGCACAGAGCTGGCTCAAGGTTGCGCCAACGCAACAATTGGTTTTCCACGATGAAAAATGAATGCAAACATTATTGAGCACACCGTGTACATCCAAATACTAGTAGGCCAAAACTGGGCTAATTTTAAAGAGGAACAGGTGTAATATTGTAATTAGCGAGGTACAGGTAATTTTCTTCCTGTCATATTCACATTACGTACGGATGCCTGCCGCCAGATGCCAGAGGTGACCACGCCTTTATTTTAACTTCTACACGCCGATGATAATTAGCGCTATAGAATAGTAAAGATGTGTACAGTGTATATATACACACACACGTGTGGATGCAACGCCCGACCACAGGACAGCGTACAGGATCGCACACAAACATAACAATTTCTAATCTGAACGCATGATCACAGGGTCATCGTACAGGCTCGCCCACTAATCTGAGCGCACGACAACAGGATCGCATAGCAACATAGTCATTTCTAATGTGAACGTGCGATCACAGGGGCATCGTACAGGATCGCACACAAACATAGTAATTTTAATCTGAACGTGCGCCCACAAGGGTATCGTAAAACAACTAAATCGCACACAAACATAGTCATTTCTAATGTGAACGCCCGACCACAGGGGCTTTGTACAGAATCGCACACAGTGATTTCTAATCTGAACATACGACATAGTAGGCCTAATTTCTAATCTGAACGCCCGATCACAGGAGCATCGTACAGGGTCGCGCACAAACAGAATCATTCCTAATCTCAGACGGCCTAATTATCAAAACATATAAAGTTTGCACTACGACAACTGATCCCTGCGACAATTCATTTATCGTGAATGAGAATATTTCTTATCAAAACAAGACCACATAAGTCCAAACGCTCTAGCCCCGAATTATAATGAATTTTGATGATTGCTTCATCCGGATCATTCCCACAATTTGATGGAATTAAGTCCTTGGCCCGAGACACACCTCTGGTAACAGTTTCATGCAAATCTGCTAATTCTGGAACTGAATACGGATTTACGAATCGTAATCCCGATCATTATCAAAATCCTTGGCTAGAGACACACCTCGGTAAACATTTCATGCAAATTCGGTTGTTACTTTCTAAAGTATTCCGACAGACAGACAGACAGACAGACAGACAGACAGACAGACAGACAGACAGACAGACAGACAGACAGACAGACAGACAGACAGACAGACAGACAGACAGACAGACAGACAGACAGACAGACAGACAGACAGACAGACAGACAGACAGACAGACAGACAGACAGACAGACAGACAGACAGACAGACAGACAGACAGACAGACAGACAGACAGACAGACAGACAGACAGACAGACAGACAGACAGACAGACAGACAGACAGACAGACAGACAGACAGACAGACAGACAGACAGACAGACAGACAGACAGACAGACAGACACGACCAAAAACATAACTATCCCGGTGAAAGTAGATAGTTAACTGCCACGGTTTGCCGGATATTATGCATATGTACTAGTATCGTTTTAAATGGTAATGGTGGTCTAGCTATCTGAACGGTTTACCCGATATAAGGCATATTCAGGTAAATAATGGCCGATAGGCAGCTATTTTGAATTTCATCTTAAAAAGTCGATTTTTTTCAGGGTGCTTTTTCCTCCCCTGAAACCTCACATTTTGTTTTATTGTAATGATCTAGCCATCACGGTTTACCAAATATAGAGCATATGAAGGTAAATAATGACCGATAGGCGACCATTTTTAATTTGATCAAGTCATATTTTTCAGGTTGCATCCTCTCCTGAAACCTCACATTTTGTTTTATAGTAATGGTCTAGCCTACCGATATCAGGCGATATCAGGCCAATTAAGGTAAACAATGGCCGCTTGTAGGCCATTTTAAATTCGATCAAGTTATTTTCGATCAAGTCAACTTCGGTGTAGACAAGAGTTAAAAATGTTCACAATCGACTATATTGCACATAAAAAGAGAAGTCTACAAATCGATGTTTAGACCGTTTTTTTTTAAATAACAATATAGTACTCAAAAGTTGATTTGATGTGGGCCACGTCTCCGACGTTGGCCGTCATCAAATCAATTCAAGTTCCATATATGGTATTTTCAGGGATGGTGCTGTCAGTGGAGTCCGTCTAAACTACATGTACCTGCTAGATGGCCAGGAGGCCACCCCCATTAAGCAGTGTTGAGAATTTCGAAATGTATCTATCATTCTCTTATTTCCATTATCTAAATCTTTGTGATAGAAATGAAAGAAGGTTAAGTTAAGAACAATCTTAACCCTTTGAGCGCGGGGACCGTCTTTGTAGACGTAAGATTGTGACCTATAAAGACGGTCTCTCACTGTAAAAATTAAAATATTTATATCATAGACTCATGACAAGTGAAGCAGAAAGAGCTCTAAGTAAGACATTAGTGATGATTTCAAATTGAAACAAGAAGCCTGAAGTCCTATATATCATCCCACGTCATAAATTAGGTTAGAGTTTTTGCGGTCACAAATATTTGAAAAATCGGTGGCCATTTTAAATTTTAGTAAAATAACCTGCACATTTCCAGGTGGTGGGTAATTTGATTGTAAAATGTGAATTATTTCTGACTTCAATCATCTGCACATCTCCATATCGTGGGGAGTGTGATTGTAAAATATGTATAATTTCCAACTTTAAGTTTCAGAGTTTTTGCGCCCACAAAAAAATTTCAAGTTGATCCGTGCGGCCAGTTTGAATTTCAGCAAAACCTTTAAAAAATCACCTGCACATCTACATATCGTGGGGAATGTGATTGTAAAATTTGAATAATTTCTGACGCCGGACGCTGGACGCCGGACAGAATCCTGGCGGGACTAAAATCCCCCTTCCCCTACGGGCGGGGGATAAAAACATTTGGTCTCCGGGGTTACAAACATATTTCAGCGTTGTAAGGGTTCAGATGCTTAGTGAGGTGGGCCGCTGGCCTGATAAAAACATTGATGTACCGTGCGATGAACTCAATCCTAAAGTGCTCAGTTTGAATTTTAGCCCAAGTAAAATATTTAACTCGGTTAATTTTGAGGGGGTGGGGCATTCCAACACATAAATCATGAAGTTTTCAATTAACATCAATGCTTGGGGAATAATTAGGGAAACAAAAGTGACCATAATTAGATCAGCCTTATGTTTTCGAGCGAGCCTGTCACCAGCACAAGGCAGATCAAGTTGAAGCTAATACAGCAAACTCCGGACGCTCACCCGAGGTTGGTTCAATGTTGGGCAAGCGTCGCAGGGACAACATTGAACAAACATTGCGTTAAAGTCTCCTGTTCACTTAGAGTGTTAACACTTGTCCTGCTGAATGGCTTCAATTGTATTTTTCGTCATTTGAAGCTGGAATTGCTAACGCAATTTCCAGCTTCAAATGACGAAAAATATTACTATTTATGAAAAATAGACATGTCTAAAATTAAATTATTGGATCAACAAAGCGTCTATTAAAAACAATTTTATCAAAATTAAGTAATATTTTCATTGATCTAAAACATCCTCAACCACGTATATGTCCGGGCATAGCAGGACAAGGGTAATAAGTAGCCCATAATCAGTTTGTAACATTACATAATTATAACATTTACAATAGACAGCACAGCGTACTCAGAGCATTTTCTGAAGATCTCAATCAAACTACAAGCATTGAAAGGGAAAAGGATAAAAAACAGCCCAGACTAATCGAAGGGGGAATTGTTAGCAAAACTAAACAAGCCGTCATTCATTTTCGCGGCAATTCGCTTCATTTTCCTCACCATATTATCAGGTTTTGGTCTTAATAATTCAGCTTCAGATCATTAGCGCCAGCTGAGGGAGGCAAAGCGGATTCACTATGATCTATTGGGATGAGACTTTTTACAAAACATCTTACCTGCTTCATGACTAGTCAAACCATGCAAAATTACATGCGGTGTAATTACTAATTAGTAGCGCAGCTAGTTTTGCCGGTCTAATGTAATTCACGGGAGGACGGGTGGCACGGGGTGGGACGCCATTTTTTCTGAGAATTAGCGGTTTCCGAAGCGTTCGCTATTTATTGAAACACTGCATTAAAAGCAGGCGGCTGATGATGGATGGAAGGAGAAATGGCGGGGGACTCGCTAAAAACGTCTTAAATACACACACTGATTTTGGTCATGCTTTATTGAGGCCGTATTTTTGCAGGAAATAGGATTATGAATTTGCTAAAACTGTCACATGGGAATGGCGTGTTTTTTGACAGCTTAGTTCGGCGGGCGTTAACCCACTCAACGAGGATCCGTGGACTGTCGACTGTTCCACATAACATCCCTGTGTATCCAGCTGATTCACAAATCCATGTTTAGTACAGACAACTAACACAAGGTACATACATGTAGTAAGTAGTAAATTATATCATAGTAAACGACTAATTGAACTGATTCAGTGTTTTAGGAAAGAGCAGAAAACGTATCGTATCGCTCCAATAGCGTTGAAATGTTTTTCATAAGAGTATTTAAAAAAATGTAGCTTTTCAAGTTATAATTTCATAGTATTTAGATGTTATCATCATTTAAAAAAATTAAATTGATGCGTTCTAATATCTACATGCAAATTGTAAAATATATATTTATCAGCACCATATCAAGAAGTGTATAATAAATAATTAAATATTAGACTAAATAGGCAATCCAGATATATATATATAGATTATGGGCCCATTTATTATGGCTTCACGTAGGCTACAGGGCCTAGAAATGGAGCCAGAGATTTCCGAAGGTTTATATATGGATTACAATTTAATGCTTTTGTTTGCCTGAACGTACCAGTAATTTGTTATCTGTCTTTGACATTAATATTATTTATTTTTATTTTTTTAAATCAATAATACATTGCACAATTTTGGGGGAGATTGACGATAATAAATTTGTTAAGTCCGGTGACAGAAACAGAATGCCTTAAACATGTTAAAATTGCCCTAATTTGATGGTGAAAATTGAAGAAAAAACATCTTAAAATAACTTCCACATTTTGTACCTGAGTATCCGGGTAATTGTTTTGTTCGTGTCACGTTTTGACTGGTTAATTGTATTTGACTGATCCAGAATTCAGGATGTGGACAGTTAATGAGAATAAGGAGATTTGTCAGACACGTAGGTAGGGTGGCCGTCAGTTCTGCCAAGCATAGTCATCACTCCTCGCAACCACGCGCCCCCCATCAACCCATCCAAACAGCCGGCTACACCAGTTTCATTTAACCGGGCATGTCCCCAAAATGGAAAAGCATCTCGCTCTCCTCGCGTTGTAAGATGTGCACCCTTTACACCCCGAGGATCTGCCTCAGCGCCTGTCCACGCGGGGAGGGAAGCGGCTTATGCTCGTGAGCTTTTTATTTATTAATAATCAGATTGGCTGTGATTTATTTCTCAAACTGCCTGCCCGTCTTTTTTCTCGCAGCGAGGTGAACACGACCCCTGTGGTCTTCATTAAAACCCTTTCAGCTCGGGGACCGTCTTCATACGTTAGAATCTGACGTCTGTTTCTGCCATCTAAAGACGTTCCCCCCGCTGGGGAAATTAAACATGTTTATTATGGTCGTACACATAAACATAGGTATTCAAATGAAGCGGAAAATGCTAACTAAGACCAAGGAGGTTATATAGACATTTATGATGATTTCAAATTGAAAAAACCCTTTGGTTTCCATGGTTTATACAAAAATATTTCACCGTTGTAAGTGTCAACTATGTGTGCGGATGTCCAACAGCGCTTCGCGTTCACATTGCAACCAAGGTAATATTACGGCTTAATCATTCTAAATCCATACTGCGAAAAAACAGTCACTGGGAGTTGAGAGTTTGTGATTTGCGCAACAGGGTCACCTGAAACCCATTCAATCATACGCCGGCGGACAAAAAATATGGTCAATCAGTGTTGGGTCGAAGTCGTCCCGACACTGATTGACCATATTTTGAGGGTTTGGTTTGTGGGGAGGTCCTCATACTCTGCAATGCAATCCCCAGTAACTGCCTACCTTTCAAGTGAACAGTTACTGTCGTTAAGCTTCCCAGAGTAGCATCCAGCAAACACGAGGCGTTGACCCAATGTTGCTTTGATGTTGGCCCGCCGTCTTCGACGTCGGCCCAACATTAAAGCAACATTGAGTCAACGCCACGTGTTTGCTGGGATATTTAGGGGGAGAGAGGCTGAGCATTTTGAAGGAAATCCGCTGCTAACTGGCTATATACATGTACCATTGTGGCTGTTTTGCGGCCAGTTAGATTGACGTGGTCATTATATACACCTGTGGGCAGGTTAGGTAAATCTGCACTTCAAAACCTTAATTCCCATTACGCGTGCGATTGGCATTGTAGCATGGAGCAGGCGACGCCCGTCATTTGGACTGCATCGCGGATTGAGTGAGTTGTGAGCGCCGGTCTTTACACCTCTATTACCGCAGATTTCTGCAGTGATCAGTCAGATTGTGACAGGGGTAATTAATGCACGGTCTGTTTGGTCAGTCATACGCTGGCCGCTGTCGTGATGATGGCGGTGGTCATGTTTCCCCTGTGTGTCTCCCACCCCCTTCCCCACCATCGCCTGTATAATCTCATCTAAATTTAATGTGCAAATATTAAAGCCGCAGGATCTATCAGCCCCACCAAATGGCCGACTTCCACTCTCTACGCTTTATCTTCCAGTAATTTATTGTGCCCGCTAACTAGCTCTAGTCCAAATGCAATTGCCGTCGATTGAACAGAAAATTTTATGAAGCCACACTGCTCTTTGTCAAACAAAATCCAATTTCAAACCAGTCACATTCAATTGCTCGCTGGCCCATTTTCAATTCTCCTCTATGCAAAAACCAATTTGCTGCACCCACTTAAATCAAATATGATGCAAAATTCGCCATTTTGCTTATTGAATTTGAGACGCTGGCCCCTGCTGCAGAGGGCTTGGCCGGCCTGGGTGGCGAGGCCTGAGATTGCCTTTGACATTTAAGACTGCAGCACTCCATACCGCAAAGATGTCTAGCAGAACACAAAATTCATCCGGCACTGCATTTCAATTGGTCTGTTCTAGTGCTTGGCTTGACCGATCTGACAAGCCCCGTCGGACTCAAACCACATGTAGCTGTGTAGCAAGGCTCACTCCCTCAAATGTACACATGTTTCGATTTACCCTTTTCCTGCCAAGCTATACTATTTCAAATCTCATCCACTTTAAGTTGTGACTCACCACCGCGACCCACAACTTCAAAAATAACTCATGTTAGCAAATCTTGACCCATTTCATTCCCAATAACAGGGAGTGATTTGATGTGCTAATAAAACAGATTAACCCTTAAAGCGCTGAATTAATTTTGTAAAAATCCTGGAGGCCAAAGGGTTTATTTCAATTTGAAATCATCAGAAGTATCTTTGTCGGCTCTTTCTGATTCATTTGAATACCTATGTTATGGGTCTGTAGCCATTACAAATATTTTACTCTTACAGTGTGGGGATCGACTTTAGTCTGTAGACGTCTGTAGACAATCACCACCAGTCATTATTCAACATTTCTATTCGAGTAGAAAATCATAATAGTTAACTGTTAAACCTGATTTTAAAGCAGCTCCTTGACATCGATTTTCGTTTTTAGTTTTGTAATGAAGTGGTGTATCCCCAAGATCATGATTTTTTTTCAGAGTTTTTAAAAATATTTTATATCAACATTTCTATAAAACCCAAACAAACTTTATGTATACCTAAACACTTGCTAAAGGACGGTTAAATGTTCCTACAGCATTGGGCCACATGTTGATGTCGTCGGCCCAGCGTTGGGCAGACAATCAGTGTTGTAGGTGTATCACCTCATGTCCTGACTACAAGACACCAATTAGCGGCGATTGCTCTGATCTCACCGTCCAAGGCGTGGGAAAATGTGGTGTAAAGTGCTGACTTCTTTTGTTTACATGGCAATATACGACCTGGAAATATAACTATTTCACTCCTTTTTGGTGCTTTAAAATTGTTTTTTGATCAGTAGGCTACATAGCTTCAAATAAATAAAATTTTAAAAATTGACAAAATTGAAAATGTCTCATCCCAAGGAGCAGCTTTAATCATCCACATTTGAAATGATCGAACTATATATATGATAAATTTCAACCAGTATGTGCAGGGCTTTTGTGCAGATACTTCCTGTAAAGCCCGAGCTCGTGGGTTCGCCACCACTCTGGCATATCTTCCCCGATCTTGACCAATAAGTCGCATGCTTGCCTTTGAACCTCAGAGAGAGCCAAATTGCATCAGGAATTTACGAGTTTACGTTTTGATCACAGTAAATGTAGTATGTTACAATTTTCATAAATCAAGCAAACACAAACCATTTAACCGATGTTGGCTTGATGTTGGATTCATGTTTGGACAGACAATAATAATCAAATATTCAATTCGGTCAAAGTCACATGTTTGCTTAACAAAGCATCACATTTTTGGTTACCTACCTTTAGTGTTTTACTGCTGCCTTTTTTGAGCTTTTTTGTTTTATGACTGTGAGGATCTTTGGTGGTTTTTCTTTTTTGGGCAGTTTTGTCATCTCTCACATGCTGAGTGGAGTCAGCAGCCATACGTACACTGCTCATCATGTTAACAGCCCACTGGTGATGGCCAACAATGTATCACAAACCTACAACATCAAAATGATGACGGTGTTAACTACCCACTGGTGATGTCCAACACTGTATCACAAACCTATAACATCGAAATGATGATCGTGTTAACAACCTACTGGTGATGGCCAGCACTGTATCACAAACATAAACCATCAAAATGATGATGGTGTTAACAGCCCACTGGTGATGTACAACACTGTATCACAAACCTATAACATCAAAATGATGATCGTGTTAACAACCCACTGGTGATGTCCAACACTGTATCACAAACCTATAACATCAAAATGATGATCGTGTTAACAATCCACTGGTGATGGCCAACACTGTATCACAAACCTATAACATCAAAATGATGATCATGTTAACAACCCACTGGTGATGGCAAACACTGTATCACAAACCTATAACATCAAAATGATGATCGTGTTAACAATCCACTGGTGATGACCAGCACTGTATCACAAACCTATAACATCAAAATGATGATCGTGTTAACAACCTACTGGTGATGGCCAACACTGTATCACAAACATAAACCATCAAAATGATGATGGTGTTAACAGCCCACTGGTGATGTACAACACTGTATCACAAACCTATAACATCAAAATGATGATCGTGTTAACAATCCACTGGTGATGACCAGCACTGTATCACAAACCTATAACATCAAAATGATGATCGTGTTAACAACCCACTGGTGATGGCCAACACTGTATCACAAACATAAACCATCAAAATGATGATGGTGTTAACAGCCCACTGGTGATGTACAACACTGTATCACAAACCTATAACATCAAAATGATGATCGTGTTAACAACCCACTGGTGATGTCCAACACTGTATCACAAACCTATAACATCAAAATGATGATCGTGTTAACAATCCACTGGTGATGGCCAACACTGTATCACAAACCTATAACATCAAAATGATGATCATGTTAACAACCCACTGGTGATGGCAAACACTGTATCACAAACCTATAACATCAAAATGATGATCGTGTTAACAACCCACTGGTGATGTCCAACACTGTATCACAAACCTATAACATCAAAATGATGATCGTGTTAACAACCTACTGGTGATGGCCAACACTGTATCACAAACATAAACCATCAAAATGATGATGGTGTTAACAGCCCACTGGTGATGTACAACACTGTATCACAAACCTATAACATCAAAATGATGATCGTGTTAACAACCCACTGGTGATGTCCAACACTGTATCACAAAACTACAGCATCAAAATGATAATCGTGTTAACAGCCCACTGGTGATGTCTAATGATTCACCACAAACCTACAACATCAAAATGATGATCGTGTTAACAACCTACTGGTGATGTCAAATGCTTTACCACAAACCTACAGCATCAAAATGATGATCGCGTTAACAGCCCACTGGTGATGTCTAATGCTTTACCACAAACCTACAACACCAAAATGATGATCGTGTTAACAGCCCACTGGTGATGTCAAATGCTTTACCACAAACCTACAATATCAAAATGATGATCGTGTTAACAACCGACTGGTGATGTCAAATGCTTTACCACAAACCTACAACATCAAAATGATGATCGTGTTCAGTATTTTGCACTCGCTCTTAAAAAACTACTGGTGATGTCGATTGACATGTTGACATATTATGGACACATAATATTGAGTCAAAATAAAAATGAGAATTTCAGATGATTTTTGACACGACAGAATCGCTTTACCATAATATCATAACTTTCTCAGTGGGCGAAAAATTGCGTTCAAATAAAAGAGCTCTACTGTTAAAACACGCATTTTTAGGTATATAAAGTTACATTTCAAAGCGTATCCCTAATTATACTCTACTGCAGTCCATATACATTTCAGGACGGAGAGAGAGAAATAGAGATAGAATTATATCCTCAGACAGAGATGTACATGCTATTAAATATCGCAGATAAGGCGATTCAATTTTGCCAAGATCATAAAGGAGCCAAACACAACAAGCCACAAATGGCCCAGTCGAAATGGGGATTGTGTGTCACTGGTGGACTATAGTTCCGTTGGGCAAAGCCGAAAGGAAGTAACCGCTTACTTTTCAAGCAAGCGGTTAAGGTCTTTTGTCTTTGCAGAGCAGAGTTGTCCCAATTGATTAGTTTTTCTACAATAGTCAGAGCAGAATAGACACATTTGATACGCTCTCCATTTATTCTCATATAGTTTTACACAGATATTATCATATGTATGTGTCATAAATACTGTGTATCTCGTGTTGGTTTATTAGTCAGATATTAGAGGATATTAAAATTTATGTATAACCTTTCCACCTAAGTGCGTGTCCCGGTCATAAAACAGTAAATCACCAATTTAATCATTGGCTTGACGGTTATATTTGGACAAAATAACGTTGTGTGCTATAAGACACGCTACAGTTCAGGTAGAATTTACTAGCCGAAATCCAAATAGGACTTGCAAGCACTAATCGATCGTTTTACGAGGACTTATTGAATGTGCAGCAAAGACACTCTCATATATCCTGCGAGCAGGAATTAGACAATGAAAGCAAAATCATTAATATGCTATGCATATATCGCCAAACAATGAAACATGCAGTATACAAGCATACTTAACTCAGGTTGAACTAAAATTACGTGATTATATTTAAATTATTTATTAGACCGTTAACGTGGTGAATAGATTGGATCATATAGAAAGCAATATGGTGAACTGTTCTTGCTCGAACCATTTATATATTATAGGGAGAGGGGGTGAGTATTTTGTAAAATATAACATTTTGATTGTAACTAATTCAAAGTACATACATGTACTGTTAATAATGGCCAGGCAACAGGAAACTACATCACATATTTGTATTGTCACATAATCATCATCACCAAGTGCCACGAATTCAATAACAAATTTAAAATATCACAAACGACAATATTCCGATACAAAGCAATACTCACAGAATGACGTTATCACCAATAGCAATACAAAAAATACTGTGCATTTGTTTTGTTTTTAATTTGCTTCTAGTAAATTGTAAAAATAATTTGTTATTTTTTTGCATTTTTCTATGGGAAAATAGCTCATTTGTACCATTATTAAATGCAGTTGTACCATTATTGCATACGCTGCAACCACGAAATAATCGTTTGAATATATTTATAGCAAATCGGTGATCAAACACGTTTTTATAAATAGGCATGATATGACAACTGACATTACTTAATAAGTCTAATAGACCTGTGGTTATCCTGACAACTGACACATATAAGTCTAATGGACATGTGGTCATCCTGACAACGGACATATATAAGTCTAATGAACATGTGGTCATCCTGACAACGGACATATATAAGTCTAATGGACATGTGGTCATCCTGACAACGGACATAAGTCTAATGGACATGTGGTCATCCTGACAACTGACATATAAGTCTAATGGACATGTGGTCATCCTGACAACTGAGATATAAGTCTAATGGACATGTGGTTATCCTGACAACGGACATATAAGTCTAATGGACATGTGGTCATCCTGACAACTGAGATATAAGTCTAATGGACATGTGGTCATCCTGACAACGGACATAAGTCTAATGGACATGTGGTCATCCTGACAACTGACATATAAGTCTAATGGACATGTGGTCATCCTGACAACTGACATATAAGTCTAATGGACATGTGGTCATCCTGACAACTGACATATAAGTCTAATGGACATGTGGTCATCCTGACAACGGACATATATAAGTCTAATGGACATGTGGTCATCCTGACAACGGACATATATAAGTCTAATGGACATGTGGTCATCCTGACAACTGACATATAAGTCTAATGGACATGTGGTCATCCTGACAACGGACATATATAAGTCTAATGGACATGTGGTCATCCTGACAACTGACATATAAGTCTAATGGACATGTGGTCATCCTGACAACGGACATATATAAGTCTAATGGACATGTGGTCATCCTGACAACGGACATATATAAGTCTAATGGACATGTGGTCATCCTGACAACTGACATATAAGTCTAATGGACATGTGGTCATCCTGACAACGGACATATATAAGTCTAATGGGCATGTGGTCATCCTGACAACGGACATATATAAGTCCAATGGACATGTGGTCATCCTGACAACGGACATAAGTCTAATGGACATGTGGTCATCCTGACAACGGACATATATAAGTCTAATGGACATGTGGTCATCTTGAAAACGGACATATAAGTCTAATGGACATGTGGTCATCCTGACAACGGACATATAAGTCTAATGGATATGTGTTCATCCTGATAACTGACATATAAGTCTAATGAACATGTGGTCATCCTTACAACGGACATATATAAGTCTAATGGACATGTGGTCATCCTTATAACGGACATAAGTCTAATAGATATGTGGTCATCCTTACAACTGAAATATATAAGTCTAATGGACATGTGGTCATCCTTATAACGGACATAAGTCTAATAGATATGTGGTCATCCTTACAACTGAAATATATAAGTCTAATGGGCATGTGGTCATCCTGACAACGGACATATAAGTCTAATGGACATGTGGTCATCCTTACAACGGACATATAGCGTTTATCCTGACAACTGACATATAAGTCTAAAGGACATGTGGTCATCCTGACAACGGACATATAAGTCTAATGGGCATGTGGTCATCCTGACAACGGACATATAAGTCTAATGGACATGTGGTCATCCTTACAACGGACATATAGCGTTTATCCTGACAACTGACATATAAGTCTAAAGGACATGTGGTCATCCTGACAACGGACATATAAGTCTAATGGGCATGTGGTCATCCTGACAACGGACATATATAAGTCTAATGGACATGTGGTCATCCTTACAACGGACATATAGCGTTTATCCTGACAACTGACATATAGGTCTAATGGACATGTGGTCATTCTGACAACGGACATATAAGTCTAATGGATATATGGTCATCCTGACAACGGACATATAAGTCTAATGGACATGTGTTTATCCTGATAACTGACATATAAGTTTAATGGGCATGTGGTCATCCTGACAACGGACATATAAGTCTAATGGACATGTGTTTATCCTGATGACTGACATATAAGTCTAATGTATATGGGTTCATCCTTACAACTGACATATATAAGTATAATGGACACGTGGTCATCCTTACAACGGACATACAAGTCTAATAGGCATGTGGTCATCCTGACAACTGAAATATAAGTCTAATGGACATGTGTTTATCCTGATAACTGACATATAAGACTACAGCTGGCATGTGATTAACATGACGGCTGACATAAGACTACAGCTGGCATATGATTAACATGACAGCTGACATATACATGTAGACTACAGCTGGCATGTGATAAACATGATAGCTGACAAAAGACTACAGCTGGTATGTGATTAACAGGACAGCTGACATCATTACAACTGGCATCTGGTTATCCAAAAAGGTGAAATATGATTACAAACATTATTAGACTCACATGGCAGTTTTCATTTGATTTCATTACATTATTTCATTACAGCTGTCAGGTGATTCATATGACAGCTGAAAAATAATATAATAGACTACCGGTACAGCAACAATGAATAAGACCGAATATCACTACAGTACAGATTTAGGCAGGTTTAGTCAAACTATAAAATACAAAATAAATACATATTAATATTTGCTTCAAACATCGGTTTATATTAGCAAAAACTGGCACTAATAACGATAATAAAGTAAGATCTTTAAAAACAATTAATATTAAATACCCGGTATTGCAATAGTATTTTTAAGATGATTTTATAGATGTTAATAATAATATTCTGCATTTACTCTACATATCGTATGATGGTTGTAAAACTGACATAATTCTTTGAGGTTAATATTTTACAGGAGTATGTCAGTTAGGCTGCTCCATTTCAACCAGGATTCATATAATATCTACAGTAGGTGATATATCATGATCTGTGGTGATTTAACTTATGAACAGCACAAAGGAATAAATAACTGATCAAGATAAGGAATATGTGGTAAGTTTGAGCTTAGCTCTCAAAATAATTCATTAACCCTTTAACCGCCGGTGCCGCATATATTCAGGTTTTCATTTTTTATTAGCACATTAAGTACCACATTTTAAATATGTTAAAGATAAAATGTGACATCAACCAGCGAGATTTGAAAAGAGTCGACCTCCATTTTGTCAAATCTGAATAATTTTCACTCACTTGAAGTTGTGGATCGCGTCAGCGAGACACAACTTCAAGTGAGTGAAAATTCAAATTGAATAATTTGGCGGTTAGAGGGTTAAATGAAATGTATACTAGTATATATGTATGTTTTATACAAGGGCAATGTGAGAACAAGATTGTATATCTAGTATCACTATACACAGATATGTAGCCTATACGAGAGAATATTTGACATCAGCTTATTTGCTTTGAAAACAGGCCTCATAAAAGGTTTCATAATCTTCAGTGTGCACATGTATTTTTAGACAGATTAGCTGTTCAAGTGTACGTGATAAAGGGCAACAGGATATCTGTATACATAACATAATTATATGACGGAACACGACAACTGCAGCTGTGGTTTGACTAATCAAGAAAATTTAAAGCGAGATAAGACAGGGCGTGCTTTGACAGGTGAGCTAATATACTTACACAGTTAATATTCAAACAAACACGTCATGGTAGCTCAATATTGGCTCAAAGATAGGCCAACGACTAACAAGTTGGTCCGTTATTGAGCCAATGTGTAGCCACTAAACACTGTTTGCTGTGATTGAGAGTGCATATGAGGCGAGATTTTGTGGAACCCTTGAACTGTTCAGCTGTGTTCTGATAACTGCTGTACCCCCTCCGGTTTCACAAACCCTACTCCATTCAGTTATTGATTAAATTCTATAATGTTTAAGAGTTTTGTACCATGAACCTGCTTGTGCCAAACACTTTGATTTAGTGTTGAATGATATATCAATAACTCAAGTGTAGATAAGTCAAATTCAGGTTGGAAGCGGTATCAGGGAGACGGCATAGCAATTATTAATCATATTATATATATATATATGGAACACATGGTCTTTTTTCAATGTTAAATCCGTTTTTTTTTATGGGAGAGCCACATTAAAGCGAAGAGAATATAAACAGATTTGAGGTTGACTCTGTATTTTGAAAGGTTTATATATATATATATATGTATCTCCACTATCAATATTTGTCAAGTGTCGAAATGTTGAGAGGCAATCTGAACAAGGTCATAATAGGTGACTAAAAAGAACATGAACTAAATATATGAGGTGATTCCACAGGCACGTTATTTAATCTCAAGCCGCTGGTTAATAGGCCAGCTACTAATAACTATCATATCGATTCCAAGCGGAAAAAAGGAAAAGAAGTAACTCTTCAACTAAACTCATTAGTGATATGCTTACGATTCGTGAAGAAAATATTTTCCCATTATGTGACAACAATGAGCAGTCATTGATTAATACCATAAGAAATGATTACTATATATGTTTTATCAGACTAATATAATGAGCCGACTCATGGGCTGAATCAGACGGAAATTTATCTGGCATTCCCTATTCACGTAAGGAGAGGGTTTCCCTGGAAACAAACCAGGGTAATGTAGGTTGGCTCTTCCTGTGAAATTGAACATGGCACTCCGCTACACCCGGCGATAGCCAAGGTGTGTTTTCAAACAAAATACATCAGCCTCTAAAACCCAAATAGCTTCAAGGATCACAGCGGGCTGCAGTAACAGCAAAATGCAGCCCTTTCAACTTTATAGCGGCAGGAAACTGTATCTGGTGATAAACCCCCACCCCCCCCCCCCCATTCGAGAAAAAACCCATCAATACAATTCACCAATGAAATGAGTGTGCCACAGTCTGATCCAATATAATATTGAAGCAATGCTGATTAATGCTAGTCCACCGTTTGCGACGCTGGCTCAACATTAAATCAACATTGGCACCATGTGGAGCCATATAGAAATAGTTTGAGTCTATTAATGCGACTGTAAGCATTGCGCGGCACACCGCTTCTGGCTAAATGGTAGAATTCAACTGGAGTCTGAAACCATAAGGCCAGCTCAGGAAACAAAACACCAATGTTGTGTTAATGTTGGGCCAGCGTCGCAGACTGTGGGCCAGCATTGTGTCAGCGTTTCGTGTTTGGTGTGGCGCTAACAGCGTCCTTGCCAGGCACTGGGCCCCATGTCCTGACCTGCACTTTAATTGCGCCTGCAATACATCCAGGAAAATTTTCTGGATGGAGTGGTCATCTAGAAAATGTTAACGAAGCCTGCAGTGCCGTGTGGACGGCTGGTCGGGATTTACAGGCGCTTTCGTCATCCCTCCTTTCCCCAGACTCAAATTATTCTGAAGCATATCACGCCAGCTCGTCTCCTAAGGCCAATTCGAATTTCAGGTTAAATATGGAGCGTCCACACTGCGGCTGCAGCGTGAGGTCAGTGCGCATCAATAATTCCACCAGCCTACGCGATCATCATTTCCAATATTTCAGGATTTGCGGTCATTATCATATTTACGGCTTCGTCGCATTGTTTGTAAAAATCTATACGCCGGAGTGGCCGCTCTCATTTCACCCCCCTCTGTTTAACGTGCGCGCTGTTCAAATTCGATGATTACGAGTGGTGAATATATTCTGCAGAGAAGAGGTTTGACAGGCTCAGAAACTGACATTGGATTTCAGAGCTAAACAATTGTATCTGGGAGACAAACGATGCAAAATAATCAGTCTGAATGGGTGCTATCTGTTTGCTGCTCAATGTAGCCAAACAATATGAAGCCGGCCAGTGTACTCAGACCACCCTACATTGATCTATACCAGTTCTCATTCAACTGTGAAACAAGCCAGCCCTTTTCAAACATTATGAATGCCAGTCTAATTCTTTATTCACAGTGGGCAATCAACGACTGAATATTTCAACGAGCTCCAATTTCATGCCATAACATAAATAATGACAGATATTAACAACAACAAAATGTAAAGCAAATGCACCCAATTTATTTTATTCAGCTCATTGCAACTAATTTCTTCAATAAATGTCACTGAGGCTCGGTTATACTGATATGCAAAGTAGAAGGACAGTAACTACCTGATAGAAAAATAGGCTTTGCATGGTGGTATACATGCGTGGTATAGTTATCACCTAGTTATTACCGGTGTTATTTCTAGAAATTTACATTTCAATCCAAGTATATTTGTTATAATTAAACGTGACAAGGAACGGAAGAAAAACTAATCATACAAAAAACAATGACAAACAAACGCACTAGCTTGTTTTCGATTATATTGTTGAAGTTTTGTAATTGAAATATAATTAGAATGAAAACTGAAAAATAAAGATTGCCACATTGAAAAATAGTACAAAACTTGACTGACAAGAAGCTTAAAACATTCTTACTACTCTATCAGAATAATTCGATAGACAATGGAAGTGATACAGTTATATAGTGAAATATTACGTACAATTGCATATTGTAATGTCCGGAAAATCTGCCTAATATTAATAGTTCATTCACTCAAGAGTACCCGAAGAGCTGTACCTCTCGCAGAGAAAGCCAGACAAAATCAAAGCAATAGCCGGAATCTGTTTATGCTTTTTGGACATTATTTTCTTCAACATCGCGTGTGAGATGTGGAACTACTTACTAGATAATATGTACAATTGTCCGTACGCATTAACCCTTGTCTTGCTAGACCCGGATATATGCGGTTTTAAGCATATTTTAAGCCAAATAATATGTCACTGAAATGGACAATACAGTTTGTGGTAGATGTTCAGTTAGTCAGATAACTCAATTTAGAAGATGTATATTTCCAAAAAATATATATTTTTTGTCGTTTGAAGCTAGAAATTGCGTTAGCAATTTTAGCTTCAAATGACAAAAAATACAATTGAAACAATTCAGCAGGACAAGGGTTAAATAAATTCTTGCTAGCTATGCTTAGAGAAAGATATCTATGCACATCACACACAGTGACTGTGAAAATGTTTCGTGAGGAAATGAGATTCAACTCGTCAAGAGCTAATCATAATTCAAATCGTCTTAATCGTTTTTATTGGCATATTGAGTTCTTAGGAGTAAAATTTGTATTTATATGATAATCCTCAATAATATCAATGCTGTGGTCTATAAATAAACAACTATGAGAACCCCCCCCCCCCCAAAGTCGCATTAGAGGAGCTCTGGGATGAAAAAAAAATTGTCAATTTTGAATAAATAATTTATATGAAGCTATGTAGCCATCTGATCTAAAATAAAATACAAAAGTAATAATTTTAAAAACATGTTAAAGCACTGAAACAGACGAAACTGCTCTATTTCCAAAACGTATATTGTCATGTAAACAAGCTTGTTTACATCATACAACACATTAGACCACAAAAACTGACCATCTTAGACAGCATGATCAAAGTAACTATATGGTTACAATAATAGCTGCCGCCCTTAATTGGTCTGGGAACGCGTTAATCAGAGGAGCTCTCCCACAGCACCGATTGTCAGCTCAACTCGAAAACTCTACTCGAAAAAAAATCGAAAAATTCTGAAAAAAATAAACAATGATCTTTGTGATACACTACTTCATTGCAAAATTAATAAAAACGAAACTTGATGTCATCTCACGAAGCAGTTTTAAATGGGTGAATATTTAAATTATTTAGGCGAGGTAAACGTGCACCATCAGCATGATCAGTGCCCGATGGTCAGTTTATGTCATATTACAGGGGCGTATTGAAGGGTGCTCGAGCACCCCCCCCCCCTTAATTTCAAGAGTGGTGATTTTCCAACTAAATAATTTATTATAAAATTAATTCACCAGTGTCAGGCATGCTGGTGCCAGCTCCCTCCACACCTATATATATATATATACTTTGGCCATTTGAGGGCTGGTATCTGGGCTGCATCAGTGGTGCGGCTAAAGTAGACAATGGACTGTGGAGGCAAAATCATCGCAATGAAAATCTTTTAAAAAAATTACCAATGTGAAAGAACAACCAATATTAACAATAATATCTGATATAGTCCTAACAAATGATGAGCTGGAAGATAATACTTGCATCAAAAAATATTCTGCCATAGGGAGGGTGGCAAATAAATAAAGCGGTTAAAGCAAAAACATATCTCAGGAATTTTAAGTGATCATTAGTGAACAGTGTAAGCATTTTAATGGTCCTCAGGCTGTCTTCAATGACAAGCTATAACTTTTAATAGGGGATTATTGCATAATTATTATTACAATGAGGGTGATCCAACGATTGTTTAAAATTATTGTTGGTCCACCGTCTGCGACGCTGGCCCAACATTGACACAACATTGGGTCAACAGCTGTTCATGTTCATCTAGCTCATTTAATATGCCTCATAGTTCGCGCTCGATATTAAACATGTTAAATGAGCTGATGTTAATCATGTTTATGGTTTTTGCATTGTGTTTTTGTGTTTGTTAAATAGTTGGACTACTCAGGCTAAGTTGTAATACATCTGTCATTAAAATCATTAAGAAACTGACATTTCAGCTGGACTCGCACATATCTTTATTTTACGGTTAAGATACCACGAAGTCGTACAATTTGACGTTTATTTTTATTTCAAAATGTTCCAGAGGGCATATCTCCCCTGGGCCCCTGCTGTTGATTTTTTTTTAATCTGAGCGACCCCCCCCCCCTTTATTTATTTCTGGATACGCCACTGTCACATTGTTAACAGTCAAACATGTTAAAGGGCTAGTCAAGTATATAGCCGTTCTCCGCCTTTTTATCCGTCCTTCAAGCACAAATTCTGAAGAAGAAATTGACATTGAATTTGCTAGATTTCCATGTTTTGATTCAAATTTCACATATATGTAAGTAATTTTTACCCACTTGGTGTTGTGTGTCGCGATAGCGACACACAACACCAAGTGGGTAAAAAGTAAAATCACATACTTCAGCGCTGTCAGGGTTAATGACACAGAAGGGGTGAACTTTTTAATATTACAGTCAGGTCCTTGACCACCAGAATTCAATCAAGGCAGTTAAGCCTGAAAACCTAGCTGGCTGGATGGGACAATAAATATCCCGGTTCAGATAGCAGTGCAGCAGTTTACTCGCGCCGTGTTCATGCGTCAAATATTTCATCCAGATAACAATATGCGAACACATGCCCCGCCCTGGTACGGATTGGCGAAAAGTATTACTAGGTAATATTGAATTACAGCGTGAATATAAACGGTATGTCAAAATAGCATTGATTAATTGCCTGCTTATAATATAATCTTTACACAGCATATGACTAAGGCATCACGTTAATGGCGGCCTCGTTGGGTTAGGCTGGAACAAGTGTATCGACGTTATTTTGACGTTATTTTGTCGCTCCTTCACGACTATAATCGTGTTCAACCATTTTATTATCACCTGAAAAAAACATGTATTGAATGTCAAATATGTCTCATAACTGTAAAATTTCACATAAGTCTATCTGAAGCTGTGGATCGCGTGAGCGAGGCATAGCTTTAATTGGAACTTTGAACTAAAAGACTTAGCGATCAAACGGCTAATACTAGTAAAGCAAATAGCAGTCATTGGGCGTGAGATTTTTAAAGTGACTCCGTGGGATGACATCAATAATTATTTTGGCATTTTGTTTTGTAATGAAAAGTGTATCCCGCAGATCATGCTTTCAATTTATTCAAAATGTTCACATTTTTTAAAACACTTATAGGAATCCAGAATCCAATTAAAGTCGGTTCATAATGAAGTACCGTACCCTACATTCCACAATCTGAGACGGTGGGTATTAAATTTAAAGTGTTGTATACTGTACATAGTTTTGTTTACATGGCAGTATACGACTTGGAAATACAACTAGCTTAGTCTTTCTCGGTGCTTTTGAATTTGTTGATGATTTTTTTATATTTTCAGTTAAGATCAGCAGGCTAGATTTATAACTTCATAAAAATTTATTTTACAAACTTGACTTGTCAACATATGCCGTCCCTTTGACTAGAATGAATTGCTAAAGCTTGTTATCAACTTAATTTAAAACACAAAGATTTACAGATTTTTTATGAAATTTGGGTCGCGTCATACAGTGTAGTTTGTAATTTCGAAGCTGTGGCATCGGCATGAGCCATGAACTAGATAGTATACTATCACAAAGAATACACACTGGTGTGACTAAAAACAAATCTATAGGAATATAAAATAAATTTATACAAATATAAATGAATTTGAAAGCAATACAACACAGTATAGCTATCTACCCTCAAAAATAAACTTTGCATTCTTTGGCGTAGCGTTCTGTTTGTGGTAGATATTATATTACATAATCAAAGATTTATATGTCGGGGTCAGTCCAATCCTAAAAGTAAGATCATCCTAAATTATTGGTAATTGCATTAGAAAAGTTAAGATGATCCTAACTTTCCTCATGCAAATAAGAAAAAGTTAATATAATCTTAATTTATTTTCAGATTTTTGGTGGTATGGGTCCTGCTTCATACATCATACATAGCTCGTATATCAAAGGACATTTAATTCGTATCCAAGGGACGCTGTATATTGTGTGTCACAAATCTCTATATTTTTCATAAAGTGTCCCTCTTAAACCAGTAATATGTAGTTAACTCTAATTGGTTACTAAAATTGGCAAAATAAAAGCTTTGACACAAAGAAAAGGTAGTTCACATAAATATTGATTAAAACAAATATATTTTTCAGAAGTACGATTACATAATGATATACTCTGAGGGGGGATGAGATTTAGTAAGTAGTATAGTAAATCATTGCTTTACGTCACTTCTCAGCACAAAAGGTCTTTTCAGTGACATTGTAATACGATAAAAACTTGGGTTTCGCTGTGCAATTTAATGCTGAAACTCCATGGCATTTCGCGCAGCTCCGCTATCCTCGGGTCGGATAGTCCCCAGAGTAAAAAATATGAAAAAATAACTCCTTCTGGGTAATTCCATTTATCCCACGTGGGAGACCTAATGTCAAACACGCTATTGCCGGTTATTTAAGGCTACCACAGCCTACGCCAACGCCAGCACTGATGCGAGAGCTGCATTAGCACCGCAGTTGAGCGGAGGAGCCAGGGTATGCCACTGGCAATCTGCCGGAAGATTATGGCCAGATACGAGGAGGCAGCATGCTTTCCTTGGATGATTGCTGTAGACTAGTGCTTCCATACCATGCCATACAGCATGCAACTGACGGAACAGATCCCTAATGACCCTCCCCGGATGGGGGCAAAAAGTAGTACTACTAGCAATCATCCCAGTACCCCGGATGAGATTTAAATGATATAAGTATGATGCTAGGCTAATGTGGTAACATAAAGACGTATGACAACTCTTCGATGATGACAATATGATGATGTTAGCAATGTATACACGATGCTATGTATCAATTTCATTCACTGCCATGTTTTTAAAGATTGTACTCTTTAAATTTACCAACGCATTATCAAATAATGCCATCAATTGGCCTTTTTCCGAAAAACAAATGAAATGAATCGGGCTTTAGGCCACTTCTGTGCACATATAGGCTAAACTGGGCCAGGAGAACCTCCTGAGGATGGTGAGATGATTGAGATGACACTGTCCTCCAGACACAGGATTCGAAATTCGAGCCCTGGTGGTCTAAGGCCGAGCACGCTACCTCTCGGTCACGGAGGCTCCTCACAATACTGACTTTCACACGTGGATGGGGAAGAAACATTTTTTTGTTTCTTTTAAACTGTCGAGCCTGGGAACCGAACCCAGAACTCTGGGGTGAAAGGCAGCGGTGCTAACCACTACCCTTGCGAAAAACAGTGTTATTTACCATTTTTTTAGAAAAAAACGATGTCGAATGACGTTGGAAACATGATGACTGTTATTTTATTCCCAATTAAATACAAACATTTTTGCTACCCAGGGAAACACTTTTGGAAAATAGTTAACACAAGAAAATAGTACTCTTTTTTTCAGCAGCGCTGACAAAATTATCAAAATTACACAAAAACAGTGTCTTTCAGCAGTTCTTGTTAGATTCCAACTAAATAGATAATTTCATTTTTATGTTTTATTGCGCCCTTTCTCATTATATTTTGATTTTTTCTGTAAAACAGCAAAAGACAAGAGTAACCTGATATTGTCTGTATTGAAAACATGTGGAAGGGATTGAGTGTAAAGTTAGATGGAGAACTAAATCAACTACTACCCCCTCCCCCCCCCCCCCCAACCATGTCTCTCTTATTTTATGATCTGATTCAAAACAAGCAGTAACGTAATCTTTCCATGGTTATGACTTAGACAAAACTCAACAAAAAGGAGATGTTGAACCAATGATGGCTTAATGTTGGAGCTATATTAAACCATCATTGGTTCAACGTCTCGACATTGGATCAATTTTCTGGGCAACGAGAACGTAAGACCGCCATCCACAGCCAAAAGGTAGTATCTGCTGACTTTACAAAGAAGCAGAGACTGCGTTTTGGCTTTGCAGAGCAGAACAATGACAGGACTGCATGTATAGCACACGAGCTCTACCCAGACAAAAACCGACCAAATATCAACTGATACTCATTTAGAGATACGTCTAAACTTGAAACCCGCCGGAAACAAGGCTTTCCAATCAGACCGGCCGTGTTATATCTGCAAATATCAGCGGCCAGTACAAGGCCAGAAATACAAATTCATACCGCCTGGCTCCCGTCCAACGTATACAATATACATCAGCTGCAAGACGGCAGTTAAAAGAGCAAATGAAATTGACTTGGGGGGTTTTAACTGATATTTATGCCCACGCATTGCATCCCTCTGACAAGCCCAGCTGCATATGCTATAAATAATAAATAGCCGCCGCTACCACTGGCCTGTTGAAACCCGGCTGGATAAATTTTAAGAATATAGCCAGTCCAGCAGCGGGATCAAGTCCGACTGATTTATTTCCCTGCTTTTGCCTTTCAAGTTATCACGGTACCTCATTCCATCTGGCTGATATATTCTTTGTCACAAGGCAGTGCCTATCTCATATAATTCCTCCTTTATTTATTTACGGCTTCTCATTTTGGCCCCTGAACTCAATTTGGAGAGGTATGCTGGAAGACTAGAAGTGCAAAATATAAAGCATTTATCCTGTCAAGTAGCAGAGAAAATTGCTGACCTTTAAGAACACATAAAGCATTTATGATACTTCAAATGCTTTGTTAGCAGCAAATGGAAATTATATGAAGTCTACAAAACCGAGATTTTACTGCTGGCAGTGTTTAAAAATGAAAAAAAAATGTTCCACGTCAATAACTGTATACCTGACGATTGTGAAATATTTAGTACGTATACATTAATAATATCATCCACCAATAAATTATTGATTTTGATCATACTGCGGTGCAAAGCCAAAATGTAGTATCTGTTTACTTCACAAGTAAGCAGATACTACATTTTGGGTTTGGCAGAAAAGCATAGTGCCTGTGCGCATATGATAAACTGAGAAAACAAGCAGGCAATTTGTTTGAGCAGCAAAATCCCCTGCCACATATGGATAATAAATTGTTAATAGAAGTATGATGAAAAGGGAACCCTTTGAAGCAGATCATGTTCTAATTATTGCTTGGTTGCCACCAGCTGCTGTAAGAAAACCTGCTCCGTTATTTAATGTTTAATAAAAACATGTAATAGTCATGTCTGGTGATGAATGTTACGTGTGATATCAAAAGAAATCATCACTCATTGTTTATGAGGACAAATTCAATTCCTAATCTCTATAAGACATGGATTATTTATTAAGAATGTTGCCACACAAAGGCAAACAGCAGTAACTAATCACATGCAACGTATAAGCAGTTACTGTTGTTTGTCTTTCTACTGCAAGATTCACAGTCATGTTTCCAGGCGACGTTGCTTGTAAAACACGTCTGATGTATTTACACTTTTATTTGACGGGTGAAACTTTTATGTTGATGATAATTTTTTCCACACTCTATTAAATGTCACCACAAATTAACACTAACTTAACCATGTTAACACAAAACTACTCCCAAGATTGTAGTGAATTGGACAGTGAACACAAAATTAAAACGATCGGTTCCATCAAAATGGAAATTACCCACAAATTTATTGCCAAATCTACCAATATAAAGCACAATGAAAAGGCGTGCCTTATTCAAAGGAGGCTATAATGCGGCAAATTTACACAAATCATTTTTTGTAATAGCGTTCTCGGCAGGATTTACTTGACCATGCTGGCAGTTCTATAGAATGCTCACTATTTATACGAGGCATCACCATTTGGAATTTCCCTGCGAAGAACCAAAGCGAAGACCTTTCATAAGCCCCGCATCGGCGTTGCCATGGTTACGTGCAATTTTTCATGTAGCCTGTCCAATTCATCTGAAATTTGTATTTATTCCATAGCCATAAATGCCGTGTTCAGGCCACGGAAAATGAATATTTAATGGCAGTACAAAATAGCCCACAAATTTATAGTAGAGAGGCTAACAATCTCACATCGTCACACAAGTATAAAAGAGTTGTATCTGCCACTTTACCAAGTGGCAGATACAACTCTTTAATACCAGTGTGACAAAACCGAGCTCCATGTACATTCAATAATAGCTGGTTGCCAAGGCAACATAAGTGGCTTGATAGAGATTGAAATAGGTTGACAAGGCGCGGCACCTGATGGAGCCGAATATAACCTGTGGAGGAAAAACGGACTGCCTGAATCTCTCACTTTTCAACCGCTTGTCATTTTAGCAACATTGATTGACCTGTGGAGATGTAGAAGGCATCTAGAAGATAGAAAACAGACACCAGCAAGGCTTCATTCATATTGCAGTGCATAAAATTTCTCTCCAGATAAAAGCGGGATAATGAGTAAGACGGAGGCAGCGGTTCAAAGTTCACTGCGCATGACTGTTAGCTGGCACTGAAAGGATCGGCAGAATGGACAGCAAGACATTATCAGCAAATATTAATCAATATTTTCTGGACTTGGTGACTATTTATTAGCACCGCTGCAGGCAAATGAGAGTCCTGCCCACCCCACACTATCAAATGTTGAAAACGCTCAATATGGGATTTCTGGTGGCGCACGGTTTTTGTCTTAATCTGGTGGCCGCAGCGGACAGGCAGCCTTCAAACAAATAGTGAACATTGTTAATTCTGCAAACTCGTAATGTTTACATATAAAAGGGCGTGATAGGCTTGGCGATGACAACCCCGTGTTTGAGTAGTGCGCGTATTGTAAGCGTCCATATTGATAGTAAACTTGATGGTATTGTGTTACCATTGTGCCTGTATGTGTTGATGATTAAATTCTCTCTGGCGGCTGCCTAACGAATCTGTGACCATGGTAACTCAAATTTAATTTAGGTTATTGGCTGAATCGATGATCTTGAATGAGGAGTAGCTGGACTTCGGTATTTCCCTCCATGCATGCACGATTGATAATAAGTATTATTATACTGACGCGTTAAGATTCCTTTGTAGAATAAGACTATTCTTTCAAGGATAGAATTTTCCATTGATATATTACATGTACTAATTATATCTGATTTATGGTGCTATAGAGTATGTATTATTATCACTTTGATAAGATTACACTCCATGATAAAGATAATTGTACTGCAAGTACCAGTAGCAAAACTCCGTATTAACCCTTGAAGTGCTAGTTATATAATTTAAATTTTCACCCACTTGAAGTTGTGTTTCGCTACCGCGACCCACAACTTCAAGTGGGTGAAAATTACTCATATTTGTTTAATTTTAGACCAAACATTTACAAAATCTTCTTGTTTCAGCACTCATTTCTTTCCCACTAAGTTCCTAACAGTGATATGATCAGCTAATAAAACGAATTACAAACGACTGTGTTTGACGCTTAAAGGGTTAATCTATGTATTATAGCAGGCCTAACCTAGATGTAAACGCATCACTACTCCCACAGGAGAAAAAAAAATGTTAGAATCATGCAATATAAATGAGAAATCTCGTAGTCCACTAACTGCCGCACGTATGTTCAAGGACAGTACGTATGTAAAGCTGGGTGTAACATCTGTAATGTCAACTGTCATGCACATCTCCCATGCCCAATCCTGTCGTAAAGAGAATCCAGTGACGAAGTAATAATAGATCAAAACAACGTGGATTTTATTGAGGGCGAGGGAATGGCGCTATACATTTACGTCGTCAAATATTGCGGTGTGCATAATCATGATAATAAGCTTATATATACGGTAAGGCTCATCCCTACACCAGCTGATCTTGTTTAAATGGTATATTTTTCCAACTGAACGATGATGCTAAAGGAGAAAATACATTTTTTTAATTGTACTTATAATAAGCCGAAACTCCAAGAAAAATGAGTACACAATCACATAACATGATACAATATTGCATGGCATGGCCGTGACTTCAGCATCCAATCAAACATAATCAGAATTAATCAAACATGGAAGCAGATCAAAAAGTTGATTTAACCAGTGCCAGTTATTTCTTATTCACTCAACCCTATCACTGTTACCCAGCAAGCACAAAATATTTGTATAATATTAGTGCAATGTTGGACCAACGTCGAAGACGTTGGGCTAACGTTGTACAAATGTTATACAAAAGTTTTGTTTGCTGGGTGACGACGATAATCTTTTTTTTTATTCCGTTTCATTAGCCGATCAAATCACCGTTATAAATTGGGAATTAAATGGCAGTTTGACATCAAGATTTGCAAAAGGTTGGTCCCAGAATTAAACAAATATGAGTAATCTGCACCCATTTAAAGCTGTGGGTCGCGGTAGCGAAACACAACTTTAATTAAAAGACGAAAAATAAACATCCGCCAGCTTGTATTTTTTGATTACCCCCGCATTTACCACGAACCATTGCCTCGATGACAGTGTATGTACATGTAATTTACAATTTTCTCATTCTTAGAGTATTTTATATTTTTTCAAGTATAATTGTATTTGTTTTTTAAACTTGGTTGATAATGTATACATGTATTTTTATGTGCCTAGGATTAACGTAAAACATAAACCCATTTAAATACAAACATTCATAAACGGGCAATGCAGCTCTGGGCCTAACTGGCAAGTATTATTACATATATTAACCTTGCTGTACTCTTATTTTATCAACGAAAATTACAATTAATTTTATCAACGAAAATTACAATTACCGTTACTTGTAACTCTTAGATTACGGTATATAAAAACAACACCTTATATACTTATATACACAGCATCAAAAAGTACTGTATAGAACATATGTATCTATCAGGTTGAGTTGCACCCATTACGTATACATAATAGCGTTGATATAATGTGAGCAGGCTGTATTTACAATGAGGAGGTGGAATGTGTTTTGCTGAGAAATGAATGAAATAAACACAAATCATGACAGTCGAGACAATGGACCCCAGTCTTTTGGCCCGCACACTTTCCACTCTTTTATCATCCCAGTTCAACCTTCGAAAGCATTTTCATATCATTTGCGGCGGTAGACAATAGTAGCTACATGTATCGGAGAGGTTATGTGGCCAATTGCTTCTTACTCCAGGCAACTTAACATAACAGTATATTCTGTATAACCCTCCAGGCATCGTGTGTTGAAACCACATCTGCATACGAAAATCTTTTATTCAGATATGTGTTTCATGATAATATATCATTTTTCATGTCACACCTAAGGGGACGTCTAAGAAGTTCAATGGCATGCAGAATTTTCTAGAACAGAAAGTCTGTGTGATACCCGAGGAAATCATACCCAAAACTCTAGTCAATCCGCAGGAAAGATAAGTTTTGTACTGATTTATCTATTATGTTACGCTACCCTTTAATGTTCAGTGTTTAAGCGACAATAGTCGTTTTTAATATGTTTTATTACATGGTTATATCACAGTCATAGGGAATGAAATGAGTGTTTAAACATCAAGATTTACAAATGTTTGCTCTCGATCAAATCCAACAAATATGAGTAATATGAGTAATTTTCACTCACTTAATGTTGTGGGTGAAAATTTAAATTATATAACTTAGGACTTCAAGGGTTAAATATCTATGTCTATATAATGGTCAAAGCATTGCATAAACTACTGTACATACAATACACATATAGCTCAACAGCTGCTGCTGTGAAAATTTCCTATGAATTTACTTTAATTGCATCTATCTATATTCTATTGAAAGTGGTACGTCCTATTAATACAATTTGATGAAAGAGACACGAATAGAAACACACAGACATGTAGACTACAAACCAGATTCACTCATCTGATTGGGCTTTGTAAAGTCAATTATATATAAATAGATGTAAGAAAAGATATTCCATGTCACACACTAACCATTCTCTTCTCACCATGATCATGCGAACTGACTAGGACTCTTTAGAAATGCAAATGATCATACATACCCATATTATATCGTAAAATTGAATAAAAAAACCGACATTGCAACCGACACTACAATCAACTTCAGTAGTTTTTCGGTTGCCTTACTGCACACTACAAAGAGAGTTAATTGAAATAACAACATTTTCTAGCATTGAATCATCTTGAATTTAAACACACCTTTTAAACGTCCTTAAATCGCAGGGAGATACAGTAAAATTGAAAAAGAAATGTAAAAACGAGAAAAACAATGAGAAATATCAATAGCAATCACCAATGGCAGCTGAAATAATGTGAATTTGAAAATGTATAGCTATAGACATAAATATATATATGTAAGTGAATGGTTGTTTTCTGTACACAAGGAGATGATTATGGCAATAGAGACTGCCATTTGCATGATCGTCGGTAGATAAGTACTGACTATTTTGCCCTGGAAAGCCAAACAGCAGTATCTGTTTACTTTTAACAAGTAAGCCCATAATGGCCTTTTGGCTTTGCAGAGCAGTATTATCCTATATATGCAGCAACAGCTACACATTTCATTTCAAAATTATGAACCGGATTTAAATAAACGAAGGCTTTGGTTTAATTTGACATATACAGCAGTGAATGACAAAACTATGTAAAAGGGGAACATTCATAAATATATATTTGAAAATCTACCCACTATGTTTCATAAATTTAAAATTCATCAGTCATGCATGTGAATATTGGTGAAACTGATGCTGCCACTATCATATTATATATACATATACATTTTCATTTATGCATACATGTATACATTTTCATTTATGTTGTGTTGGTTACACAAATGGAAATTTAATGAGCAGTGGGGCAATGATATTGATAATAACTTGAGATCTCACACAAGTATCTCTTACGTAATTTCTAATCGAAGACCATTTCGCAGTGTGAGAGCGGCCAAGGAAAAAATCACAGTAACCCTTGATTTTTTTTTAACCCACGGGATTTTGATGCTATGAGCCAAATTTATTACATTACAGGTAGTAGAGACCAATAAGCATTTTAAGCATGAATGTAAATGTTACTAAACCATTGATACATGTTACGACAACAAGTACGTCAAACACACGGGAAAGAATCACATACACACATCCAATTAAAAAACATACATATGATACAGGCTAGTTTTTATATATTTTTAATTACATCTAATTCAAATACAAGATTACAGTACTTGGTCATGCTCACTCAGGTGTGCGTATTTGATTACAACACAATGCCTTTAGCAAGATTTAAATGACTGTGAAATGTTTCGAGAACCATCCACTTTTAACAAACTGTCACAGTGCTTTATAAATGTAGGCCTAGGCTGTAAACAAATTGGGGCCTCGGACAGGTAGTTTCTTTAGCTGATATTTTTTTAATGTTTAATGGTTTATTCCAGGTATGCTGCTCTCTGCTATCCACTTGGTCTCAATTATTATTGAGGGATGATAATAGAGACAAGAAAAATAATCGATCATCCCTGACTAGGAAAAAAAACAGAAATCTGAAATTTCTTATCATCCCTGATAAATGGTCTAATGTAAGAATATAAATACATGTAGGCCTACCTGACTAAATTGCAAATGGTTTAGAGATAGAGAGAAAATAGTTGCTCTCTGGTCAAAAGGAGTTGAATAATGTTGCGTAGTGACACACCACAATAAAAATTATGGGACATTGTTATGCAGTTAACTTTTCACATTTGTTTTTTGTAAACATGGTTTAACATTTTTTCTAAATGGGAAAAACTTTGAATTAAACTTCTCCTGACATAAAAATTTGTAGATACAGCTATTGTGTTCAACATCGTTAATTCAGGGTTAATTCAAGATTGACATATTAGATTTAACATCTGTATAATCGAGCCAATATAATATTATATTATAGGCATTATATTTCGAATATACAAGTTTTATGTTTTTCAATTTTTTTTATGATTACTTTATATTTGCATTTGAAAGATATTAGACAAACTGTTACTATTTTTTTCATATAAAGGTTTGATGGTAATTGGTTTATGATGAAAAACGCACCAGAAACTACTTTTTAAAACAAATTAAAGTCACTCTGTTAAATCAAATGTTTTTCTGTCTTTCTGCATTATAAAAATATGTTCACATATATTTGATGGAGTATTAAATACGAGCAGAAATATTCCTAGAGTGTGGCATTGCATGATTTACACATAGAAATGCAAAATACCCCATGGTTTTGAGCTGTAATGCTGTATTTTGATGTAGGTAGGCATATAGCCATTTATTGATTCTAAGTACCCTTCCTTAGCTCCTTACTACAGTTCTCTGATACTCTATATTTTGAAAAAAGATCAAATAAAACGTGATGCAAAAGCCTATAATAGATGCCAGTTCATTTCAGATCATCAGAACATTAGTTCTTCTATATTCCTGGTTGGCAATAGGAAAACAAAAGTTTCAACTAGAAATTACCTGACCACAAACCAACAAAAAACACAAAATTTCGGTAATCAATTGCAAGTTTGATTAGCAATTAGCCAAAGTTGAAAAAGTTTTCGCTACACAATACTGAACAAATGAAACCTGAGTAGTATAGATAAACTGCAAGGCTAAGTACTACATTTTCAACATTATACCAAGGATACTAGAACAGTTCTAGTATCCTTGATTATACCAAGGAGGTAGATCTTGGGCGTTAATATACTCTACCAGTATCAATATTCTCTAAATTCCACACTGATATTCAACAACACCTGGACACTTTTTTCACTGAATATTTATAATGTTCACTACTATACCTTAATATTTTGAAAAAAAAATTGAATGAAACCTTAATCTTTGAGAAGAACTGTCTACAATAGTTATAAATGTACAGCCTTAAAATTCACATAATAAAAAGTGCGAGCATTTTTTTGTATTGTTCTCATTTACTTCATTCAAGCCAACTGCATAGTATTTTGATCAGGTAAATTTGTATTTTGTAAAACTAGCCACATAAACGAGAGTGCTGTGGTCAAGTATAAGGTGGATCATGTTTTTGGAAAGTCTGAAATATTTTCTAATCGTCCATTAAAGTTGGGGTTTGATTAAGTTCAGGGGGTAAATACCCCATACATTTCTCCTCAAATAAGAAAATTAAACCTGTATTAAAAAAAGTGATAATTCCGTTGAGACTATTTCAACAGACCAGGGCAAAGAAATGTTCTGGTTAAGAAATCTAATGACATCACCACATGATACAATTCCTGATATAGGGCTTCATAGAAACCTTAAGTCTAGTGCACATGAGTTAAAAGTACAAGGCATTAAATAATTTAAAGCAGCTAAACCTTACCGGTGTGTCTTATTTCATTAATTTAAGAGGCCTTTTAAACATGTTAAACTGATGAAATAATAAATTATCATTGAAAAAAAATGTTGCTCACTTTAGATCGCACAGTTAAATGTGGTATCTAGTGGATACAGCTGTTTCCAACCAAGTAGTTTTCCTAAAAAAATATCCACCCGAGTAGGCCTACCACAACAGGCTACCTCAGGGCAGTAACCATCATCTGACGATGCCAACCAGCGAAACAGCAGTCATGTTCCTGGATAAATAAATTTTTCCAGCCGACTACCACTTCTTCCACGTCTTTTTATTCAATCTTTATATTACAACCGAACACGTATACAAATTGTATCCGAAGTGGTACACAGGGGTGGTATCTCTGTCCCACTAGCTTCAATATTTATAAGATTTTAGGATAATCATACACTAAAAATATATCAAGCAAAGTGTCATATTTTCTTTTAAAAAAAATACATCTAACTTCTGTTCTTTGCCCGACGTACTTGGTACAGAGTCACAGGCAGTAGCCCTGGGCCTTTTCCATGTTGTCTTGGCATCAGGCGATAGGGTTTGTCAAGCATTCTCCTGGAAATCGTTTCAGGTGAGTGAAGGCGAGCGAGAGTGATCGCTCCCCTTAAACGTAAAAGACTGCTTCTAATATTAATTGCCAGTCAGACTTGGTATAGAATCACAGACATGTAGCCTTTAGCCATTTCTATTGTCTCAGGCATTAGGCGATAGGGTGTGTAAAGCCTTTTTTTGAAACATCCAATATGGTCCGTGGATATGATTCGGACTTATTTCAGGTAATGTCACAGAAAAAATAATGTCTTTATAAAATATAGCACTTGTGACTTTATTAAAATTTAGTGATGATCGGTTGGATAATCAATGAGATTTTTAATCAATTAATTGCACTTGAATAATCGACTATCATAATTTGTACTAAGTGACCGATCATCGATTATAATCGATTATCGGACATGTCACTAGCTAAACGTATATACGTCACCTTCATGCGAGATAGACTTGTTGTGTTGTATTAATTGAAAAAAAAATTTCCCTGCGAAATTATTTCAAAATTCTGACGTCACATTGTGTAATTATTTGAAAATGCCCCTTTTATTACCAAATCCGTCATAACTGGGGATCCCCAGTCATGGTTATTATTTTATATTATGACGTCATAATCGGGTGTGGAAGGCTTAGAGACATCCACGTCCTCCCTATCACACTTGCGTGCCGACAAGGGTGACTGGAATCCGTCCACCAAGTGAATCACCTTAGGCCTACTAGTTATGTAATGTCGCAGTAATGCGACATCCGCAGTGTAGCACAATGATGCAACATCCGCGGTGAAAGGGTTAAGAGCACTGTAAGATTTAAAATATTCCTAATGGCTGTAGACCCATAACATAGGTATTCAAATGAATCAGAGAGAGCTATTAGCTCTGAGCTAACGAAAACATAATTTATGATGATTTCAAATTGAAAAAAACACATTTGGTTGCGATGTTTATTACAAAGTAATTCAGCGCTTTAAGGGTCAAACCAAATAATATATCAATAAAGATTGATATTATATCATAGTTTGTGGTAGATAGGCCTACCTGAAGCTAGTCAAATAATTCAATTACAATTGAAACTAACAATTCAGCGGGACTAACTTCCCCAAAAATTTGCCCACATTGGCATAATTATGCAAAAAAAATTGACGGGCGAGCCCCTAAACCCTGGAACAAATTCCTATTGTAGGCCTACCCCTCCGTCATCCAGTTATCACTTTTTATAGCACATGTAGGCCTATACTGAATGTCGGAAACCTTTAATATCGCCCGCGGGTACAAAAGACACTCTTCCCAGTTTTGATCGGCAAATAAATTTGAACAATGGCTTGTCCGACAGACCAGTGGTTAAAAATCCCTAATGCTAGTGTGCTGACAAGGTGTTGATGATTATACACAGGCTGTGTGAGTGCTTACCACTGAACTGAACATTGTTAAGCACACACTGAAATGAGTAAAAATTCAAATGACAGTATAGGGCCTATATACAGATATAGTGACTCACAATCACAACACTGTAGACTGTACTGTACTCTGTAGATTTAGACTTCAGTGTGGACAGCAGTGTAAGTGTCTGAGACTGAATGGAAATAACAGCGAAATAACAGATTGAACTAAAGCCATGAAGAAAATATGATAAATAGAATGTACATGCAATGTTATTGTTAGACGTCAGTAACCCTGTCACCTGGTCACAGCCACTGACAGTGTCACTGCGCTGTGACCGTCTGACCATGCTGACTATGGCTGTGCAGTGTCAACAATCATTTTTTTTCATAAAAGTTATTTTACACAAAATGGGCTGCTGATTGTGGTTACACTATAACAATAGCTGTATCTTCAGTGGGCAAGCATTGACGGGCCAGTTTACCAGAAAGGATAGGGTTGAAAACTGAAATTGTTCCATTTTTACTCACCAATGTCGCCCTAGGCTTGGTGAATGACTATTAAAATCGGCTCTTGACATGTCATGGGCGCCGCCATATTTACAGTCAGAGGGAAAGGGAGGGCGACGCGCAGAGGATCCTGGGATACATGTACATCTAAGATGGCGAGATGAAGTAGGAGGCTGCGACATCGGCAGGTGAATATTCTCTGTTTTTTAATGGTTTTTAAGTGTGGCAAAACTGTCAGATTTTTTTATTTAACTTATAAAGCATTGTTCTCTAAGACACGGCGAGAATATCGGTCGGTCCCTTCTCATTCGCGCTGAAATGACAGTTTGTAAGAGGCGTTCTATTGTTTGGGCAGTGTGCTGTGGTCTGTGCGCACTCTGATTGCACAGGCGGCCGCCTTACTATACACACCGCCTGTGGTGGCAGTATACAGTCTGTAGACTGACGGCGTAGTGCAGATTACGCCGCTGTGTACCATTCATTCATTGTCGCATTGTATTGTCACTCAGTGACCAGGTGACTCTTTGAAGGTACGTTTATTTTCTTTGCTTTTATTTCATATCAATTGTACTTTCTGGTAGGCGCAACTGATAGTGGACCTGTATTACTTTTTGTGTGGTAATATTGTCGAAAAGAGCGCGCACGGAATAAGAGAAGTTTCAGCGATATGGGTTTTTGAGACCAACCGCTTCTGCTTGAGACTTGACAATGATGTTGATGCTGCCGTCACACGGCGCTAGCGTCAAAGCCTTAAACTTAATATAATACGCGCTCATAGATCCGAGATAAAAACACATTGATAAAATGAAGCATTTTATTTTATTAGACTTTTAGTTTTAGATCTAGACCTACGTCTGATCATATCTAAATACATAATCATGATAATGTGCAGGACAGCTGGATTAAAATTTGGATAATCATTTTAAATCAATGCTTTGAAAAAAATGTTTCAGGACATGCTTCAACTTTGCTCCCTGGGACCTAAAATATGTTGTTAAATTCCCACAAATGTTAATACTAACAGGCTTCTACTCTATATTTATTTGTATTATTTGATGAAAATATATTTGAAAATGTGACCATTAACCCTTAAACCGCTATATTTAATAATTTAAATAATTTTCACCACTTGAACAAGTGGGTGAAAAATACTCATATTTGTTTAATTTGAGATCAAACATTTGCAAATCTTGATGTTTAAAGACACATTTCGTTTCTAATAGTAAAAACTATAATTTCAACAGCTAAATAAAACAGATTTCGTGCTGAGCCGTTTAGGGTTGGAAACACTGGGGGCTTAATTGGCTGCCAAATTTTTTTTTACCATTTGTTGCACGGCAAAATAAATTTTTTAGGTGCTTTCTCAGAACAATACACAATGCAGCATGATACTGGGGGCAGTTGACATGGTTCAGCTAGCCAAGTCAAATTATTTTTCTCAAACCTGCATGAGGTAAAATTATTTTATTGTCAATGGGAAGCCAATTATTTTTTTTTTGAAAATTCTTCCAGACCCTCCCTTCAGTTTTTTAACCCTTTCGCTACTGAATGGTTTGTTTCCATTTTTTATTCATTCCAAGATTTTCAGCTTTAAATGATGAAAACAAATCCCCAATATTTAAATATTAGATTAACTAAGCATTTAACCAAAAATGTCTTATTAAATTTTGTGATATTTCTATTGTTCTAAGACATGCTTAAAAACGTATATACCGATATACGGTTCAAGCAGCACAAGGGTTAATCGGAGCTCCCTAACAGGAGTGTATGCAGGCCTCTAAATAATGCAATTCCTTCAGTCAGGTACTGACAAACAATTGTTTTTAGCAATTCCGATGTTCAAACTGACCAATTTAAAGGTTAATGTGAGCTCCCTAAAAGGAGTGTATGCAGGGCTTGCAGGCCTCTAAATAATGCTATTCCTTCAGTCTTGTACTGCCGAAAAATGTGTAGGAATGGCAAAATTTGTTATTAGCAATTCTGATGAACTGAGAAATTTAAGGGCAGTGCAAGTACAAACGCCGATTCTAGGAAAGGTAGTTTTTACGAATATTGGCAGCTTCCTTACCATGCTATTAAAGTTCAAATTCACCCTTTGTATTAGTATGTAACACAGTTTTGTGCGAAAAGCAAAAAATAATCAATTGAATAATAGGCTTACAGAAGTATCATTTGAAAATACCTGCTGTAATACATATTGTTTATGATTTTTTCATGAGGGAGGTTTCCATTTTCTTCTCTCCTGCCAGGCCTTGAAAAAAAGTATGTTTTCGATTTTGCAATGGTTAAAAAAGTCACAACATGTACAAGGGAGGGAGGCTTTTTTTATAGCTTGACCACATAGTAACCAACAACAATATGATCCATAATGGGGTGACCTGGGTTGCTCTATGATTTTCAGCCATTTTTTATTAATTTAATTTTTTTTTCGAGTCCTGAAAATCGTCCACAAAAATAACCAATTTCACATAAAACACTTGGAATTCAAGTTTTATTCTGCTTACCTTAAAATTGTCAGAAATACAATTTTCCTGCATGTAAACCATGACAAACTGTCATTAAAAGCTGTGATTTCGATCCTATGGCCAAGCCACAGATTAATTCTGCTTTCATTAGGTAATCCGGGTCAATCAATATGGCGGCTTCACAATGTAACTCAGATTACCTCGCTAACCCACGTCAGCGCGTGGTGGATCATATGTAACTGTCTTGAAACCCCTTTTTTAAATTTTCATTTGGACTTTGTTTGTCACCCGTAGCATTATACCCACCCGGCCGAGAAATCTAAAACGAGCTTATTTTTAACTTAGGCCTAAGTGGCTAGTTTGCATTAAGTATATAACAGTGCTCGACACTAAAGGGTGCCCGATTGCCTGGGGCGACCGATTTTAGGTGAGGGCAAGTAAAAAATTGTAGACAGTGGCCCCCTGGACAATAGCTTCAATTTGCAGCATTTTAGATTTCTAGGACTGTCACAACAGACAACGCATGTCAGTGGCAAGTCAGGCAATTGATAAATTTGAGGGGCAAGTATCCAAATCAGTTAGTGTCTAGCCATGTATAAAAAGTTAAAGGAAAAGAGTACAAAGTACATTATTGTTTGTCCTCACCTAATAATTTATGTTATTACCTTCTTATCTCTTGATAATAACAACTTAAAGTCATATCACTGAAATTTTACCCATCGAGTTGTCACCATTTAGCACAATTTTTTTAGAAAATGTGCATCATGGTTCTGGTTGATAATATGTTAAAAATGTTGCATAGATCTCTTCCCCAAATATGTCCAATGATGGGGTAAGGCATATTTCAAAGGAAAGTGTCATCCCCAAACAGAGACTGTTGATAATAATAATCTGTCCACCATGCCTACAAAGTCTGGTCGTTTCAGCTCTGGTCCAATCATCTTTTTTATTTTATAAAATTATTAAATAATGGTCGATGTATACAAAATATTTTACCCAGCCTGCAGATCATATGTTTCTAGAGAATGTCTTAAAATAACTTCTCTAACTTTTACCGAATTTAATTTTAATATCTCATCATTGTATTTAATTATTAAGTATTAGTAAAATGACAATTCTTCAGCCTCTTAGTTGCAAGTTGCCCAGCATTTTTTTGCAAATTGTCGACATTGGGCAATGGTAAACTAAATTAGTGCTTTTCTCCTTTTGCTTATAACAATGGCCGCCTTTACCACAGTATCTTTGGTGATGAATGCCACATAACTCTGAGAGATTGGCTACAAAGAGTATATATACTATAGAAAAACTTATTTTGAAATTATAAATTATCTATCCATCCAACGAAATAATTTTTTAGAATCAGGCAAATCCTAATATACACTTGAGATTTGTAAAAAAAAATTCCTTGTTCTTCTAGGCCTATACACAGATCCTAAATAACACAGTAAAATTTCAACTAAGAAAAATATTTGGGGGGGGGGGGGAGATTTTCTGAAATTTTATGTGGAAACAAAACATGATTTCACAGCAAAATCGCTTGAAAACTGAAAATAAAAAAATAAAAACGTTTTTCGGATTATTGATAAAAAAACTATTCTTCATAAAATTATTTCCGCATCATAGCAAAGTATCAAATATAAACATTCAAATGATCAAAAAAAAGAATAAAAGTTATACGGGCATAAAAAAATCAGGAAATATGTTTATACAGTGGTCAAGATGCCCACAAAAATCCATGTGGGCCCCCTAAGTCTAATTTTGGTCACCCACACTAAATTCCAGTAACCCCCCTCAGACACAGACATTCAGAAAGTTATCATATTAAAATTCAGGTTTTCATCATCTCATTGTCTCATTGTGGTTGTGCCTACATGACACTAAATCTATAGGGGAGTATCTGTAAAAATGTATACTAATCTTAAGTCCCAACGATTTTGATGAATATGATTATATTTTCTAAGTCATTGTTAATACCGCAGTACAAGTTACTGATAGATTAGTTTAGCTCTTTGTCACAATGTAGGCTACCTTTGATGTCAATGTTGTTAGCCCACTGCACAGCAATAACAAGAAGTCATCGTTGGCCAGTACATGTATATCATAATATCCCTCGCTTGCTTACCATTTTTCTTGATTTATAAATTAATCTTAATAAAACACCACTCAGGGTTTCCTCATCGGGGGGGGGGGGGGTGGGGGGTTATGTCAGCAAGGGATATCCCCCCCCTAATTTTTTTTCACAGGGGGAATACCGCCAGACCCCCTTCCACTCTAACATTCATGGTGGAAACTTTGACACGTTTTCTATCTGTCTGTCTGTCTGTGTCCAACATCCCCAACTTATCACAATTTCACTCAACCAATTAACTGACAATAATTGATTATGAAATTCCCATCACTATGTAGGTCTAACTGCTCAACGGCACCTTGGCTATTATAGACTAGGCTAGGATTAATCTTGGATTCACCAAATTAATGCAAGCGGCTGGCATTATCGCTTCCCTCTGCATCATTAAATAGCACTTAAGACGTTATCATGTTTCAAACATTCAAGTTGGATCATCGTTCAAACATGATCTAACTTTAAAACGTGTTTTTAAAGTGTTTTGTAATGATCCAGAGGGAAGCTTGTAATATTTCTAGGGGCTATTTAATGATGTAGGTCATAAGCTTGTATAATTATTTTCAAATTTATTCTAGGTGTCAAATATTTATTTACCAGGGTTTCCGCCAGGCAGGGTTCGGGGGGACCTTTCGAACATTCCTAGCGGAAACCCTGTTTACAGCATGTCCTATAGACAAATATTTACCGAAATTTTTCTTGTAGGGCTAAGACAATAAATATATAATTTTGTACCACTGTTTTTGACACTGACCCAGCACTGGCCAAACGAACATGATTTATTAAAAGCCTGATTTTTTTCAGGACTAAGATCGTCAAACTCAATTCGACTGGGCCCTTCTCGTCGCCCAGGTTTTATAAAACTATAGGGCCTATCACTGCACAACCAGTGGCGGATCCAGAATGTGCAAGAGGAGGGGGCATAAGCCACATTTTGGCTGGAAAAAAGGGTGTTAGCTTCACTTTATTCAAAAAAATGCATGAAAATTCAATATTTTCACCATTAACAGAGGGGCGTACGCCGGGTACGCCCTATGCTGGATCCGCCACTGGCACAACCAACGAAAACCGGGCAGAAACCAGCACTCGTATGGCACTAGGCCTAATATTGGCATTTTCAGACCTTTTGAAGGTAATTACTGACTTCGGCTGCAAATAAGAAAATGAAGGCAGTATGCCAGTAATCAGTATTCATGAGTGAACACCCATTTTAAATATTTTTTTCATGCACAATCTATAAACTTCCCATGAGATAAATATGATTAGTGGATACAAAGTCCCTCAATCGGGCCTGATAGGCATGTGGCCTCTAGGAGAGGCCAAAAGTTAGACTATTTGACATGTAACACAATTCTGAGAATAAACCGGAATGAAGTTAATGAGTTTATAAATACATGTTATAGAGGAGCGGCATAAATAGACATTTACTACATGTCAAATGGTCTAACTTATGAACTATACAATATTTTCTTACAAAATTTTCAGGATCGATGCCAAATGACTAGAAAATAGGGTTTACAAAATTTCCTGACAATCGGTTGAAAATTGTCCAATTGACTGACCGGATACTGAAAGCTAACTTTCATTTTGCATCATCATCTACCGTTGGACAGATTATAACTTATGGGTGATCATACATGCAAGCCTATGATACTAGCTGTGTGAGACTGGGGCCGATACCCCAACTTTACCGACAGTCATAGTGACACTAAGGCCGCCATTCCATGTGTCTGGTTGAGGCATGCAGTTGCTGCACCGCATCTGGCAACCGCATGCAGCTGCCTTTCCATGTGTCTGGCAAACAAACGCCAGCGACAAACGCGTGCTGGAACTGAGATTCTTTCCTACGTCATCATATTTATTGCTGGGTTTCCTAGAACTCTGTTGGAATAATAATAATAATTATGTCACAAGGGAATTTCCTTGCGGCAAACGCATGCGGCAACCGCAGAAATCCAACACTGCTGCATCTTCAAACGCAGGTGCGTTTGCCGCACGCGTTTGTCCTACACATGGAAAGAACTCAGTACATAAACCTAATCTGGAAAAAAGGGTTCGGCAACCGCTTGCGGCAACAAGTTAGATGGATCTTGCCCTCCACTACGTTCCGGGTTAGAACGCAGCATGTATCTGAAACGTAAGATACATCGTCACAAATAGGCAAAATATTTTTCGGGAGGTGTTTTAAAAATGCTTTCACACGATTAATAACTGAGCGAATGTTTCAAAACAAGCTGAATGGCTTTCATTAAACTCAAAAGTCAGTAAGTTAGGTGAAGTCAATTAAAATATATTTTGAGGATGTTAATAAGGGTTAAATCGATCGCGTGTCACATATGACACTCAGTCTTACAGTTCAGATAGTACTAGATATATATCAGGTTTCAAGATACATCAGGGCACCCAATGAGTGTTCCGCAATACTGTAAGAGAGCAAATATACACCATAACAATCAGAGATTTGGGCATATCCTCCAGCCCCAGTTTTTTTTTCATGGAAGAAGAACAATTTTGATGGATTCTCATCCATCTAGCCATGAGAATTCCATTTTTACCCTCGGTGCGCCCCATGAGGAAGTGCAGGGTAGGCAAACAAAACTTCACCCAGGTTTTAAAATGGGCAAACTAGTGCCTTCCCCAGCCAGGTATCTCAATTCTTCGAGATTCCCACATTGTTCTGTCCAAACAGTCTTAATGATGCAGGGCTCGAAATAAGGCCATTCCATCAGTCCGGTACTGCCAAAAAATGTGCAGGAATGGCAAAAAAAATTAATAGCCATTCCGATGAACTGGCAAATTTTAGGCCACCCTAGGACAAAGGCCATTTCTAGGAATGACAGTTTTCACTCAGGAATGGCAGTTTCCTTGACTTGCCAGTCCTTGCCCCCAACGTTTAATTCTACCCCTGTGATGTCCTCCAGAACTTCCTCATAGGGCAGTGGACATAGCAGGGAATAATTTTCTTCAGAAAAATTGTGTAGCAGTTCAGCATACTGGCATGTGTTAAGCTATCATTCCCCATGCGAAAAACTGCTACACCAACATACTATTGTGTAGCATTTGCCCCAAATTGTGTAGCAAACTGCACCGCTACACCAGACAAATTATTCCCTGCATAGTCTATTTTCATTTTTTGCATTTTTTTACAAAAATTAAAAAAATTGCACCTGCGTAAAAAAAATTATCAGAAAAAATTATCACAGCATACCTGTTCCACTTACCTCTTCAAGCACTTGTTGCAACAATTACGGGATTAAAGTCGATAGCTGGCACCATTTCTCGTAATTGCGAGAAATCTAATGATGGGAACCCTCAAAAAAAGTGATAAAAGTGCCATTCAAACCAAATTATGGCAAATAACTTTTTTATTTCTACAATGATTGCTTCATTATTACCAGTAATAGTAAGCAAAAAGAACAAACAAACAGAGAAAAATATGTCTTTTATTGCAGTGTATCACAAATTCACATCAATCCTGAAAAAAAAACACGAAAAAACCCCATAATATTCATACTAATGACTGTTTGAATCTACCTACAGATAAGTAGGCCTATTGCTTGTTAACCCGTAACATGTGGAGAGTGAGATTTTGCTAACTATCTAGCGGCAACCGGACACATGGAATGGCATTTGCAGCATAAATTTTGTCAGAGACTTGACTTGAGTGATAATAGGGGAATATCAACTTAATTAAGCTTGATTAGGGGCCTACATTCACAAAGCAGTTTAAAAAGTTAGAAATAAATTGTTCATGATATTTAAGATCTCAACACGAAAGATCAATAATAACTTTTAGTTATGAACATCATTTTTAACCATTTACCATCCGACTATATAATTCTAGTGGTGAAGCATGCACCATTTCCTAGTCTGCAATGTCAAGGCCGTTGGCTTACATCACTTAACTTTCTTTAAGAGCCACCTAAAAGTGTCAGGGACTGGAATAGGGCAGATCCATAGGGAATATCGAATCGATGTAGGGCTACCGGTAATAGATGGACCGATAGACGTATAGGTATTTCACATTTTCCTTTTTTTAACACTAAATTTTTTTTGGATTCCAATATTTTTTTCTCTGCCTCGCCTCGTTTATTTCCCATACCTGGTTACGGCCCCTGGGCTGAATCATCCCCAGCAATCATGAGAATTTGGCCCAACGTTGGTTTACTGTTGAGCCAACGTCGTAGACATCATCATGCATTGCAATTTTTTTTTTACAATAAATTTGCTAATCACAAGTTTCAAACAAAATTTTACTTGATAACCAGATAACTAGCGAAGTCAGAAGGGGGGGGGTATGACATTCTAGAATATATTAGTATAATTGTTACTTTTCCTCTGTAGGCCTATCGAAAAAATATAACTATAACTCGATAACAGCACAACTCTTCAAAACATATTTTTTCTTTGTCAACAAATTACTAACTATGTAACTAGTATTTGTCAGCTCTATTTGTCGCCTATGCGCGAATGTTAAACGTGTACAAATCCAGCAGCCCGCATACAAAAGTCTAGCAGTTCCGCAAGCTGGACACAAGAGGGCTGCGCCATATTGCCCTTCTTGAGCGCCATGGTACCATGCCAAAGTCAAATTGGTGCCATGCTCTATTTACATGTAGCTGTGAGCATGCTGCATTCAACCCCACGCATAGATCTTTCTGTTTTTATACTAATCATATTCTAACTCATATCTATTTGGTTACAGCATGGTAAAATTATTGGTCAGATTCGACATATCGTGACGGTGCTATAAATTTTCAAAGTTATATTCATTAGACTATCAACAGTAAGTGTACAAGAGTTGTATCCATTTGTAAAAATGTTTTCAAACGATAAAAATATCGTGTGATGGGAATGAAATGAATGAGTCAGTTGGTTGAACATAGTAGGCTATATCCCAGACAACATCACTCCAGTGTTCCACCAGTGGCTATGAGCGGCAAAATCGCCCCTGGTAGACCACCGTAGCACGCAGGTGGCACTCGGAGGGTGGGATTTGCCACTGATGGCCACTGATGGACCACCGGTGGTCCACCACCGGCAAACAATGTAGCTAGTGGGCCACCCGCTATCAGCTGGACATCCGTGTGGTGGGCCACCACTGGCAACAGGTGGCCCATTACGTTGCTGTTTAGGATATGCAGTGAACTTTTATGAGAATAGCTAGGGCTCACATACACACACGCATATAATTTGTTTAGAAAGAGAAAAGTGTTAGTAATATTACCACATCAAACATGTCAAATGTGAGTTAGGCCCTAATAAAAAAATCGTGCTTGATTTAAAAAATAGTTTCATTAGAAATGCTAGGGTTCACACACACACTCATATAAACATTATAACTTGTTTAGAAAAAGCAAAAGTGTTGATATGTGTTGACCGTTATGTGCACAAAACATAGATGCAGGACCGTTGAATCATTTATAAAATATGCAACTGAATAGAGTATATATAATGCTGATTGATCATGTTGTAGACATGTCTGTTCAGATTGAATCAAGACTGATATGCAATGGGCTTTCTTCACTTCAGAGAAAATGATTTGATGTTGGTCTAATGTTAGACCAGTAACTTTCAACTTTGGCCCAATGTTATGCAGACGTCTTGCGTTTTGTGGATTGCGTTACATTTTTTTTGACAAATTGCTTTCACCTGTAATATCATGCCTCTATTCTCAGCTTACCTTTCTCAGCCGTATTCTCCACGAAGCTATGTGCGCGGTTTGCACGCACAATTTATCTCAGTAGTTATATAAAAAAGCCATTGTTATGTCTGTATAGTTTATCTTCCGAATCTCACAAAAAATGGACCCGTTTTAAGTATGTCGCTGATATGTTTTCCTCGTATTTGCTGTAAAATTAAATTGTAGAGATATCAATATCTGCTAATTAATTTCATTCAGTCTTATTTAAGTTGTGGGATTAGAAATCGGTCGTGTACAAGTGATACGGGCCCAGTTTATTGAGGTTCTGGCTATTTTAGCGCACACAGTCTCACCGACAACTACATAATCAGGATGCAGGCAGCAATCATGATGGTCTGAAATTTATTATTAGAACTGCGCATGGGCTGCGCCCCTGAACTGTGGCATAAATCACCTAAATTGATCTGGCATAGAGGCGCATTTGATATGCTGGAAATTTGGTATTTTTGAGCAGTGTGCCAGCCATCAGTCAGTCTTGCATCTGCCCAATCTTACGTTCTCCACATATAATAAGCGTTGTTTATTCGGTGCTATCACATTGCAGATTCGACAGTGGCGGCTAACATACTTATATCTGTGCTCTATTTTTACAGGTGGCCAGACAAAGGTGCACACGCAAACGATAGACATCACAAGACAACTGAATGTGAGAATCTGAATTAAAACCAGTAAACGATATGTTCTGTCAGTTGTGAGATCGGACAATGCTGAGACAGCCTGACACCAACAGCGGCAGTGCGATCGGAAACATTTGTCAGACAATGATTGTGGCATCAGAGAAGATGGCAGGACAGGACGGCAGTGAGGCGTGCTCCATGGATGTCAGCACTAAAGATCTGACTCACGCACCCATAATGCACGATGTGGGTATGTCCCACCTATGTGGAGCTAGTGCTAGTGTCACCGATGCACCAGAGGATGACGACAGTTTGATGGACACACCAATGCTTACCGACAGCCATGCTTCGGCAGAGTCGGCAGAGGATGCTGTCATGGCCATGAAACGCGCCTCTGGTGGCAGGCGTAAACAGTCCAAACCAGTACGGGTATGTCTGGACACTGACTTTGAATCATCTCTTCGAGTCACACCAGGCACAACACCAGCATCAGGTACTTTAGCTGAGAGCAATGGTGCTTCTTCACAAGCCTGTAAACCTATTGCACGAGTAACGCCCAAAGAGCATAAGGTAGCACCAAAAGGCACTGAACAGTGTGTTGATTGTGACTTATGCAGTGAGCAATTTACTTCACACAGTGCTCTAACTGAACATATACAACGAGAACATTGCTTGAGCGATGACAGAGGGGAGGAAACATACCTCACCAGGTACCACCAATTAGGAAGTGAGCTTCAACAGGAGGCAAGTCAGTTGTCCCCTGACTCCATAGCCAAAGAGCAAAGTGAATCCAGTCGAACCATTCCTGGTAACTGTATGCCTGATGGTGCATACAGAGAGAGCCAGGGAACCTCACCTGGTGATTCCAAATCTAAAATATTCCACCCAGATGCCTACTGCAAACTCTGTGATCGTGAGTTCTGCAACAGGTACTTTTTGAAAACCCACAAGGCTAATATGCATGGCATTTATGAGTCTCCTCTCTCTAGTGTTGGTTCCAGCCCACCAATACCAATGGGTCCAACAGGTGCTGAAGTGAATGGTACTACCCCACAGGCACAACCACTGACCAGTAATTCCACCGATGATTCTGAAAAACCAAGTGTTGCTGAAAACACTATTGCTACACCTGTAAAACTACCGACTTTACCCATGAATACGGTAGTGACAAAATCTGGCGATATCGCGACATCCAGAACACCTCCTCCGACCGTGCTGTCCACACCGCTAATTAGCACTGCTGTTACACCATCTAAGACAATTGCACCAAATATAAGTAACAGTGCCTCCAAACAAACCCGACCTGATATGGAAGACTACTGTGAGATCTGCCAGAAACATTTCTGCAACAAGTACTACCTCAGAAAGCACAAGCATGATGTGCATGGCATAGTGCCTGACGTAACACCTAACAAACGCAGTCGTCCACAGATTCCCTCATCTCTCACCAATTGTTTACCAACGACATCTGCTGCGCTCGCAGCACTCAATGCTTCGGCCGCCTCGGCACCACTTAATATATTACCTCAGACTCCTACTTCTTTATCTACATCTCTGGCTAATGCCGGTATAGGTGGAACTGATTCCATCCATGGTGTGTCGGCTGGAGGGCTGGCTAATCTTATGTTCATCAATCCTTTCACACCACCAGTGGCAATTTTACAGGCTCAGCCTATGATGGCAGGTAATCCTCATGGCTTTAATAATTCGCCTTTGGTAGTACCGCCACCCCCTGTTATACCTCCAAGCAGTGAATCACCAAAGATAACAACAAGCAGCCCCTCCAACGTGCCCATGCCTAAAGATGCACTGAGAGGTATGGGTGTTCTAAATGCAGATGCTTACTGTGAACTTTGCCGCAAAGAGTTCTGTAACCGATATTTTTTGCAGATACACAAAGCAAACAAGCATGGTATATATATCCCGGATGACCCTCCAATGCCCCTTGGGCCAATACTACAAGTTCCAAATATCACAACGAGTACTGCGGATTCACAGACACCAAGACTAAATGTAATTGAGCCAGATACGATCAAAAACGAAACAATTGACAATATCAACAACAATGATAAGCCTGCAGAAAACAGTTCCAGCCTGGAAGTTTGCGACGTTTGTAAAAAAGAGTTTGCTAATCCTTATAGCCTAAAAGTTCATCTTCTAAACGCACACAATATTAAGCCGAAAGATGGAGACTTCAGTTTTATGGGAGAACCACCAAGTGCAGCACAGTTAGAAAAGTTTGCTAACAGTGCTTCGCTACAAGGAACAATGTTCAGCAATATGATTGCAGCTAAACTGGCAGATCGTGTAACCTGTGACATATGTCACAAAGAAGTATGCAATAAATACTTCCTAAAGACTCATAAAATGAAAGTGCATGGCATCCAAGAGCAATCCTTAGCTGAAAAAGAGCAGAGAGACAGAGTAAGTCCAGCAAAGGTCACACCTGATAGTGTAATCCGTGATGTTAAACCACAAACCCAAGAGGCACAAATACTACCATCAGCAGAGCCATTAGTGCGCCCTAAAGACGAGGAATTACTCAAAATGGGTATTGATCCAGAAGCTTATTGTGAAATATGTAAGAAAGAATTTTGCAGTAAATATTTTCTCAAGACCCACAAGCTAAATATACATGGCATCAAATCTCCAGGAATGGAAATGCCCAGACCAAAACCAATGATGGGTCTTCAGCCACCTCCACCTCTGACAGTGCTGCCTAACAATATGTTCTCCAAAGAGGCTTTGAATGCAATTTTACCCTTACATCTACCTCAAACACACCTCCTCCAACAACAGGTAGCTGCACAGCAGCAAATGGAAAATCAACAGCTTCAACAACAACAACAGCAGCAGCAACAATTGCAGCAACAATTACAACATCATCAGCAACAGTTGCTGCTGCAACAGCAGCAACAACTGCAACAACAAACAGCACAGGCACTACAGAAAAAAACACCTCAAACACCAACTCAACAGCTCTCACCACAATCACTCCAGCAACAGGGATCACAGCATATACCTTATCCACAGCAGACAAATCAAAATCAACAAGAACAGCCACAACCATTTCAAGACAATAAACAGCAGCCACAAAAACAACCAGACCAACAAACAGCAAGCCAAATACAATCAAACGTACCAAATACATCACCACCACACCAGTCACAACCACAACCCATACAGCCACAGCCACACCTGATTCAGCCACAACCACAGCCTGTGCAGCCACAACCGCACCTGATTCAGCCACAACCACACCTGATTCAGCCACAACCGCACCTGATTCAGCCACAGCCACACCTGATTCAGCCACAACCACACCAGAATTCACCAACTGAACGACAACGTACACCACCACAACCGACTAAATCTCGAGAATCTTCTCCACCACAACAACAAGTACCACCTTTGAAGCAGCCACCCAACATTCCATTCTTGCCGTCATTTCAAACACCAGGGAAGCCCAGCATTCTTCCTGGCCCACCAATGCTTGGTCCCCTGATGGGGTCGATGTATTCACCCCTGAGGGACTCTCCTGGTCAACATAACTGGAAACAAAGTAGTTTTAGCACCCCTCGAGTCATGTGCGAAATTTGCAACAAAGAACTGTGTAACAAATATTTTTTGAAAACACACATGCTTAGAAAGCATGGTATACAAGTTGATTCCCTCACAGGAGAAGCTAGCCCGTTACCTAATGGTCTTGCTGAAACAACGTTGAAACAAACACCGACTGATGGCGTGGCTCCGTTGAAAGGACTAGACCTGTCATTGCCAGATTCTTTAAAGACAAAAATAGGTGAAAATGAAAACAGTTGTGATGATTCCAGTCAATCTGGTAAGGATATAAAATCGATTCAATCATCTGAAGGTGACTCTTTACAGGGGGATGGTGTGTCCACTGTCACGGCCAAAACATGGTCTATCCCTGCCCAGGCAATGCATGGGCTTCAAAATGGAGATATAGGAGCTGACGCTATGGATATTGACGGCATCGATAATATCCCAGGCAAAGAAAACATGTGTGATTTCTCACCAAATGTTCAGAAATGTCACCTTTGTGGTATGAATTTTAGTGAGAAAGTTACTCTGCAGTTGCACTTGATCCAGGATCACCATGGACAGGTTACCGTGCAGGCAGGAGATCTGAACAGAACCAACAGCGCAACTTCTATCAGCCAAGCACTCAGGAAAAAATACAGACGTAAGACAAAGGCTGGTTTATTAAAGAGACTCGGGGGTGTCCGCATGATTGGTGACAAGGTCAAATCAGCCATTGTTAACCACATTCGAAACAACCAACGCAGCAACAAATTTCGCTGTGCACATTGCCAGCAGCGTTTTGGGTCACGCAACCTGTGTCAATCACACATCCGTACGGCACATGCCAACGTACAGAGTAGATCCAGTCTAAATACAAGCACAACATCCATCAACAACAAAGGCATTAAAGGTGAACTGTCAAAATCTGCCTCCCCGCTTAGTTACAAAGAGCTGTCCAAATCGAGCTTCGACGCCGACAGTCAGCAAACCAGCAGTCCTTTCGTTCTGACTCAGTCACAAGAATACGATCCAGAAACGAAGATGAACGTGGAACAACGAAACAGCAATTGCTTGAATAGTCCACCTGTCGCGCGCACTGACCCCCTTCAGCAGCAGGACGGGCAGATGACCATGCAGTCGTTCACCCTGTCAGAGAGGAACACCACCGCCGGCGGATCAACCTTTCTCCGATCCGTGGTGCATCTACCTGTACGTCATAAGCTGAGTCAGCCTGTCACTGCCACTTTTGATCTCACCCCCATGGAGCAGTGAAGACCCTCCCGCTCGCCGCACCACCAACTCTCCCAGCTATAACGCTGACCCTGTGTCGGCTCAGTGTTGGGCCTGCGTCGCAGACGCCGGCCCAACACTGAACCATCACATGGGGGCTCGTGTTTGCAGCTCTCCTTTCCCTCTTACTTAAGGGGAACTACTACCGGCCGCCGGCCATCTATAAGTATTGTGTACCTATTGTGCTCAGGTGGATTGTCTATTGCTATTATTTGTTTTTTTGATTTGTGAATGATGTGTAAAATCATTTGCTCAAATATTTTAATTGTGTGCGTAAATTCATCATCATCGACGTGAGCAGTGATTATTTATTATAGTATAATATGCTCAGCTGTGCGTATTTATTCACATTTCCCTATAACGAGACTTCTCACTGTACAAGGAATTAGGTAATAATCATTACAGAAAATTATATAACCTGTATCTTGCGAACTATTTTTCTAAATGTTGTGCTGAGTATTGAAATTGGAAACAAAAAACGAAAATATTATTATTATGATGTGTTCCCGTGTCAGTGGAGTTTTAGTTGTACACTTGTGCCTTGCATAGGCAAATATATTTTTTGGTGTCGATGTCACAAAAAACAGTGATTTACAAGTGAATACATTTTATGTGTAATTATTGTAAAATATCGAATAGGCGTCTGTATGTAGCCGACAGGTCATTTATTCATTCTACGTGCTAGTTTAAAATGCTATTGTGTGATTTGTGTGAATTTACAACGAACGTTACATATAATAGTGATAAAAAGCTACACACTTTCAATTAATATGTACAGCAGTGTTATCAAAATTGATTGCGTACGTTACCAAATGTACAGTAAATTAATATATATATATGTATGTATGTGGGTATTGTCAGTGGTCAAAATGCTTTATCATTATGAGTTGACCGTTTTTGAAGAATGTTTACTGAACGTGTACCATATTATAGGTGCAGTACGCCGGTTTTTTGTCACACTGGCAATACCGGGGGTGTATGATATAGTGTAGGCCATTTATATATTATATAAATATCTGTGACGCTGGGCACGACAGTCAAAATGTGTGTGTTACTTTGTACCGTGTCATTCATATTTAGTGTGTTAGGATGCTGTAGTATATTATACTGGTGCTAGCCATGGGCTGGCCAACACAAGTCACAAGCAACTGCAACCCACCTACGACCAACCCGCCTGCTACCCTGAGCACACCACACCCCAAACCCCCACCCCCCGGTCGCTATACTACCAACACCAGATCCAAGGCGACCCTGTAACTGTGTCGGGTTAATGATGGGCCGCCGTCCGAGGACGTCGGCCCATCATTACCCCGCCACAGGTCAGCGTCTCGGGCCTGTGTCCACATCCGACACTCGGCTGGCTTTCGTCCAGCTCGTCTTCAGACCGGACCTCCTTCGCGCATTTTTATGCAGTGCAGAAAACATATTTTGCATAATTGAATCAGCGCGCTGTCACCGCTCATATTGATAGCCAAATTGCGCGCGGCGATGATATTGCATTTCCATGCTAATTCTAACTGGTTGTCCTTTTGTCGTGGCCCCGGTCCGCGCTCAGACACCCTGACGCATGTTATTACGTGGTCACATCGCGGTGAAAACCGTCCAGATTTTGCCCTGTGAATTATTATTTTACCCGTGTCCGATGCGTTCCAGACTCTTTATGTCCTCACAAACCAGAAATAATTTTATATGTACGTCTACCTCAGTAATATATTAATTATGTGTTTAAATAACCCCACAATCACACCGATTTTCAGTGATTGCAATGTTTTTAATTAATATTACAACGGCATAAATTTACTTTTCTCAGTTATTATTTCTGTAGCCTGTGACTTCTACCATGCCAGGGAGGAGATTTGATTGATGGTCATCTGAAAGCCACGCAGATTATTCAGGTTATAAATTATAGCTCAGAGATGGGGAATTATTAGGACATTTGGTGAGCGGCTCATTCAGTGCACAGGGCTATAAAATAGGCAACGCAGCTATAGAAGTTGTCTGTATGTAGGTCAACGTTTTGTGGTGAAGGGATATCGGACCGATTTAGAGCCGGCAATGTCATAAAGTCTGTGTTTTTGTTTATATGCTGCCAGGATCTAGTAGTGTTCCATTCCTTTGAATGGGGATCCACACTGGGCCCCTGCCCAGCGTGGTTCCCGAAGAGATGGAACACTTGATTTTGGCAGCAGAAACAAAAACACAGCCGGTGTCCATCTTATGAAATTTCCTGGGCTGATCCATACCATAATGTCCTCAACATAACATCGTACGGTCATCACATATTTTCAATCTCAAGACTGGTATTCTGATTAAGCTCATATTTTGAGTTTTTCTTGAAGCTGTGACACAGCGCTGTTTCTGTCTTAACATCAGCTGTTCTTAATTGGGATGACATGGATCAAGCATAACTGACCGCTATATATACTTGACCAGTCCTGGATGACCACTGCTTGACCAGTCCTGGATTACTGTCCCCAATAACTTTGCAGTAAAAAAGGCAAACCTGCTAATTTGACATAGCTGCGCGGTCCAGGTTGGCCTCTCAATTTGAGGCCGCGGCAGAATTGATACTTTGTGAGCACAGCTGTTGTGCCCTGTCCACGGCCTGAAAACCATATCTGGCTGACAGCACACGTCGACCCAATGTCTGTTCGATGCTGGGCCACCGTCTGCGACGTTGGCCCATCATCAAACCGACATTGGGTCAGCGTGTCCCGTTTTCCTGGATATCTACTGATAACGAGTTAAAAAGTGAAACAGCTGCCTCCGTGTTAGGTACACTGGCCGGCTGTGCGCCGGGGATATTTTTTTTGCTGGTCGCCCCCTCCCGTTGACAGAGAGCGCTGACGCTGGGCACACGAATTGAAAACTCTCCCCTCCGTTTACCGGATGTTTGTAGGACATTAATCAGCGTTGAGACTGTCTGCCGCGGCTGATTTATGAAAACTTGAGCCATTTCAGAGTTAATTGAACAGTTTGTCACCGGGGCTCAATTTGGTCACATCCTCAACGAGCGGGTCCCCGTGTCCCACCGGCGGAAATGGACGTATATGGAGGCTCGAGTGCCCCGATCCCATTTCGTACAATCAGTCCTCCTAAACAATATGTTCTCTGCACTCCATATAAATTAAGCTGCTGCGCTAGGGGGCCCGGGCTGCTGCGTACAATATATTTTCATGTCGTCCCTTCGGTTGTGAAAGGGTGCATCTGCCACTTTGTAAAGTGACAGATGAACCCTTTCATCTCCGAAGTGTCGGTTTTTGTGTACGTATAACTGGTTCATATTGTGTTAAGATAATAATGTGATAATACAATTATGTTCTCTCTATGATGTTAGGAGATGCATTATAACCACTGAATGTCACTCAAGAGTTTGGTACGCTATACATTCTCTATATAGTTACCCTGACAATACATTTATTTTATATAACTTGCTCTGGCGAAATAAATAATGATCAAAGTTTGCAACGGTGAATGTTGTGAATTGTGCATTGTAATAATATACTAAACCGAACTGTTTAAAAAGAAAAGTTTTCATGATGTAGCTTAACGATATCTGAATGTGTTATCATTGTAAACTACTGGTACTCAGCGATCGGCGATGGGGACAAAAAAGTGTTTTTTGACCATTTAATGTACTACATCACTATTAGTGTATCATTGCCAGGCTTCAACAAAGTGTTACAACCCACCCAACAGGAGACGTTTGCCCGATGCGGTTTCAATGTTGGGCCGGCGCTTGCGGCGCCGGCCCAGCACTGAAACTGCATTGGGCGAACGTGTCTTGTGTCGGCTGTTGTAAAGATGTGGCGTCCACCAGATAGGCTGTAGTTTGATTGTGTACATGATATTGATGTTTGTGCATGACCACGCCTGCCGTAGATGTTTACACAAGACCAGAATTCTGGCAAACACAGCTTCACCCACACACACTCCAACAAAGACGCTTTTTAAAAAGCTATAACCCCATCTGCAGCATATGCAATTGTTTTGAGATTTATGTCAACCATGTGTCGGGTTGTTGAGTCGCTATTTAATGTAGCCCGCGGCCCGGTCACATTTTGCGAGGTAATTTTTTTCCGCGGGCCAGGAGACATGTGGTCTGTGTTGAGTCTGGGCCTAATGCGTGTATAAATTTAAACTGTCCACAAATTACCCCTGAAAGTTAAACAACGAATATGCGTGTATAGGAGGGCATGTACAGCGGTCGCACTCTGCGCCGGCTCGACAGGGCGTCTTTATACGCCCAGCTAAATATACATTCGCTCTATCCCGCAAAAAGGAGACAGCAGTAACTGCTCACTTGTGAAGTGAGCAGTTACTGCCGTCTGCTTCTGCGCGGCGTAGCTGTCGGCCGTGGGGAGAAAGCTGTGCTGGGGAATTATTATTAAATATCAGTCGGCCTTATCTTTAGCAGTGTTAGTTTAAATTGGCAGGCACCCCATGCAGCGGTCACAGGAGAAATTTAACGATATGCAGACCGGCGCGGGACTGTATAGCCGGGATTTTACGAGCCCTCCTATGATTCTGGACCTGCGAGTATTTATAGATTTTTTTTTGCTGACGGTGAGCCGTCCCCCAACGAGGTATCCCAAACAGGCATTTATGCGGCGGCTGTAGCGCATGATATGTTTTGAGAATTGCGAGTGGTATTTGGAGTGGAATGCGGGATGAAATAGAGGCCCTTGTGATATTGATTTTCACCCGGCTCTCCACTGGTCAGCCAGTGGCTAAATTCGCCCATCATCGTGATGGACATGGCCCGGCCACTCGTGTTCCCTCGACTTGACCGAGGGATATTTTCTTAACCGCGCCGGGAAGATTTGTGAACTGATCGTGTCGCTTGTTTACAAGCCCCGCGGTCACCTCCAACAACTCCCCAAGATTTTCAGCCCAGCAGACACAATGTTGGTATGACATTGGTCCAGCGTCGTAGACGGTGGACTAACGTTGAACCAACATCGATTCAACGTCTTGTGTCTGCTGTGATGTCTATCACGCACAGTCTGAAGGTCGTAACGGCTCACTTTCAACTTTTTTACTGCCTTCTGGTTTTGCACGTGTGATTTGTTCACTAAAATTTCTTGGTTCCGCGGGGGAAGGCAATTAGGGCATTGATTTAAGCCTTTAGTTTTACACTAGTTTTCAAATATATTTATCAGAGCACGTCCAGTATATATAGGGTTTTGACCAATAGCAGCGAATGAGTTAGTAATAAATGTCAACGAAATATCGCACACATATTAACGACAATTATACTTACTGTCAGACTTGAATCTTCTCTCTCATTGCGAAGCTTTCTCTCTTCACGTGCCGACAGTTTGCAGGTTTTTATAGCTTAATTGCCTCTATATATAATATATATAATTATATATATATTATACACATACATTTTTCTGTTTGTACAGTATATATCATAGCGTTATCACATTGTATACCATAAATATCAGCAAATGAATACGACGAATGAATGTCTATAATGTAATTACACGAATGTAGCTATACTATTTATGTTTCACCACGAATCTGTGATTGTAATCTTGTTATCTATCCGCCAATTCTGATGGTCATCGCAATAGACTCGTAGAAGTTGTAGTTTTATTTATTGTTTTTTTTTGTTACCGAGTGTAGCTATGATTGAACGCTTACTTAAATAGCGGTAACAGACGAATTCACACACAAGCTTAGTCTTTTTGCATCATTTTTGCATGTTTTTTGTAGATAACTATAGTCATATGCATGACGTTGCCAGATGTAGACAGGTGGCGAACGATTGAGACGGTTTATAGCTTCTTCTCTGGTCTTGTTAGTCATTTTATAGGGTAACCACCCTTATCTTGTGTGTGTGTGATCATTTTTTTCACAATGCATTCTTTCTTATAGTAGAGCTTGTGGAAGGGCATACATATATGATGCAGTATATTATATAATATATATTATTTCACCCCATATATCGGAATCTCATTCTGGATTTTTCCAGCACAGCCCACCAATCGTTGCGAGTTGCACTACAGACAATAATGATATATAATGAGAAGTTCGATGGAATCACAATACAGCCACGGCTATGTTTTATTAGTGCAGTAACTGATCAGTGTATAATTATTCTGCTTCCCAGCAAACGCAAAACATTTCTATAACATTTATACAACGTCAGCCCAACGTCTTCGACTTTGGTCCAACGTTGTATAAATGTTATGCAAATGTTTTGTGTTCGCTGGGTTTAACTTGTTTTCAAAAAATGTGTCCAGACGATGTAGTTTTCACCTGTTATTGTTGGTGCATGTTTTTACTTCTCTTACAATGAAAATTATCCCACCATGTACATAAATATATAGTGTAGCAGCTTTAAACCAAATGACACAATTGTCGACGCGTAGGCCCTACTCTCTGTGTACTTGAATGAGTAGATTATGATAGTAATCCACGCCTTTCAAGTGAATTGAGATTTTGGGGAAGCGCCACGTCGCGTGGCCCCCATGGACCTATTATTTATAATCCTGCTGCAGTCGGCGTGTATTGCATTATTAGCAGAGATGTATTTTGTGCGTCGACTTCGGTGCACAAACTGTTCCCGGCAGACACAGAGACATTGAGCCACTGTTGGTTTAATGCTGGGCCGACGTCGCCGACTTCGGCCCAGCAGTAGCCCCGTTTATTTATTTATTCACCGTGAGGTGTTCATTAATGTCGCAATTCCCACCTCAAAGTGAATAAAAATGTATTATTTTTTTTAATTACCTGGAAATTTATAATAATTAATATCTCAATGAAACCTCCTTTTTAATGTACTCAACTATTTTTCATTCGATTAGTTTTATTTAAAATATGTTACGCGGTACATAAACGTGGCGATGGGGCTTAAAGTGTCAAACCAGCGCGGGCTCCGCGTCTCGTGTCTGTCGGGTTGTATAGGTTTAATTGTACAACGAGTGAGCATGCAAAGATCACAGCGTCGTTTTGGGAAAGCCTCCAGGTGGGGATTCTAGCTGGCAGCAACAGCAACAACCCGATTTACTCGCCGAGTGCCCCAAGCAGACGCAAGGCTTTGAATCAACGTTGGTTTAACATTGGTCCAGCCTCTTCGACGCTGGACCAACGTTAAACCAACGTTGATTTAACGCCTTGTCTCCGCTGGGCACTCACATTTTCCTTGTTATAGGTCACACATTGACAACCTCTTGTCATTTACCAATTGTGGCGATCGGTGTCTGTGCTGTTGTGCTGCGGCTGCAAATCCTCACTCGGGGGGTAGTTCCAGAAACCCTCCTGGCTTTAACACTGAATGTGCCCTTCTGTGATAAATCTGTCCATTCAAGCTTATAATATAATTCAATATCTGAAGAGCCAAATCAAAGACGTTCAAAATATTTTCCCCTATGAAATAATGAATGGTGTTGTTTTTTTAAGTTGATGGTGCGGTGGCCATGGATGTAACGTGCAATGTTGTGTCGCACACTTTGCCATGTTCTAGTCACATTGTAACTATATGTCGGTAGTCATCACTAGCCCACTTACACACATCACGAATACTGCAACTATTAACGATTCACATTTTACCCCACACAAACACACACTCCACACAAGAATTATGCTGTTTCTAAATATTTCATAATAACTGTTCGTTGTAGGCCTGCCTATTATGGTTTTGTCGTGCCTCGTTTTTCCCGTTGCACGACGGATCGACCTGCGCACGCTGCCACCTGGTGAGTGAGCGTGCAAATAGTGAGGGCTCCCACATCGCTGTGGACATCTGGTGTGATGCCATGCAAAGCCGAAAGGCAGTATCTGCTCACTTACAAGTGAGCAGATACTGCCTTTTTGCTTTGCAGAGCAGTGTGGATGTTTCATCACCTTGATAAATGGTCTTATTAGTGAATTTTATTGTAGTGTGTATATGTACAAAATCAAAAAAACTTCTGTGCTATCTACTTAAATAGCTTATGTCAAAAAATGGCTTTTTAATTCCTTGCAAGGATATATTGAAAGTCAGTTTTCTTTTTTAAATATATATTGCAATGCTGAGAATAATGAATTTACACAATCATGTTGTGATAGATAGAAATCTTGTTTTTTGAGGGTTTCCCGTACCTTCGCATACAAATTAATTGGGGGTGATTACCAGAAAAAGCAAGCCGAAATGTATGCAGCGAAACAAAGATTTTTTTTTCCTCTTTATTTTGTGCAGCACCTTGAACAACTTTGACATCAAATATGTTTGACTGGTAGGGAGCTAGCTCCTTGTCAATAAATTGGGAGTTTGATGATAAGTAATTGATCTTGCTACCAAACTATAGGCAGTTGCTGTAGAAATAATTATGTCTTAAGTGTGTGATGTTCTATGTTTGCGAGTGCCAACTTGAATTTTAGGTCTTGTGGAAGATGATGTGCTGTATACGCATAAGTAAAGTATGCTTCATGACAGTGCAAACCGTGTTGTGGTGCGTCATATTTATTAAATAAAAAGTCAGGGAACTATTTATTCCACCGGAGCCTTTGAACTTTTTTGCAATGGTATTTATTCTCGACAGACCCTAGCTATACGACATACCACGATACTGTTCTGTGTTAGACCGGCTAGTAGCTGAATGACCATGTCACGTGTCACCTGTTCCCTGCTGGCACGATGCACGGACCCATGCTTGTTCAATGCTGGGCCAGCGTCGCTGGCCCAACATTAAACCTGCATTGGGTCCGTGCGTCGTGCTGGCAGGGCTAAGTGTCTAAAATTTAACATTGACGTAAATCAAACACATATACAACCAGTTGTATCTTTTTTGTGTTTCTTTGTTATGCCTGTTTTTTTTAATTTGTTTGCATTGTTGTTGCACTTAAACGAAAGAAATCAACGAAGAAATATGTTCAGTCAATGCTGCCGTTGGCTATTTTGATATGGTATTGCCATTAAACCCGTGTATTTTTGTATAGTGGAGTGATACCCCCTGCATTCATTGTAAACCCTTGTGTTATCAGTAGGCCAAGGAAATAAAAAAAATATCTCAGAAATTGTTGACTTTTCAATGTGTTTTTCCGCAAATTTAATGCTGTTTTTTTTGCGTGCAGTAATCAAACAACACTACGCATCATTCCATTCATAATTGCTGCTCTCCCCCACCCCGCATTGCAAGTGTATATGCCACGAACATGTTTTACCCGATTTAACTGATAGAATATCTTTAATGTCATAATCGTACCCAGGTATAAATACATTCAAACCAAATAATTCAATAGAATTTCAAGCTCATTCAAACAGGAAGAGCCTCAACTTAAAAACTGCGCCCCCATTCCTAAAATTGTCCAGTCTCTCTGTACATTGAAGGACGGCAGTGTACATGTAATTTTCCAGGAATAGTTAAGCTCTTTCTTTTCCGTGAGGGAGAACATTTTTTCGTCGGGTTGTTTGTTGTTGGTGAAAGTAATCACAGACATCACGTGCCTCAATATTCGAAATCGTATTCATGACTGGCAGGGTCCTATTTCTGTTGAATCCAAATGACATTTTTCCCCGCCGTGTGATGTTGAACCCTTTAAGCCATCACGATGCATTAAAGCATAATTTTACATCCCTGAATACAGACTTAATTTTCCTACAACCAAGGGTTTTAGAATGAATATTTTCATTAAACTGGTTTACCAATACATGGCAATTTTCATGAATGTTTGAACCACATCAAATCATCTTCATCCATTACAATTCGAGAATTGCAATTCGCGGCTTGATAGTGGATGAAGATGACAATGGTGAATTAAGGCTTCAAAGGGTCGAAGACGCTGGTAAAGCTTAAAAATGGACCAAGCCTAACAAACCAGACCCTAAGTTTTTAATTGTTATATGCACTATGCTATTATAATGATGGTACAGCTGTTATTTATTCAAACTGATGGCTCATTCGTATCGATCGAGGTGGATATTTGTCAGCATGGTTGTGCATTTACAGTGCTCCAAACTGTTCAAATGAATGGAGTGTACAGTGCTGCCTATGGGTCTAGTATACTGTGCACTATAAAGAGCCCTTTGGGTCATTCGAAATAATAGTAGGGCATAGTCCCGGCTTCGGGCTTTCTTCTGTCGTGATATTGCCATGATTGTGCAGAAAGCGATGTAAAGCAATATTCACTCACTCACTTATCCCGACGGTGCATATGATTTCCATTTCCTGGCTCTAATTAAGAACCAACTGTGAGTGGCAGGGATTGGTATCTTAGGGCAGATCGAAACTCACAAGTTTTGACATCAGTCACACCCGAACGACGTGTGAGCACAACTCTGCAATACATGATGGCAGAGTGACACCTCATGTTGCTGCAAGCTGCGATTAGGAACTGCAATTAGCGATCACAACTGAGAAGTGGTGACAGGAATCGCACCTCAACGGGTGGAATGTTACAACTGTTGTGAACTGCAAATGAAAATCACAACTCAGCTGTAGGACTAGGCTACACTGTAGTCGTGTTGGCAGCAGTCTTTTATTTATTTAACTAAAACTCAAGCCTAGAGAAAGAAGTCTAATTTGAATAACTGATAATGTTAGGCCAATATTGCAGTTTAAATGATGCCACATTTCTTTCTTCTCATTTTTGCCACAAGTAGCCTACTAAAATGAAATTCGAGATTTGCCCTACATCTTTTCCTGACACATACAGCTGGTTCTTAACGGCCTGAATCAAAACGACTTCCACCTTTCATATTCTGTGAAACGCAGTGACGTCACCGGAAACCGTTTTGAATGAAAATAAAGTTATATAAGACCTCCTCCCCCACACTTCGTTGTATCAGCTCGGTGACAACAAAGGAGGTCAAGGCTATTGACTTTCATAGAATAGGCTTATTACACTTACAACACCATGATGCTGTCACTTGTGCTGGCCCAGCATCAAACCAACACAGTTTCAGTGGGTCTAATCTGCACTAATTAGTGCACATTAAACTTGCGATGTCTATGATAGACAAATATTTGATTAAATCATTGTTAATACTAATCACCAAAGCACTAAAAAACACAATATTTTTTCTCGGTTGTGTTAAGTTGCTATTATGAATCGGGCTATTGCTAAAATGTTACGGAGCTATATTCGTATTTTGATTAAAAAAATCAGAGCCAGTGATTCAGTTGGATGGCCAGTAAGTTTAAGGTACAGCTGGCCCTCCAGGCAAGTAGAAAAATTGGTCTTAGCTCTACCCCTGAATTCAGGTATTCCCTCTCAATTTCCGTTACATTGATACTGTCGCAATTCGCACCTCAGTGTGAAGGAGAATGACGTGATTATATAGAACACCCACATATAATATCTCAACCATCAATGCGTTACATTATCGTAACATTGATTTTTTACCCACTTGAAGTTGTGTGTCGCTGCCGCGATTATAATGTATTTGGGTGGCCCTCACGACAGCGATTATTGTTTCTCCAGCCATGCGATTTGATAAAATAAAAGTTTTCTGTCTGTCTGTCTGTCTGTCTACTTAGCCTACATAATTATGTACGATTTGAATCAAAACATTTATCACTTTAGCAAATTTATTGCCAATTTCTCATAAGATAATCTTGTTTGAAGGACAAATACAAAGGCTAAAAAAACGTATCTTGACGTGACTAACATTTAAATTTACCCTTTAATCCCTCACGATGCATTAAAGCATCATTTTACATCCCTGAAAACACACTTAATTTTCCAAAACTATGGGTTTTAGAATGAAAATTACCATGAAACTGGTTTCTAATACATGGTAATTTTCTTTAATTTTTCACCCACTTCAAATCATCTTCATCCACCACAGGCCGAGAATTGCGACAGCAATTCGCGGCTTGTAGTGGATAAAGATAACAATGGTATAAATTCAGGCTTGAAAGGGTTAAACCAATTTTACCGGTTCTAATGCAATGAATTTCATTCAAAGTATGATGTGTGATACATAAGCTGACAGGAAAGCGATAAGTAACTGGAGCCAATAAGAGGGTGAAATAGGTGTTTGGACCAAGGAATATATAATATTCCTTGTTTGGACAGCAAGCTCCATTTAGCTCCCTGTGACAGTATCCCAGCAAACAATGGAACCTTGAACCAGCATTGGTTTAATGTTGGTCCACCAGCGTCGCAGACAGTGGGTAAAGATTAGACCAGCGTTGGTTCAACGACCCGTGCTTGCCAGGTATACTAGGATATTCCTCAAAGTAGCATTCTGTACGAATGTAGTCCTACCTATTACATACATCCACTTTTCTTCTTGGATCACTACTTTCACAGTGTCGCAATGGTGGCTGTATGTATGCATAGCCATTATTTTTTTTCAAATTGATAGGCATCAGCTATGTAGCCAATAGCCAACTTGTCGAATATGACGGTTGTAGTACTCGCTGTTGTTACAAGAAGGACCAAGTCTGTCTTATATTCTTATATTGGACACATATTGTTGTGTTATATCAGGTAAATCATCAATTATTTAATCATTTTTTGTGTTTATTAGACAAACGGAAATAAACAACTAAAGGTATGACATTAAACAGTAATTGCAACATGATTTGTAAAATAACAACATTTTTTCAAGATAAGAACCGAAAAGACATAATAATTTTATACAATTGATGGCTATTATCAACCAGAGAAAATTAATAGACTACATTGATAATTATTACCATAATATTTTAAGTTGATAATTTTTAAAACAATTCGGTATAGGAGACAATTTATAAAAAAAATGATATCACGTTTCGTAATTTAGTTTCCACGCGGGCTCAAAACATTAATACAGTCGTTTTATTAAATTTAACAATGAAATATGATTGTCAGCTTGCCATTCATGGTTGGTCAATATAACAAACTGCCGCATTTAAACAATTTTTCGCCAGAACACACTAATTCTTCAACGCACCAAGCATTAATTTCACGCTTTTCTTTTCTTTGAGTAATGATTTGTGTATTCTTCGGTAAAAGGTTTTTTCAAACTAGATAATTAATGACTTGGTGAAATGAAGCCATAACGATTTGCAATAAGCTGGTTTATTCCGAGGAAAAAACAGCGGCTTTGTTCTACTATGTGCACCCGCGACAAACTTCAACCCGACATTGTTTCAATGTGGGCATCCAACATTGAGACAACATTGGACCAATGACCCGTGGTTGCAGGTGATCCGCTACTTTGTTTGACTGAAGCTCAAATAATGAAATGTTCTCTGAAAATATCGCTTCATTAACTCAAGTTATTTTTCAAAGCAAAAATAGAACGTTAAAACACCACCTTGTCTGTTTATTTGTAATCATGTGAATTGAAAGCCAGTCAAAATGCTAGCTTAGCGTTCGCTATATTTTCACAGTCAATGTGAGCATATGAGCCGTTGTGTTAACTGTGCTGTGCAAAGACACACAGCAGTAACTGCTTACTTTTCACGTAAGCAATTACTACTGTATGTCTTCGTATATGACAGTAGGCCTATGTACACACAAGACAACAACATCACCCAGCAAACACGGGGCATTCACCCAATGCTGTTCCAATGTTGGGCCAGCGTCGAAGACGGTGTGCCAACATTGAAACAGCTTAGGGTAAATTCCCCGTGTTTGCTGGGTCAGACCGCTCCTGGCTGGCTCATCAATTTTATCCACTTTTCGGCTACTTATAACCAACCTTTTGACTGATACTCCCTTGTCTAATGTAAATTATGAAACTTATGTAGAACCTATAAATTAACAGATAGTTTTTGATTCTGAAATTAAAGTGGGTTTGTCTTTATTCTTACGAATCTCACTTGGCGGGGGCCCTAGGGTAGTGGTTAGCACCGCTGCCTTTCACGCCAGAGTTCGGGGTTCGGTTCCCGGTCTCGGCGGTTTGAAAGAAACAAAAATGTTTCTTTCCCATCCACGTGTGAAAGTCAGTATTGTGGGGAGCCTCCGTGACCGAGAAGTAGCTTGCTCGGCCTCAGACCGCCAGGGCTCGAATTTCGAATCCTGTGTCTGGAGGACAGTGTCATCTCAATCATCTCACCATCCTCAGGAGGTTCTCCTGGCCTAGTTTAGCCTATATGTGCACAAAGGTGGCCTAAAGCCCGATTCATTTCATTACGAATCCCACTAACACGAAAATCGCTAAATTCCCTTTATTGAACAGTTTCTTTTTTTCTGATTCTTTCTGTGTTTTTTTCTGATTCCCACCTCACTGGCACTTCATTTCATCACGCCGGCTATAAGTAGAGCCTACATGTTCACGGTTTCCTAAATTCTCGAATTTGTCTGTTGGGTAAAAGCATTTTTCTTAGTTTTGCACCAAATTTTACTTTCCTGAACTAAATGCAGGTCCCTCAGTGTCTGGATGTCTAAATAACCTCTCAGCTATTTTCCCATGTGGCTATGGTGAAGACCTGGTCATATGGAGACACCGTGGAATTTGCTGCGATAGTTGCGGCATCTGGTTTCACAAAGAGTGTGCGTCGTCTTCGACGTTGGTCCAACATTGTATAAATGTTATACAATTTTTGTGTTTACTGGTATATACTTCAGCGCTTTGGAACACCTTTAGGCAAATAAACATACAGATAAAGTAGAAACGATCATCAACAGGATTTGTCATCCAAAAGCATAAACAGACTTATGTAGTCTTAGCAGTGACATATAGTGTGACATTTCATATTCGGAACCTAGACTGCAGAATAGACGACAAAAAAAATTCTCAGAAGACAAATCCTGCTGTTAAACACATCATATATGCGGGAGATACTTCCCCACCCCCTCAAGAAATCCCGGTTCAGCTATAAGGGGAGCAATTTAACCCTTTCACCACTGAAGCCCGTTTTTATGTGCTGAATGCCATAGCATTCAGCACATAAAAACGGGCTTCAGTGGTGAAAAGGGAAAGGTATGCAAAATATATTTCACTCTCTCTTACATTCAGAAACTGAGTATGTTTGAAACTGAGTATGCTAGCTAGCAAGAGGTGTTGGCACTGGATATGAACGCTGTGGAGTAGTCTATTAGTTAGCTATCTAATACTTTTGTACTCCTTCTTTGACTAATAGTGTTTAGTGAAATAGTGGTATTGCTGGATGCAACACTGGGTGAATCTGATATTTTGTCATATTACTTAGGATAGCACTTCAGATCAATATTTTTGTATAGAACAAATTACAGTGCATTTCTGCACAAAAGATAAAGCCAATAGAATATCACAATTTAATTTGGTTATAACATACTGAAGGATTGTAATTGTGACAGCCCTCTTAACTCTTCCTTTACCGATTTCCCCCTGATATAACTACCCCCAGAAGCCGACGTCTTTTTTTAAGGAGGACCCCCGAGGTGCACCTGGGCATAATACAGGTTATACATATGCGCACAAATTGAAAATGCAAGAGAACATTGCGTCTATGTCACTGACCATTCTGGTTGGCGCATTTCAACCACGTATGTGATGAAATATCTTCGTTGCAATTAATGCATGTACACATGTGGATTTTGCATAAATGCGAATTTGGTAAAGGAAGGTGGTTTTTCGCAAAAATGAGTAATTGATATAGGAAGACTTAAGAGTGGATTTCTGACACTGAGTTCGTAATCATTCCTATACTAGAATAATATTTTGATTTTGTTAATGAGATCCACTTGTTGCACACGTCATGTAAATCAATATGCGTATCTGAACAAAACACTATCTGTAATAAACATCACCGTTGTGGACATAAAATATTAAAGCAGCTCTTTAGGATGACATCAATTTTCGTTTTTAATTTTGTAATGCAGTACTGTAGTGTCTCCCATAGGTCATGATTTTATTTATTTTTAGATTTTTAAATTATTTTTCATTCACATTTATATGAACCGACCGAAACCCAAACAAACTTTGTGTATACATAAACACCTGCTAAATGACGTTTGAATGTTCATACAGCATGTTGATGACGTCGGCCCAGCGTTGAACAGACAATCGGTGCTGCGGATGAACCCCCCTGATCAACCCGTTACCAGAGCAATTAAGGGCGGCAGCTATTGATGTAACTATGTGGCTACTTTGATCATGCTGTTTGAGCTTTTGCTGTCTATAGTGTGTAATGCTGTAAACAAACTTGTTTACAGGACAATATGTACGTATTGGAAATAGAGCTTGTTTCGTTTTTTTCAGTACTTTAACATTGTTCTGTGTTCTACTTAGGATCAGTAGGTTTTATAGCCTCATATAAATTAATTTTTTTAAATTGAAAATTCTTATCCCAAGGAGCAGCTTTAATTTAACAGATAATCACTCATATATATAGGCCTACATCATCGTCTGCATCGCCTTGCAAAGCCAACATGCAGTATCTGCTTTCTTTTAAAGTAAACAGATGTACTTTTGTTTTTGCTTTTGTTGAGCAATGTAGGTCATAATATGCAACATCGTGTCGGTATTTCTTAAATCATAGTACAAAAAATATCATGCGTTAATGAACACGAATCAGTCATGGTCAAAGATCTGTATTTCTTGCCCAAAGCAAGTATTTTGGCTGTGCTTTTATCATTTTTATTAAAATAGTAACGTTACCTACACTGTATTATAAAAGCAAAGTGAATGAGTAACCAGTTGCATGATATACTGGTATCAGTGGTGTGAGATACTGGTACCAGTGATGTGACATACTGGTACCGGTGGTGTGACATACTGGTACCAGTGGTGTGACATACTGGTACCAGTGGTGTGACATACTGGTACCAGTGGAGTGACATACTGGTACCAGTGGTGTGACATACTGGTACCAGTGGTGTGACATACTGGTACCAATGGAGTGAGATACTGGTACCAGTGGAGTGAGATACTGGTACCAGTGGAGTGAGTATATAATGGATCAGCACGTTCTTGTACTAAACCTTAACCCTTATAGTGCGGGGATCGAGTTTAAATATCAGATTCTGACGTATAAAGATTCTGACACCTCAAGACGATTCCCTCATTGAAAAGAATAAGATATTTACAATGACCATAGACCCATAACATAGGTATTGAGAAGAGTGGAAAGAGCTAACTAAGACATTTATGTGTGTCGTGTTGACTGGGTTGGCGGCATACAACCATTGGGTCTACATCACAATTAAACAATTCTTGAATGAAAATAATTGGCATGCAAAAAAACTATATTTTTTATAACATGCATTTTTCAGCTGGACCAATCTGGGTCCATTTCTAAAATGATATTAGAGCTATATGAACATGTTAAAAACTATGCAGAAAGAGATAGCCATGTGAATGAGACCAATTCAGGATTGCGAATGAGACACACAACTTACAAATGGATTTTATTGGAGATACTGTACAGCTGGTGATGCGAAGTGAGATTTTTCTCATTAAATGTTTTTTTACAGCAAGAAAAAAACAGTTGAAAAAGCAGACAAACTGTGTGTGTATGACATTTCCTAATTGTATCAATTTAACCGTTACAAAAAACTGATTTGTCATAAAAGCAAATGATTATGATATTGTAAAACAAACAGTAAAATTTGCATAATTATTAAAATCCAACTAAATGAACAAATGACTTTTTGTTAAATGTGATAAATTTGTAAAGCATGTGATGTGCAATGTTGCTTATCCACGTAAACTGTGTGTTATCATTTCACTGCGAAGACTGTTTTCCGCTCTCGGTGTTTATGTTGCAAAGGAACGAAGTGTTTATTCCACGTCCAATTATCCGTGTGGATTCTCTGTGACTGAGAGGTTGTCATAGCCAACTCTTTTCTATCACACAAAATCGCCAGACATTTCTTTCTTATGCTAATATTTAGAATTTGGCAGCGATACATGTATATCAGGCCATTAATAGGTTTTTTTAAATCGGCAACTTTTCAGCTGGATTTAGCCACCCAGCAAACATGAGGCGTTACCCTGATGTTGCGCTGATGTTGGGCCAGCGTCGTAAATGATGCGCCAACATCAACCCAACGTTGGGCCAACGCCTTGTGTTTTCTGAGCACCCTTAGCTCGTTTCCACTGGGCCCTATGCATCGTCAAAATGTTATTGGCATAATATTAGGGAATATAAGGGAATATTAGGCGATGTCCATCACTCAGCAAATCATTAAGGTGAGGGACTGTCAACGGGTTCGAACTCCTTATGTCTAGAAGGCAAGACCATTCAATTTTCGCCGTATGACCTTCGGATTAGCCCAGATTAGGCCGTATTTGAAAAAAATAATAAAACCTGCAGAAAGCACAATAAGTTGGCCCTATGTGGGCCCAATAATGGTCAACCGGCTGCGACGTTGGTCTAAAATTGGCTAATAGAGGGCGACCTATCGTGGAAAGTACTTTATGATCACAAATCAAACATTAATATATGATTTTTTCGTCACTACGTAGTAGTGGCACAGCAAACACGATAAACTAAAACGATGTTTTTTTTAACATAAGAACAACATTGTTTCAGTGTATCGTGTTTTCTAGGGGAGGTCTAAGGGAGAGTTACCTTTAGGCGATTTTACGTTGCTTTTCTTTTATTATCGACACACTGACGTAAAAAATCCATCTTCTGCTCTATTGCACTGCAAAGACAAACAGCAGTAACTGCTTACTTAAACAGTAATCACTCACTACTACTTGCCTTTGCGGGACAGAATTGTGCAGTTATAAAATAATTATTACAAATATAATGTGAAGATAAATAACAGTGGACAGCCGTTAGGCTAATAGTTAAGTTTTATTTGTTTTCTGTGTGACTTTATTTAACAGAATATTTATCATGTGGATCAGTTTTCGTCGCTTTAAGATGAAAACATTCAATATGAAGAGAATGAGCTAATCTTTTTTACTGGTTTGGAATCGACCGTTCAGCGATAAAATTAAGCTGTTTGTATTACAAGCCAGAACAAAAGAAATTTTATTTTTAAAATGAAAAACTAATGAATGTTTTCACATTAAGTATTCAGCATTACGGAGGAGCTAAATAATCTAAATGCAAATCGCCTGAAAGATTAGACGAGGGATAACATTTTAACGTTTTTCTATTAAGAATTGACGGACAATTTCAGTGATTAATCACAAAAAATCAAAGCAATCAAAAAAAGTAATCCACAGAAAACTGAAGAGACTCAAAATTAACTATTTTTTTGCCGGTACTTAAATTTACCCTGAAAATAAATTTCCATCTGTGATTAAGACAATACTGTCTTGCAAAGGCAAAACAGCGGTAACTGCTCACTTAAAAAAGTAAGCAGTTACTGCTGTTTGCAGAATAGCGAACACAGAAGAAAATTAATTAACTCATTAACGCAGGCCATTATCCTAATGACTCGATGTGAGTACTAATTAAATTTCACGTTTTAATTTGCACCATATAAATGTCAAATTTACCGTAATTAATGTCAAACGTATTTCTTTCACTATTTTATTATGGTTAAGCATGTTAACCAGTCTTTAAAACTCTCCGGCAGTCGTGAGATAAACCCAGTAAGCACAAAACATTTGTATAACATTTGTACAATGTTGAACCAACGACGAAGGCGTTGGGCCGACGTTGTACAGATGCTATACAAAGGTTTTGTGTTTGCTGGGAATCTATGTTGCAATAATATTCTATGTGGAAAGTAAAATTGAGGGCAGTTCAATTCAGCATTGTTTTAATGACGATTTCGTACAATGAATGAATTAAAATCTTCTTATTCATTTATTTATTTATTTGTCTTATTCAGCTAGCTTTAAGTACAATGAAAACAAGACACTGTAGGGAATAGCAGCACTCACGAAACGTTCGCCAAATGCTGGGCCAATGTCGCAGGCGGTGAGCCAACACCATCTGGACGTCTCGGGTTTCCTGAGCAACTCAGTCTACTTTATACCGGCATTTATTAGAAAATAAAAGATTGAACGCAATATAAACAACGCTACAACAGTAAAATAAAGAATACAAAAGACATGTATAAAAGTATATGTTATATAACATATTATAATCGATTATGATATAACGTTATTAAAACTATTAAATAGCTAGAGATACAAACTTCTCAACGTCAAGCGAAGCTTCACGAACAATATTAATGTTATAGAGGTGAAGTTAAATCTGCATTTTGCATTTTCATTACAGAAGGATTTAAATTGAATTTCAATTGGAAAAGTCATATACTTCGTTTTCAACTACACTTAAGTTAATTATAGCGTATGCAAAATTATTTATGGATGATTAATATTCATCTTTACTATTACGGATATTGTTATTGATGTCGCAAAAAATCTATTTCCGGCATTTGTTTTTAATTTAAAAATAAACTTTTAATATTTCGAGAGATTAGCCTTTCCGGTTCACAAAAAGTACAAAAAACAACATGTATTTAAAAATATTCCAGGTTGAACCCCACTTTTATTGAGATAAATTAGCAAATATATTACTCGAATACCATAATTTCAGTTATGACGTCACCATTTTTGTAAATATTGTTAAAATCTGTGATAAGCCACCTCACTGTGCCATGCCATTTTCGTTATATTCTATCTCAGATGTAAACCGATCCAAGTCTATATAATATAAACCCATTGACTTGGATCACGTTACAATTGAAGAAAAAACGTATTTTGTAAGTTAAACAACATTAATTGCTGATTGATATTGCTCGAAGTTTTAAAAAAATGGGTTAGTTAGTTTAATCTAATATTTTCTATACATTCAACTTTCCAAAAAAGTATACTATGTCAAAAAAATACTTTACCTTTGAGCCATTCATACTATCTTTTGTATATTATCAGAAACTATGTCTTACGTTCTATCAGTATATTATCAGTGATGCCTACAGAAATAATTATCAACACATAGGCCTACACTCTATATATCCCAGCCATAGAACAACATTTACAACGATACATGTATGTCTTGGTAGAGTCAGGTAAGTCTTATCATAATTATCAGTAATGATTAATGGTCCCAACACAAACAGTCTGTCTGCTAGTATATTGTAGATTTTAAGTTTATCGTGCTGATAGAAAATCCCCCACTACCCTACGTAATAACCTCAACAAACCCAAACAAAAAAATGTACAGTATTATTGTTTTGTCATAGTCACGTCCGTCCTGTCCCGCCCCGTCCAGTTCTGTTCAGCCTCGCCCGATCTTGTCATCTCCTGTTCATTCCTGGTCTGTCCTGTTTTGTCCTGCGTTGTTCTGTCTTTTCTTTTCCCATTCTTTCCTATTATGTTTTGTCCATTCACTTAGATGTTTATTTAGATGTTTATACAGAAAATGTTTAAAACAGTGTTGTTTAACATAAAAATACCCTAGATGTACGATGGAACCAAAAAGAAAGTTACACGTGACAAACTGGAATGTTAAAAAAGATACACATGTAATAGTAGTTTGAGAAAATTGAAAAGCTGTATTTATGTTTGAATATTTCTTTATATATCATTATACTTTCTTGATTTCGTTGTTACACAATTTTGCTTATTTTCTTCTATTACTAATACTCGTTTTTGCGGTTAGCCGCTCAAATTGGCCGGCAGGCGAATTGTTTCACAATAGGTCACCTCTGTTACAACGGCGGGTATCTGACCCCACCTGGAACAGCATGTGACATGTCTGAAGGTGGGGTGACTGACACCACATGGGACCGACTTACACGCCAGGGCCACACCTCATTGTATCAATGGTCGAGTTCATCATCAAATATTAATGTTCAAATATTGATCAAAAGTAGGCCTACAGTTTACAGCACAAAACCTTCAGGCATTTGTGGTGAGCAATTAATCACTCGATAAAAAATATATGGAAGTCATCTGTGTTAGCAGAATCGCCTATTAAAAATGACTAAACTTGCTTGGTGGCTTAAGTAATAGTTGACTGTATTTTTACATTATTGCAACTCATTCCAATAATGGACATCTGGTAGAAAATGGCAGCATGCAAAGATTCAGTTTTCTGTAATCACATAGTATCACATAGAATATAGTATGCCCAGCAAATTGTGTTTCTGAATAATAAGCATTCAGGTCTGTATTTGTTCAGTCATTACGCTTTTTCTCGTTAATTTAGAGAGTTGGAAAGTTTAAAGAGTTTAGCAGTTGAATTGTATGTTGAGCAACTGGTTTATCTCAGTAACAGCCCGTTGATTTCAACACAGCCTTCACTGAGATCAATCGCTACCTCGAGGTCGAAATATGCTAATACAATTTAACCCTTTAACCGCCAAATTATTCAATCTGAATTTTCACTCACTTGAAGTTGTGTCTCGCTGACGCGATCCACAACTTCAAGTGAGTGAAAATTATTCAGATTTGACAAAAAGGAGGTCAACTCTTTTTAAATATTGCTGATTGATGTCACATTTTATCTTTGACTTGTTTAAAATGTGGTACCTAATGTTCAAATAAAAAATGAAAACCCGAATATATGCGGCACCGGCGGTTGAAGAGTTAATAAATTAGACAGAATGAGAGCTAGAAGTTGTGGGAAGCCATCAGACGTTTACCTGTTGAAAACAAACTCATTATGATATCGATACAATATTTTTTAATAACATAGATTGCCTTTGAATACCTTAACGTCAATTTGAATAGTATATCAGGCCGTAGCTACATTGCATGTTATGTGATTCTCAAGGAGGTTTACCATGTTGACCTAAATCTCAGGCAGGTCATTGGTCGAAGATGGTCATCTCGACCAATCACATACTTACTTTCCGGTTCAGTCGCTTTGAGAAGTGTGAAACAAGAAACATTGACTCATTATATATTCAATGCTGGGCCAGCGTCGTAGACGATGGGCCAGCATTGAAACATTGGTACAACGTTTTAAGACTATGAATAAACATTACGTGATGTTTCGTGTTTTGCAATGAGGTAGACGTTTCCAGCCACACCATTTTTAGGCCTACTAGTTTGAAAAATTATCAAACCATTTTAAATAGCGGCTTATATATGAGGCTATAGGTAATAAGGTTGAATTACCCATGAGGCCTATTATAGGTTCATAAATTGTGTGACCTTTTCTCTGTGATTGTCTCTGTAAACTGTTTGTTCATAACTATTTGCATTAAATTTGTTAAACTTTCAACATTAGGCACACTTTATTCCTGCACACTAATTATCGGTGGCAGATTCAGAGCGGGAGCAGCCAGCGCCCCCTCGTTCATGGTCCAAAATGTGGAATGCAAAAAAGACCAGATTTGGTCCGAAATACATTTCAAGCCTTAGATTGCAAAATTTCCCATGGAGCAGTACATGTCCCCGTACACGTCTGGAGCAGAGTACAGGCCCCATAGGGGACTGGCTGCACCAGCTGTGGGGTGTAATTTTTTTATTAAAAAATTGCCCCTTCCTCCTATCCCCCGCCTGTCAATTCCTGGATCCACCACTTTTGCAATTTACAATGTGGTTCCTAGTACATTGGAAAAAATACAATCAGCTGATTTTTGGCTCAGCTCATTTTGGACTTCAAACCAACCAATTCACACCAGCATTTCTGCATTATTAATTAATTTCGTTTCACGAATTTGTTAGAAGTGGTTCCTATATGGCACACACAAAATTCATCTAATCGATCCTTTTGTTTTTATGTTGCCTGAAATGTAGATGTTTTTTATTGAAAACCATGTATTTTCCTCAGTTTTATGATATAGCTATTCAGTAGTAGATAAGCCTAATATAGAAATACACATCAATGCAAAATGGCACGTGATCATAATAGCTTTAAGGGGTACCCTAATTAATTTAGCATAGGGGGTTGAAAAACATTTTGTGTTTTAAAAGGCAGGAAATGCGGAACATGGGGATTTTATGTTTACAAAAATTATGCAGAAGAAACATTTCCTGGTACCACTGGCGGCTGCTGAAACAAAAATAGAAAAAAGGCCCACTTTTGGCTTAAAACGACCCCTCACATAAAAATCCTGGCTACGGGCCTGTGCAGCAGCCAGTTTATTGCAAACATACCCAATCAAACATGACTGTCAACCAAATAAATGTAATAACTATAATATGTGTTGTCATTTATTATCAGACTCAGCCTTTATTCAATGTTAAAAATAGTAATAATAAAGCAAACAAACATAATGTGTGTTCAGTTGAATAAGGTATGTTGCCCTTTATACCAGGACTCTTATACAAGGCATTTACAAATTAACCATTCATTAAAAAACTTATTAAATCGACCCACAATTTCAAATGGGTAAAAATACTGACATTATGTATAATTTGGATCTAAAGTTAAGATAAACCAATATTGCACATTTAATGCTAATTTTTCTTTTTGGAGGACAAACAGAAAGACTAAAAAGGCAATACAGGTAATTTGCACTTTAACCCTTAAAGCACTGTTTTTTTAAAGCACTGTTTTTTTATATATAAACCATGTGAATACCAGTCCATGTTATGGGTCTACGACCATTATGCATATTTTACTATTTCAGTGCGGAGATCGACTTTCGACGTCCGAATCTGACGTCGATAGACGTCAGATTCGGACGTCAAAAGTCGGTCCCCGCGCTGAAAGGGCTAATCTTATACAACATTATAATTTATCATACAGCAATATACAACGTGAGTTCAAGCCAACGTCTACAATGGCGACCAATAATTGATTTGTAGTCGATCGAAATTCCCAGCAAACATGGGGCATTCACCAATGATGTTTCTATGTTGGGCCAGCGTCGAAGAATCTCCTTAATGTTCGTGTGGCGGCTCCAACATGTGAATGTTTGTAAGTCGAAGGTTTCCTGCTTTACACAGTCGCACAGGTGAAGTTATTGTGCGCTAAAATGCAAAAAAATCAATGTAATCCCCCACACAGGGACTTGTCTAATAATTGAACACGATTAAAATTATATTAACAGTAATGGAGTGATAATAATGCATAAAATATTATGCAGCCATAATGAATAAGTATATCTATCCATATCGACCGTTATTAGGCACAATATTTGAATAAAAGGACGATCATTTCAGTTGTCTTGATAGTTTTATAGTATATCATATTATATACGTGTATATTTTATCAGGTAGGAACATCACATGCGAAATTCCCGTTTTTGTACATGAGAAGCACACACTCGATGACATCACAGACATCTAGTGTGTTGCAAGCCGTCTCAGTATGCTGCCCTCTGGTGAATAACATAATTTCGAATGTCCTCCTCCTAACATATGCATTACATATTACAAAGAATCCCAACTTTGATCCTATCTCATCTCTCTCTTATTTTCATTACAAAAGCTAGGATTGATCCTAACTTTTGTAATGGAAATAAGAGAAAGTTGAAATAGGATCAAAGTTAGGATTCTTTGTAATATGCACCCGGACCAGTGGTGAGATGCTCCATCAGGAATTGGTCTCCAGCATCCACGCGGAAGTCAAGCAGAGCTTTAAAGTTGCCTTTGTTCAGTGCTGTTGATGTGGAACTCAATGCCAAATAAACTTATTTTAATCAAACCCCAAGATAAGCCAGGGATGACAAAGGCTGTTCGAAGACTAACAAATAAAAGGAAATGAAGTTGGCGTGTAAGGAAATCAAAACTAAATATACTGATGCACAAGAAAAAGCTAATTTATTAAATATTTTCTTTTTTGAAAAGTTAGCGCTACCTCCGCCTGATCTAAAGCCACACTGATTCTCAGTTTTCAGTCTGCGACCACACACTGAAACCAGGCAGTTTTGTGCACGTGAAATACCCCACCATAGACTGACCTAGTATTCAGCCGCCAGTTGACACATATGCGCCAGCCAATCAGAGCAGGATTGCGTTTTGTAAATCAGCTCATCACAAGTAAAGCGGACCACGATGTATGTATTGCTGAAAAGGAGAGTGGGGAAAATGTGACGTCAGCCTATCTTCACAATATAGCACGCGCAAGCCAATAGCATTGTCTACGGGTGGCAGTGTAATCTAAATCACACAATGTATGTTTTACCCTCTTTCTCAAGAAATAGTGGTATAGTGTGCAGACCTCAAGAAGTCATGAATATTTTTTTTTAATTATTGGATGTATCTAAAGCAACTGGCCCCGATAAGATATCAAAGACATTTTAAAATGCTATGCTTGCACCCTATCTTATCCTCTGTCAGAATGATTTAATTTGTGTTTTTCATCAGGAACGTTTTCAACGAAATGAGAAGAAGCCCATGTTCAACCGGTTCCTCAAAAAGAAAAAAGTCCAAATGAAAGTGACTATACCAGCCAACTTCACTTCTGTCGAACCCATGAAAAGTAATGGGAACAAAATATTATTAAACGATTTTAAGAATTTGTCCATAATAACAAGATCCTGAACACTCGAATGAAAAGGGAACGAAGCCTAATATATTACAAACATGTATTGTTTCATTTGGTTAATAAAAATAAGTTTAAACTAAGGAAGGATTGTGGTGTATAATATGTTAGAACTAACACATGGCATTTATCAAGGAATGTAGGATTGTACCGGTAAGCATATATGTGCCGTCTTTCTTGACATAAGTAAAGAGTTTGATAAAGTCTGGCTTACTGACCTTCTTTTAAAAACCGAACAAATTGGTATAAGCAGGAATTTATATGCTATTTTTTATCAACTGATATGTTGATAAAAATTTTTTATTTTTGAACAGAAGTGGTCCAAAGAGCTTTAGATGCCATGACATTAATGTTAATGAGTGATCCAGTGTTTAATGCACCAGATTTTGCAAGGTCATTCAAATAGATATTAACTGTTGACACTAGTGATAGAGAAGCCGGTGCAGGCCTACAATGCACGAAGATGATCAAAGTATTGAGCATTCGGTATGTTTTTACTTTAAAAAGTTCAATAAATACTAGAAGTACTACTCCACAATAGAAAATGAGACCTATTTTTTGCTGTTAGCCCTTTAGCATTTCAAAGTATACGTAGGTAGCACTAAAAAATCCAATTATAGTGTTCACTGATCAAAAGCCAAGTAAAATTGAAAAAAGAGCATACAAAGATTTATGACAGATTGCGGGATCATAAATAACATTGTAATAAAAAGGAAAAAATAATGTGATAGCTGATATTAAGATTTTCAATTAACAAACACATAGGAGGGATGTGTGTTATGATTTGAATGTTAAATAGAGGAAAAAAATGCATTAAAAGTCATACTTATGTTTTAACTGCTAATATTGGTCCTCCAGTGTAATCTTGTAACCGGTCATGCGATAAGGTAGGCTTACATCCAAGCGGTTTTGTTGTCCGGTAGCACAGAGCATGATTTTCCTCGAACCCTGCGTTATTTGTTACGAAGCATTTCTTTACATTAAGTGAAAGTTCATACCTTCCCGTTCCAGCATTCGCTGTGTGCTGACATTACCGCCTCTTGGCTTTTCAAGATGGCAGCCATCGTCCAAGGTCAAATGAGTAAAATATATGATTCGTATTATCACTCGTTTGACCTTTGACCTTAAAAAATATTGGCTACTTGAAAACGCCAAGAGGGAAGGTATTAGCTTTCAATTGATGTACAGAAATGCTTTTGATTATAACAAACAATGCAGGGTCCCCTATATGTGCTACCAGACTATTATGACAACATTTACATTTTACTTCAAATGATTACATTTTATAACTGGATTAACAACAAAATTAAATCTTATCAAACAAAAAGTAATAAAGATTTTTCAAAAAATATTTCAGAAAAACAAGAACTCGGATATGGCTGATTTCACAAAAACGTGACATTTTTTTCCTCGATGAGCTTTACTTGCTATCGTGACATAGAGTAATTTTGGTCAGAAGTCACAATAGCAAATATAAAAAAAATATGGTAAGAACTGAATAAGTATTATATATCAAAACAAATGGTTAGTAAACATTGTCGAAATACATATTTTTTTGAGAAACAAACATATTAAATACTTAAAAAACGGTCATACACAGTAGCCTTATATCATTTTAATCTGATAACATTTGGGCGATTTTAATAGAACATCATGCTCATCTTAAATTTTTACAATTAAATTGTAAAAGTGACCAGAGACATTCATTTGTTTGCTATCGTGACATACACTTGCTTGCTATCGTGACATAATTGTGAATATTGTGCAAAATAATCATCTCACCCGCAGTGGCCAATTTAAAATAATTGTGAAAAAAATCGGACAGAACGTTAATTTGACCACTAAGGGTGCCCTAGTTTAGGACTATATTTTTAGCGTTTAAATTATTACCATGCAGTCACCTGAAAATTTAACTGATGAAACATTGAATGTTTCTTTATCTTATAAGATAATAAGCTTTACAATTAATAGGGTTCAAGCTCTGCACGTGACACCCCAATTTTCTCATGCTATCGCGACTCATTTTTTGACACGGAAATGGTCACGATAACAGTATTTTTTTAAATGTAAAAAATCCTATTTTTAAAAGTAATGCGCAGATAAATCAACAGGTCAATTTAAAAAACAATATTTTTTCTTTAATTATCATTTATTACTTCATTTGTCATTCCATTACATGTATTTGTTAATTACCATTGAAAACACACATAAATTCGCAGGGAGAACTTTCCGTCCTAATTTTTTTATTTTATAGGTATAATTTTACATTTTAAGTGTGAAAGGCTATTGCAATCCCTATGACGGTGACTTTGGATCTAAAGCCTAGTTTTTATGTTATTTTCAACCGTTAATTTCTTGCCCCCAAAATGCTGATATTGTGACCACTTTTGTGAAATCGGCCATATCACTCAACCTAAAAAGGAGTTACGCTACACGAAGCTCACCAGATGTCACACCGATCTGTTGATTAAGTGACACCTGGTGAGTGCTGAAGACACTATAGTCATACACTGTTAAAGCCGTAGACTAATGTAATAAAAAACTGTTTGGAACAATGTCTATATGGTTTCAAATAGTTTTATATGTGATAAGCCCCTTAATGCACATTCTAGTCTAACTCTATTATCGTCTGTTCCAATGTGACGTTCAAATGAGAAAAGTGACCAGCTAACCCCAATCGCTGTTAGACCTAAAGGTGTTGACAAGAAGAAACATCTAATAAATTGTCTCCATGCATCCCTAACAAATATATTTATAGTAGTACCAAGGAACGTACGTGTATAGTATCTAAATTCTTTGGTCGCACCCCACATATGCGTAATCAAATAATTATTATTTGAGCACATATTAAATGGGTGATTCAACGTGGGCCCATTTACAACCTGCCCCGGTCTTCGCTATCTATGGGTGTTTTCAGCGATATTTGTCAGCATCCAGACCTATTAAATACAACAATGGTAGGCTAATTTTACGTTTTATGTGAATCGAAAGTGGGAGATGAAAAATACTGTAGAGGTAGACAAATACATTTTTATTCTAACCTGTTTCCAGATCTTTTATTTCCACTGTAATTGTCGATCAGGTGAAGGGGATATCACTCTTTTATGAAAACCAAATTTGACTGTCACACAAAATGATAACAAATTCTTTCATGAACACATTTGACATTTTCAGCTTATTTTGTCAGTTGATTAGCCCGTGTCTCCTCTAACCTTCCCCCACTGCTGCTGCACTGTGGATTATCATCCATTTAGATGGGCCTACTGTTTTAAAAACATTTGTAAAAACGTGCAAAACATTTGAATATTAAAAAAACATTATTGACACGTTCTTATAATGTGATTTAAGTTCAAGCTTAAATTTGCAAAATATTTTTTGTAACGTTATCATAGGCCGTTTGTACATAGACGTCATTGGGCCTATATCATGTTAATAAAAGGCTTGATAATACCTGATCGCTTTACAATTTGCGTCGTTACAAGATATTTATATTTAAGCTCATATTCGACCATTGGGGAGACTGGGGACCTATCAGTCATTTTTCACATATTAGCCGATCAATGTCAGCCATCTACACAGATGCTAAATGTGGATTATTCATGTAGGCTTAGGGTGTTTCTTGATGCAGGTAGTTGATTATTTTCAGGTAGCATTTACACGTCTCTCTCAATTAACGACTTCTTTATTGGAGCAGCTTTTTAAAAATGGCCAACTGTGGCTGATCGGCCCCCTATATAAAGGATCAACCATCGATCAAAGCATTGCGGTTCAATAGGACGCTATTTTGAATTGTTTATTTTATTTAATTAATTATGATCAAACACATTGGTCTACAGGCGAAAGAGACATATTATTAAATAAAACATGATACATTAGTCCTATATATTGTGTATTATTGACTGACATGGATCGCACATGGTTAATTAAATAATGATAATTAAACCCCTTGAAAATGGTTCATTGGTCCCCATTTGTCAATATACATGTAGGCATATAGGCCCTACATTTCCAATATTCACCCCTTTGTGCTCCCAGATCAGAATCCTCAATATTTTGAATATTAAATATTTGGATCTATTTAAAAGTAATAATTGAAATATCCAAGATTTTGCTTGTAGGCCTGAGCCTATTTATCAGCGATCCCTTTAGCATACAGGTATAGCTGATGTAGGTCGATATATAGGCCTAATGGTTTGCTTGAAATACACCCCAAGTAGTGTATAAGCTATGATATAGTAGGTCAGTCCGGGGGTCAGTCATGTGTGGAACCTTGAGACACACTGTCTCATGTACACCCTTTGTAGTCTTGTCATGCAGATTTTCCTTCTAACATGATGTCATGTGTGTTACTCTTTTTAAAATGGTGTCCTGCTTTCTAATGAGTCTTCAACAAACGCATACTGGTCTCACCACCTCAAATACCCGTCCCGTTGAAACATGCCTCAATTCCACAGCCAGATTGCCCCATTTTTCATCATATTAACCAGATAGTGTGACAATCATATCAGGATAAAGCCTAAAATATCCTTGTTCAAAAACAGGTCCTCTGTGCGTATGATGAACAGAGAGATTTTAAGATACGCCCCCTAGCGTGTAAAAATGTCACCACAGTTCAAATTGGGCTGAAATCCGTACCCTCTTTCACAGACCAGACACATTATTTTAACCCAATGTATCCTTGTGAAATTTTCATGAAACAGTTATATCTGGCATCCTTGAGGAAGGAGATAACGTGTGCTTATTAAATATTCACAAAAAAATATTTTCTCTGTATTTTATTTTGTTTCACTAGAGGTTGGAACAACCACAATAAAAATATTTAGTGTGATGATTCCATCATTAGTAGACACCTTCCTGAATTTCGGCCTTTCTGAGATAGTAAGACCATATTTGTCGATCAGTAATTTTTCATTTATTTAGCTATACTAAGTGTTTTATTTTTGTTTATGTATTCTATGAATAGCTGTTGTACCACCTTGCAAACACATGTACGAATTGAAATCCATTTGGTATGTACCTAAAGTGAGATACATGGCTGCTTACAAAACATTGACATGAAACTTGACACTTTTGTGATTTTATTTCAACAAGGACAAATCTACTGCTCTGAAAATTCTAAAAAATATTGTCCAATAAATAGAAATTATTGTTTCACCTTTTCAAATATTATTATCCAAATCTATGATATTTATCAAATTATTTTGAAAAAAAGTGTCCTGCTTTCTAACAATTTCTTTTGAGGGATGTCCTGTTTTCTAAGAGCAAATTAGAAAGCAGGACACTTTCTCAATACACTTTGTTATATATCGTAGAATTAGAGAATATTTTTTGAGCAGGTGAAATAACGATATGATGTATTGGACACAATTGAATTTTCAAATATTTTATGATGCTGTAGGTTTATCCATGTGGAAATGAAAAAAATGTCCATTTTTATGTCGATGGTCAGTGAGCAGCGATCTATTTCACTTTAGCTACACACCAAATCATTTCAATTCGTAGGGCCTTCGTGTGTTCACAAGGTGGTACTATACAACAGCTATCAATAGAACATCTGAGGGGCGGAACATTTTATACCAGGGGCGAGGGTATGGTTTTCCTTCCTAACCAAATTATTTTTTCCTTTTCACAAGAATTTTTTTTTATCCCTGATCAAAAATCAAAAAATTATTTCTTGGGATGATGTTCCGCAATCCCCGCAGTAATAAAGCCAGTTAGCTTGCATACCCAACGCCCAGCGAAGAGACAGGGCTGAAAATTTTGAGCTTTGGTGGAATGAATAACTCATAGATGTCGTTCAAGTATATATGGACTTGCTATGATTTGGTGAACTTGCTCTTAATGCGGTGGGCCTAGGCCTACCCACAGGCAATATTGCATTCTGGGGAACCCATGTCCTGCAAATTTTAACACTTGACTATACTGACCATACCCTCTTCCTGGTATTAAAAGGACGAGCCCTGGGCTAAAATAGAACACTTTTAACAATAGGTAAATATGTAAAAACTGTGAATTTGTTATCGTCATATATGCATTTGTTGACAACTCATTAGAAAGCAGAACAACATGTTGCAAAGAGTATCACGCATGCAACATGTTAGAAGGGTATAGATGCATTGCAAGTCTACAGTGGATGATGTACTTTCTAACCTGGACTGTTGAAGATTATCTCAAGGTTCCTTAAAACTGTTTCAAGGTGCCCCGCTGATTTTGGGAACATATATTATTCCTACATCACCTGTACACAGCATTTGAATTAGGCCCCCTACAGCATTTAATTTAAACTAAAGGCATTTGATTAACCATTTTTTGATGACATTGTAACTAAACTCGCAACATCTTTGATGATGTGATACATCTGGGACCTTTGTAAAAGCAGAAATTGCAACATATGTAAAATTGATACCTAAATCTTTATTTTAAGTAATGGTGTTTCAAATTAGGCCTCTCGGTAGGCCCACCCCAGATTGAGTTTCTCCACTTAGGGAGTAGGCCTATGAGTAGGTTTATGATGTAGGTCTAGGCCTTGGCGCTTAGCCCTAGTCTTACGTTGACATTTTCTTTTGAATCTGTTTTGTTAAAAATTAAAGGTTGTGCATTTCTTTAAAAATTTTCGCTCCAAAGTCAGTTCACACCATTATTTAGTGAGACGTTTCACCCCCAACTCATACTTAAGAAAGACATTTCGCCCCCGCCCTATACATAGGAAAGACGTTTCACCCCCGTATTTATATTATATAAAGACGTTTCGCGCCCTAACTATACTTCAGAAAGTTGTTTCGCACCCTAACCAAATTCACGAAAGACGTTTCGCACCCAAACCATATTTTAGAAAGACGTTTCGCACCCATTTCATAGGCCTAATTACGAAAGACGTTTCGCCACCTCTTCATATTTAACAAAGACGTTTTGCCCCCTAATCAGAAATCCGTTTCGGCCCCTAGTCACAATTGGATAGACGTTTCGCACCCTTTTCATAATTAGGAAAGACGTTTCACCCCCTGATCATAAATCAGCATTATATTTATCAAGATTGCCGCCCCCATTAATTGGGCCTTGAGCAGTTATAAATGTGAGCTTCGCTTTGCGAGATGTCCTGACAGGCCTACACTTAAAAGGCTAGGTACACACCCACACACTCTCATACAATAGAAAAGCTTAGTACAGTTATTTTTAATTGCCCCCCCCCCCCGCTAGATCAGGAACAAACTAAAATTATTCATAAATATAAATGGTATAGGGGCCTACATAACCAACAAGATCGCCAAATTAATAGGCTACACTATATATATATCACAATGAGTATTACCAGTGATTTGTAACGATATAGGAGCTCCTCTCGAGAGTAGACTAAAATCAGGAAACAACATAAAATAAAGATTCCTAATTATGATGTAACAAGCTAAGGATCGAAGAACAGATAATATCTAGGCCGAGGGGTAGGAGAAGGTGTGGCAATCCTAAGCTAATACGACAGGACATAAAATAATCAATTATAGACACATCAGAATTTGATAAAATCTGAAAACGGGGCGAAACGTCTTAAACTGGGGCAAGTCGTCACGGCGACGGGTTTGTGCAAAACGTCTGGAGGGTGGGGGGGGGGGGGGCAAAACGTCCCTGGTGCGAATTAAAGTATAGTCCAATGCGCCCCAGTCTCCCCTAATTTTAATAACTGATGTTTCTCACTGTTTTGGGGACCGCTGTTATATATAAATAAGTACGCCTCACCGGAACACTTTCCAGTGTATTTTGACCCTGGTGCATGTAGTATGGTGGCTCTTGTTTTTTTAATGCAATATTTATAATGACAATGGCAAGTCGCTATTTTTAAATGAACATGGTTTGCTAAACAAATCAAATAACACAAATATTGTTTCATGGTACCTCGCTTGCCAACGCCTTGTTTACTCGCTAGGTGGCCACAGGGCATGGGATCTGTAAAAATGTAAACATTGCCAGTTCATGCAGTCGAAAAGTGCCCGCGTTGCCAGTGGAGATGTGAAACAAACTGCGGATACATGACATAAACTGTGCATAAATGAAGAAAGAAAACAAGAGGATGAGAAACAATAGATACGTGCATCTACTGACATAGCGGAAAATAATTCATTACAAATAAAAGGGAATTAATCACTGGTAATTCTTCACGGGATCGTCAGATTTGGACGACAGAATCTGAGTCAGCAGCCTGAGCAGGTCAGTGCCAGTGGGTTTTCCCTCCTCACTCATTTCACAGTTCACTGCCATGTTAACAAGAGCTATAGACAGACGGTGAGACAGACAGACACTGAGACAGACAGATATTTTATTGACAGAGTCGAAAAGGAAGTCATTACCCTATACAGACTTATTTGTCATAGTCGACATAGAATGAGAGATATAAAATTATGTAGGCCTACAACTTACAAGGTCAAGGCTACACGTATACACAAATTACAAGATTGTTAGCTTGTTAAAAATCATGTGACAATATACTGTACATGGTATGACATAACATAACTTAAATCATGTGGCATTAGATATTTCGATAATACAAATAACAAATTAGTCATTTGTATTATCGAATTATCTAATGCCACTTAACATGATTTAAGCCTACTACTTAAAATAAAATTAAAAGGCATCGCCAAGATAACATGTCATAGACATAGGGGTCTATCATATATTGTTTCCCGCACCAAAACCAGAGATAAAATATCTATTATGTATAACATATAGTAGCAAAAAAGACACTCTGGAAAGCGAAGAAACCTAAAATATGTACTTTTATAAGTGATACAGAGTACAGTAGCTGAAGTAGGCCTATCTATTAACATGATAACGCTCTAAGCTACATTTTTTCATAAACATATCTGTCAGCCTCACAACTGTTTTGTCATCATCAATCCCTCCATGTCAACCTCATACAACCTTCATTATTCCATTGTGTCAACCTCATCATCACTCTCTCCATCCTGTCAACCTCACAGCTGTCCCTCATTACTCTCTTCCTTCAAACTCATCACCAATCCCTCCATTTTGTCAACCTCATCATCACTCCCCCCATTCTGTCAACCTCACAGTCGTCCTTCATTACTCTTTTCTTTCTGTCAATCTCACAGCCGTCCATCATCAACTCCCCATTCTTTCAACCTCACAGCCGTCCATCATTAATCCCTCCATTATGTCAACCTCACAGCCATTTCTCATTACTCCCTCCATTCTGTCAACCTCACAGCCATCCCTCATTACTCCCTCGGGGCATTCTGTCAACCCCACAGCCATCCCTCATTACTCCCTCCATTCTGTCAATCTCACAGCCATCCCTCATTACTTCCTCGAGGCATTCTGTCAACTTCACAGCCGTCCCTCATTACTTCCCCCATTCCGTCAACCTCACAGCCGCCCCTCATTACTCCCCCCATTTTTATCTCAACATCAGAGCCATACATCACTTCCTCCATTCTGTCATCCAATTTATCACTCTCTCCATTCTGTCAACCTCACAGCAGTCCCTCATTACTCCCTCCATTCTGTCAACCTCACATCAGCAGTCTTTCCCAATAAGCTCGAAATTTCACTTGACAGTAGGTCCTGTAAATTTAAAACTTTTATCAGACTAAAAAAAATTCACCAGACAGTATGTGGTCAATGGCCAATTCTTACCTTGTGAGACAAAAAAAAAAGAGCAAAAAATCAAAACTGACCAAAAAAATAACTCATTACTCCCTCTATTTTGTCAATCTCACAGCCGTTTCTCATTACTCCCTCTGGGCATTCTGTCAACCTCACATCCGTCCCTCATTACTTCCCCAATTCTGTCAACCTCAAAGCCGTCCCTCATTACTCCCTCCATTCTGTCAACCTCAAAGCCGTCCATCAATAATCCTCCATTATGTCACCTCACAGCCGTTTCTCATTACTCCCTCCATTCTGTCAACCTCACAGCCATCCCTCATTACTCCTCCAATTCTGTCAACCTCACAGCCGTGCCTCATTACTTCCTCGGGGCATTCTGTCAACTTCACAGCCGTCCCTCAATAATCCCTCCAATCTGTCAACCTCATCATCACTCTCTCCATTCTGTCAACCTCACAGCCATCCTTCATTACTCCCTACCTTCTGTCAACCTCACAGCTGTCCAGCATCAATCCCTCCATTATCTCAACCTCACAGCCATACATCACTTCCTCCATTCTGTCAGCCAATTTATCACTCCCTCCATTCTGTCAACCTCACAGCAGTCCCTCAATACTCCCTCCATTCTGTCAACCTCTCATCCGTCCATCATCCATTCCTCCATTCTGTCAAACTCACAAATGTTCACCGATACCTCCATTTTGTCAACCTCACAGCCGTCCATCATCAATCCCTTTATTCTATCAACCTCATCATCACTCCCTCCATTTTTCAACCTCACAGCCGTCCCTCATTACTCACTCCCTTCTGTCAACCTCACAGCCGTCCATCATCAACTTCTCCATTCTTTCAACCTCACAGCCGTCCATCATTAATCCCTCCATTCTGTCAACCTCACAGTCGTTTCTCATTAGTCCCTCCATTCTGTCAATTTTACAGCCGTCCCTCATTATTCCTTCTGTGTATTCTGTCAACCTAACAGCCGTCCCTCATTACTTCCCTATTCTATCAACCTCACAGCTGTTCTTCATTACCGGACCTCCCTTCTGTCAACCTCATTACTCCCTCCATTTTGTCAACCTCACAGCCATCCCTCATTACTCTCTCCATTCTGTCAACTTCACAGCCGTTCCTCATTACTCCCTCAGGGCATTCTGTCAACTTCACAGCCATCCCTCAATAAACCCTCCAATCTGTCAACCTCATCATCACTCCCTCCATTCTGTCAACCTCATCATCACTCCCTCCATTCTGTCAACCTCACAGCCATCCTTCATTACTCCCTCCCTTCTGTCAACCTCACAGCTGTCCAGCATCAATCTCTCCATTATCTCAACCTCACAGCCATACATCACTTCCTCCATTCTGTCAGCCAATTTATCACTCCCTCCATTCTGTCCACCTCTCATCCGTCCATCATTCATTCCTCCATTCTGTCAACCTCACAAATGTTCACCGATACCTCCATTTTGTCAACCTCACAGCTGTCCATCATCAATCCCTCTATTCTATCAACCTCATCATCACTCCTTCCATTTTGCAACCTCACAGCCGTGCCTCATTACTCACTTCCTTCTGTCAACCTCACAGCCGTCCATCATCAACTTCTCCATTCTTTCAACCTCACAGCTGTCCATCATTAATCCCTCCATTCTGTCAACCTCACAGTCGTTTCTCATTAGTCCCTCCATTCTGTCAATTTTACAGCAGTCCCTCATTATTCCTTCTGTGTATTCTGTCAACCTAGCGGCCGTCCCTCATTACTTCCCCTATTCTATCAACTTCACAGCTGTTCTTCATTACCGGACCTCCCTTCTGTCAACCTCACAGCCGTCCATCATCAATCCCTTCATTCTGTTAACCTCACAGCCGTCCATCAGCCATTCCTCCATTCTGTCAACCTCATGTGCAACCGTCCATCACCAATCCCTTCATTCTGTCAACCTCACAGCCGTCCATCATCAACCCCTTCATTCTGTTAACCTCACAGCCGTCCATCAGCCATCGCTCCATTCTGTCAACCTCACAGCCGTCCATCATCAATCCCTTCATTCTGTCAACCTCACAGCCGTACATCAGCCATCCCTCCATTCTGTCAACCTCATGTGCAACCGTCCATCATCAATCCCTTCATTCTGTCAACCTCGCAGTCGTCCATAATCAATCCCTCCATTCTGTCAACCTCACAGCCGTCCATCATCAATCCCTCCATTCTGTCAACCTCACAGCCGTCCATCAGCCATCCCTTCATTCTGTCAACCCCACAGCCGTCCATCAGCCATCCCTCCATTCTGTCAACCTCACAACCGTCCATCATCAATCCCTTCATTCTGTCAACCTCCTGGTGCAGCCGTCCATCAGCCATCCCTTCATTCTGTCAACCTCACAGCCGTCCATCAGCCATCCCTCCATTCTGTCAACCTCACAACCGTCCATCATCAATCCCTTCATTCTGTCAACCTCCTGGTGCAGCCGTCCATCAGCCATCCCTCCATTCTGTCAACCTCACAGCCGTCCATTAGCCATCCCTCCATTCTGTCAACCTCACAGCCATCCATCAGCCATCCCTCCATTCTGTCAACCTCACAACCGTCCATCATCAATCCCTTCATTCTGTCAACCTCCTGGTGCAGCCGTCCATCAGCCATCCCTCCATTCTGTCAACCTCACAGCCGTCCATCAGCCATCCGTCCATTCTGTCAACCTCACAACCGTCCATCATCAATCCCTTCATTCTGTCAACCTCCTGGTGCAGCCGTCCATCAGCCATCCCTCCATTCTGTCAACCTCACAGCCGTCCATCAGCCATCCCTCCATTCTGTCAACCTCAAAGCCGTCCATAATCAATCCCTTCTTTCTGTCAACCTCACAGCCGTCCATCATCAACCCCTTCATTCTGTTTACCTCACAGCCGTCCATCATCCATCCCTCCATTCTGTCAACCTCACAGCCGTCCATCATCAATCCCTTCATTCTGTCAACCTCACAGCCGTACATCAGCCATCCCTCCATTCTGTCAACCTCATGTGCAACCGTCCATCATCAATCCCTTCATTCTGTCAACCTCGCAGTCGTCCATAATCAATCCCTCCATTCTGTCAACCTCACAGCCGTCCATCATCAATCCCTCCATTCTGTCAACCTCACAGCCGTCCATCAGCCATCCCTTCATTCTGTCAACCCCACAGCCGTCCATCAGCCATCCCTCCATTCTGTCAACCTCACAACCGTCCATCATCAATCCCTTCATTCTGTCAACCTCCTGGTGCAGCCGTCCATCAGCCATCCCTTCATTCTGTCAACCTCACAGCCGTCCATCAGCCATCCCTCCATTCTGTCAACCTCACAACCGTCCATCATCAATCCCTTCATTCTGTCAACCTCCTGGTGCAGCCGTCCATCAGCCATCCCTCCATTCTGTCAACCTCACAGCCGTCCATCAGCCATCCCTCCATTCTGTCAACCTCACAGCCGTCCATCATCAATCCCTTCATTCTGTCAACCTCCTGGTGCAGCCGTCCATCAGCCATCCCTCCATTCTGTCAACCTCACAGCCGTCCATCAGCCATCCCTCCATTCTGTCAACCTCACAGCCGTCCATAATCAATCCCTTCATTCTGTCAACCTCACAGCCGTCCATCAGCCATCCCTCCATTCTGTCAACCTCACAGCCGTCCATCAGCCATCCCTCCATTCTGTCAACCTCACAGCCGTCCATTAGCCATCCCTCCATTCTGTCAACCTCACAGCCATCCATCAGCCATCCCTCCATTCTGTCAACCTCACAACCGCCCATCATCAATCCCTTCATTCTGTCAACCTCCTGGTGCAGCCGTCCATCAGCCATCCCTCCATTCTGTCAACCTCACAGCCGTCCATCAGCCATCCCTCCATTCTGTCAACCTCAAAGCCGTCCATAATCAATCCCTTCATTCTGTCAACCTCACAGCCGTCCATCAGCCATCCCTCCATTCTGTCAACCTCACAGCCGTCCATCAGCCATCCCTCCATTCTGTCAACCTCACAGCCGTCCATTATTAATCCCTCCATTCTGTCAACCTCACAGTCGTTTCTCATTAGTCCCTACATTCTGTCAATTTTACAGCCGTCCCTCATTATTCCTTCTGTGTATTCTGTCAACCTAGCGGCCGTCCCTCATTACTTCCCCTATTCTATCAACTTCGCAGCTGTTCTTCATTACCGGACCTCCCTTCTGTCAACCTCACAGCCGTCCATCATCAATCCCTTCATTCTGTTAACCTCACAGCCGTCCATCAGCCATTCCTCCATTCTGTCAACCTCATGTGCAACCGTCCATCATCAATCCCTTCATTCTGTCAACCTCACAGCCGTCCATCATCAATCCCTTCATTCTGTTAACCTCACAGCTGTCTATCAGCCATCCCTCCATTCTGTCAACCTCACAGCCGTCCATCAGCCATCCGTCCATTCTGTCAACCTCACAACCGTCCATCATCAATCCCTTCATTCTGTCAACCTCCTGGTGCAGCCGTCCATCAGCCATCCCTCCATTCTGTCAACCTCACAGCCGTCCATCAGCCATCCCTCCATTCTGTCAACCTCAAAGCCGTCCATAATCAATCCCTTCTTTCTGTCAACCTCACAGCCGTCCATCATCAACCCCTTCATTCTGTTAACCTCACAGCCGTCCATCATCCATCCCTCCATTCTGTCAACCTCACAGCCGTCCATCATCAATCCCTTCATTCTGTCAACCTCACAGCCGTACATCAGCCATCCCTCCATTCTGTCAACCTCATGTGCAACCGTCCATCATCAATCCCTTCATTCTGTCAACCTCGCAGTCGTCCATAATCAATCCCTCTATTCTGTCAACCTCACAGCCGTCCATCATCAATCCCTCCATTCTGTCAACCTCACAGCCGTCCATCAGCCATCCCTTCATTCTGTCAACCCCACAGCCGTCCATCAGCCATCCCTCCATTCTGTCAACCTCACAACCGTCCATCATCAATCCCTTCATTCTGTCAACCTCCTGGTGCAGCCGTCCATCAGCCATCCCTTCATTCTGTCAACCTCACAGCCGTCCATCAGCCATCCCTCCATTCTGTCAACCTCACAACCGTCCATCATCAATCCCTTCATTCTGTCAACCTCCTGGTGCAGCCGTCCATCAGCCATCCCTCCATTCTGTCAACCTCACAGCCGTCCATCAGCCATCCCTCCATTCTGTCAACCTCACAGCCGTCCATCATCAATCCCTTCATTCTGTCAACCTCCTGGTGCAGCCGTCCATCAGCCATCCCTCCATTCTGTCAACCTCACAGCCGCCCATCAGCCATCCCTCCATTCTGTCAACCTCACAGCCGTCCATAATCAATCCCTTCATTCTGTCAACCTCACAGCCGTCCATCAGCCATCCCTCCATTCTGTCAACCTCACAGCCGTCCATCAGCCATCCCTCCATTCTGTCAACCTCACAGCCGTCCATTAGCCATCCCTCCATTCTGTCAACCTCACAGCCATCCACCAGCCATCCCTCCATTCTGTCAACCTCACAACCGCCCATCATCAATCCCTTCATTCTGTCAACCTCCTGGTGCAGCCGTCCATCAGCCATCCCTCCATTCTGTCAACCTCACAGCCGTCCATCAGCCATCCCTCCATTCTGTCAACCTCAAAGCCGTCCATAATCAATCCCTTCATTCTGTCAACCTCACAGCCGTCCATCAGCCATCCCTCCATTCTGTCAACCTCACAGCCGTCCATCAGCCATCCCTCCATTCTGTCAACCTCACAGCCGTCCATCAGCCATCCCTCCATTCTGTCAACCTCACAGTCGTTTCTCATTAGTCCCTACATTCTGTCAATTTTACAGCCGTCCCTCATTATTCCTTCTGTGTATTCTGTCAACCTAGCGGCCGTCCCTCATTACTTCCCCTATTCTATCAACTTCGCAGCTGTTCTTCATTACCGGACCTCCCTTCTGTCAACCTCACAGCCGTCCATCATCAATCCCTTCATTCTGTTAACCTCACAGCCGTCCATCAGCCATTCCTCCATTCTGTCAACCTCATGTGCAACCGTCCATCATCAATCCCTTCATTCTCTCAACCTCACAGCCGTCCATCATCAATCCCTTCATTCTGTTAACCTCACAGCTGTCTATCAGCCATCCGTCCATTCTGTCAACCTCACAGCCGTCCATCATCAATCCCTTCATTCTGTCAACCTCACAGCCGTACATCAGCCATCCCTCCATTCTGTCAACCTCATGTGCAACCGTCCATCATCAATCCCTTCATTCTGTCAACCTCACAGCCGTCCATCATCAATCCCTCCATTATGTCAACCTCACAGCCGTCCATCATCAATCCCTCCATTCTGTCAACCTCACAGCCGTCCATCAGCCATCCCTCCATTCTGTCAACCTCACAACCGTCCATCATCAATCCCTTCATTCTGTCAACCTCCTGGTGCAGCCGTCCATCAGCCATCCCTTCATTCTGTCAACCTCACAGCCGTCCATCAGCCATCCCTCCATTCTGTCAACCTCACAACCGTCCATCATCAATCCCTTCATTCTGTCAACCTCCTGGTGCAGCCGTCCATCAGCCATCCCTCCATTCTGTCAACCTCACAGCCGTCCATCAGCCATCCCTCCATTCTGTCAGCCTCACAGCCGTCCATAATCAATCCCTTCATTCTGTCAACCTCACAGCCGTCCATCAGCCATCCCTCCATTCTGTCAACCTCACAGCCGTCCATCAGCCATCCCTCCATTCTGTCAACCTCACAGCCGTCCATTAGCCATCCCTCCATTCTGTCAACCTCACAGCCGTCCATCAGCCATCCCTCCATTCTGTCAACCTCACAACCGTTCATCATCAATCCCTTCATTCTGTCAACCTCACAGCCGTCCATCAGCCATCCCTACATTCTGTTAACCTCACAGCCGTCCATCATCAATCCCTCCATTCTGTCAACCTCACAACCGTCCATCAGCCATCCCCCCATACTGTCAACCTTACAGCCGTCCATCAGCCATCCTTCCATTCTGTCAACGTCACAGCCGTCCATCAGTTATCCCTCCATTCTGTCAACCTCATCATCACTCCCTCCATTCTGTCAACCTCACAGCCGTCCATCATCAACTCCTCCATTCTTTCAACCTCACAGCCGTCCATCATCAATCGGTGTACTGGGATGATTGCTAGATATAGTACTTTTTGCCCCCATCCGGGGAGGGTCAATGGGGATCTGTTTTCTCTGTTGAATGCTGTCACAGTGTGTACGGCATTGTACGGAAGCACTAGTCTACAGCAATCATCCAAGGGCAGCTGGAGCCTCCTCGTATCCGGCCATAATTTTTGGGTGGATTACCAGTGGCGTACCCTGGCTCCTCTGCTCAAGAGCGGAGCCAATGCAGCACCCTCATCAGTGCATGCGCTGGTGTAAGCATGCCACGGAGTTTCAGCATTAAATTGCATAGCGAAACCCTAGTCTTCGGCCATCTGGGCATGTCTGCGGGTAGATCCCCTAGACATGCCCAGAGCCCCTTATCGGGCGAAAGAAGGAAAAGCGCTCTCAATAACCTGCCATGGCCTATCACCCCCAGCACCCGCATCAGTGCTGGCGCTGATGTAGGCCGTGGTAGTCTTAAATAACCAGCAATAGCGTGTTTGACATTAGGTCTCTCTCGTGGGATGAATGGAGTTACCCAGAGGGAGTGATCCTTCCTATTGTTACTCTGGGGACTATCCGACCAGAGGATAGCGGAGCTGCGCGAAATGCCACAGAGTTTCATCATTAAATTGTACAGCGAAACTCAAGTCTCCGGCCGTCTGGGCATGTCTGGGGGTATATCCCCTAGACATGCCCAGAACCCTTTATCGGGCGAGCGAAGGAAAACGCTCTCTATAACCCACCATGCCCTATCACCCCCACCCTCACATCATCATCTGTACATCATTCATCTCATCAATTGACTACAACGTTATCGTATTATAATGTCACTTAAAAGACCTTTTGTGCCGAAAAGTGACGTAAAGCAATGATTTACTACTACCTATCACCCCCACCCTCACATCCTCATCTGTGCATCATTCATCTCAGTCATCAATTTACTACAACGTTTTTATTGTATTACAATGTCACTTAACCCTTGTCCTGCTGAATTGCTTCAATTGTATTTTTCGTCATTCGAAGCTGGAATTGCTAACCCAATTTCCAGCTTCAAATGACGAAAAATTTACTAAATTTATGAAAAAAATACATGTCTAAAACTAAATTATTGGATCAACTAAGCATCTACTAAAAACTATTTTATAAAAATTAAAATATATTTTTATTGATCTAAAACATCATTAACCCCGTATATATCCGGGCATAGCAGGACAATGGTTGAAAGACCATTTGTGCTGAAAAGTGACGTAAAGTAATGATTTACTACTACCACTTGCTGTGTAGATACACGGAATCATAAATCAGTGATCTAACCTTTCTGCTGCTGAATTCTTCTTTTCTATTTTTTTATTCATTTAAAGCTGTAATTGCTAACGCACTATCTGGATTCTAATGACATAAAACCTGCTTATTTGTGAAAAGATACTTGATCTGACGATGGGCCAACATTGGGCAAACGCTTCGTGTTTGCTTTTGCCCAATGTTCAGTTGGTGCTGGTCCATCGTCTACGACGCTGGCCCAACACCAGCCCAACATTGGACAAACGCCTCGTGTTTGTTCGGGTGGCTTTTCTTTCTAAACCTTACACATACATGTACGGTCTATAGCAGGATAAGGGTTAAAGGACTTAAACATAATAATTATAATATAGGTGATCGATTTTCGTATCCTGTATAAGGGCTGCTCTGAGTGCAGTGCACGAGTCAGATGGCTGCCTACACTGACGGAAGTCACACGTATGTTGTTGTGCCTGTTTCAGAAGGTGACTGCCGTGCACATAATTATATTAGACATGTCCCGGGGTGATGACGAGGATCACAGTGATGTAACACGCTCCCTGCTGCTCTACACAACACCTCGTGGGGACGATGGAGAAAGCTCCCGACGACCTGGATTCTGATCCCAGCACGAGCTCGTGTGGATCTGGTGATGGTTGTTGAGGGGATCATGTCTGACTCTGGACAAGCCCGGGTGTCCGTAGACTCGGAGGGAGTGGGCAGCACACGCAGCGATCCCGGGCCTGTCCCCGCCGACAACGACCAGGAGCCGCTCGCCAGGGAAAGGCGCAACACCGCCTACCAGCGCTTATCTCACGACCTCTCCAACGACCAGAGATGCCTCAAAGAAATCACACTGGGAAAACGCATTGGCTTCTACCGAATACGAGGGGAACTAGGCACTGGGAATTTCTCACAAGTGAAGATGGGCATCCACGCGCTAACAAAAGGTAGGCCACTTTTTTTTGCAAAATTGCGTAACTTTATATAAACTTGTATCTATCATGTCGATGATCATGACAAGGGGTTGTTGTTTAAAGGCATTTCCATGTACTTGTATCGTCAACAAATAACATGTTCTGTCTGGCGTATATGTACTTTTCAATACTGAGTGCTGAAATTTTAAATTGCGTAATTTAGTTTTTAGTACTGTACGTGCATTGAAGATCAGGCGTTTAAATCATTTAATATTGTCTTGGTCTTTGTAAAACACTGCATCTATTAAAGATCTTTCCCGTCCACCGTACAAAGTACTTAGTCATCTGAATAGTAGGCCTATTCACCAGAAGAACATGCAGATGACTTGCTAGTTTATTATCGCATTTTTGGAATGTTAGCTTTGCTGAGTCTGCTGACAATAAAGTAACATTTTCATGATTATAGGGTATAAATATTTACCATTTGAATTTGTGTCTCGCTACCGCGACCCACAACTTCAAGTGGGTAAATTTGAATCTGAACATATGGCGATTTAGCATAGCAATTAGCATTATCCTTTGTTGGAAGGACAAATAAAAAGGCTGAAAACGGCCATAGACGTGATTAGCAGAAATGAGTGTTAACTGGCTGGTGATAATGAAACTGACCATCCTGGTGTGGTCAGTTTCTTTATCACCTGCATGGGTATACTTGCCACCTTGGTTATATAGTCACAGACCACCCCAGTACCATGTGACTGAGGTTTTGAGTATTCTAATCACCATGCTCTTCATGTATCTAGGCAGATTGTACACAATCAAGACGTACTACATGTATGATGTGCTTGGCGGACGTCTACAGGTTGGAGGTGCGATATGTGGAATCAGCACCTGTTGGGTGGATTCAAAAGCCAAGAGAATCTTAAATGTAGCTAATGCACGCGCAGCTATGTACATTTAAATTAGTTGATGACAGCCCGATAGACCTGATTATTTTGCAAAAATAAGCAGTAGTAAGGAAGTTTTAATAACAAATTCTTCAAATAGATTTCAGCTAGAATATGAGTGCATGCACTTATTTTCGAACACTACATGCACATATGTGGGTGCACCTTCAAATATAAGCGCGTATATACATGTACATACATGTACGTTTATGCGCAGGGATGAGGTACATATCGTTTGTGTGGAATAACAAGAGAGACTAATGAAAATTAGTCTAAAATCAGGAGATATGTACGTTGAAACTAATAATAACAAAGTGCTAACTCAAAATAACACGTTATGCAATGTAAATATATATACTATTAATCAGTGAATTATGAGTTAGCATGTTGTTGCCAGTGAAATACCGAGAAAACATGTTTAATATATAACTAAATTCATCATGTTCACAATGTTGTTGTCGGGGAGAATTGCTTTAAAATTATCCAAGAATCATTTAGCACGTTTATCATGTTTATGCTCGTGTTTTTTTTCTTGAGATCCATCCAATATATAGCTTTTTATTATTAACACGTTGTTGCTTATTTGTGGAGTGCTATCTAGAGTGACTAATTTATGTATACTGTACGGTAAGATAAGATCAGATACATTTTATTTTCAATCGGCATGGAACAGTTAACGTCTCTTGATTAATGAACAGATTGCGTACGTTATTGGTGGCAAATAAGTAGAATGAAACGAGCCAACCTCAATTGGCCTGTTGTTGACCGTGCTATGTTCATGTAATACATCTTCCACAACAAGTTATCTTACCCACGAGCACGCAGTGCGATACCTTGCTTTATCGAGCATAGTGTCCGGCTATTTTAAATAGCCAGATACCTTGAATGTCGCGCGTCGCAAGACCGGCCAATCAGAGAGCCCTTGACCAGGCGTTGACAGGTGGCTGAGAGCATAGCTTGCTTGCTTCCTTTGTTATGATAGACAGAAGCTCGGAATCTCACGCTGATGTCATCGTGTTCACGTCACTGCCCAAATGAGAGATTGCCAGCTTTTCTAGCAACGGTAACATGTGACTGTGTATGAGAGATGACCAAGAGGTCAATTCTTCGCGACCTTCTATGACATATTTATAAATCTGAAACATCCAATGAGGTTTGAATCTCAGACACACCCCCAAGATGACCACGTAGACAGAATAACTGATTGTAGTACTCGATAGGGCCAGGCTCCTGCGGTATGCACTCGCGTGAGACTGGCCAAGGGAAGATGATGTAATACAGATAATTTGTTCATGCCACATCAAGCTCCTTGTTATCTTGAGGCGTGTAATCATGTAGTCAGGTAATATCACCTTGTTATTCTAGACATATATGTGCGGTAAGACAAGGAGTAAACATCGCTTCAAGTCGCTTTCTGCACATTATGCAATATCGAGTGAGCCCCAAAGTCAGGAGTATGCCCTACTCTTATAATCGAATGACTCCAACAGTTCTTTGGTGCACATTACCATAGAGAGCACTGTACACTCCAGGCCCTGAACAGTTTGAAAATGTCTTATAATCTTAGCTCACGACTAATATTTTATTGGGTGATTCTAGTGCATTTGTGTGGTGTCACTGAGTGTGCTAACGTAAGGTCTACCTGTGCTGTATTGATTTTCAAAACAACTATTCCCTGGTACACATCGTCTCACAATTATGTAAAATCCCACCTGGTTTATTGATTGTGAGTCTAGCTGATTCTTCCTCCTTAAATTGAACATCTATGTACGACGGACTTATTATTGGATTTAGAAGATTACTTATATGTTCTTAATTTGAAGCCAGACATTTGCAAATCATGATGTTTAAACACACACTGTATTCCCACTAAAAGTGATCTGATCGGCTATAATAAAACGGATGAAAAACGATCAGAGTCCTTATTATCGGTGAAAGGGTTAAATATCACCTTTGAAGATGGGACGCGTCTTAGATCAGCAAGATAAAGCAATTTACAAAAGATTTTTTTTCGACCATTTTAATTAGACTCTAGGCGTGACAGTGTGTTTTAAACAGTCTGTTGTGAGACCAGACTACGTCTGCACGTACGCAGCAAACACGAAATTGAATCGATGTTGGGATGATGCTGGGCCAGCTTCGGAGACGCTGGTTCAACTTTGGGTCAATGTGTTGTATCTGTTTGCTGGCATACATGTAGACCACCAGGCTGCAGTGAGATGTCCGTTGCCAACAGGCCACCGCTGATGTTGTTTGACAACAATCAATGAAGTCAATCAGTAGACAGGTGGGTCCACCGCGATGGCCAAAAGGTTTCTGTTTGACCTGACAACTGATCGCGCAAAGTCAAGATAGTATCTGCTTGCTTTTCAAGTAAGCAGATACCGCTTTTTTGCTTTAATACAGAGCAAATTACCAGCCTTGTTGTCCTCATCGAGATTCTGCGCGTAAAAAACTTCAAGGCGCACATGTACGCAGTATTAAATGTTGTCTTTTGACACGTTAAAGTACTAGTAATACCACCAGTATGTAAATAGTTCCATTATTGTTTACCACTTTAAGTTGGCAAACAACGGCTGTAGTTGTTTGCAAGTTTAAAAATATTCATGTATCTTCTTGCAAGTATAAGAAATATAATCTGATAATAATATACTGGGAAAATGGGACACATTTGAACATCATATACCAGTATACAAAGCAAAAACAACGAATTTATAGTCTCAACATCATACCTATTGACACATAAATATAAACGAATGTAACGTGCGACCGGACACATACTTGTATCCTAGAGTTAGACAATCTCTAGTAATTAAGAGTTAGACTAATCGTCGGATGTTACGTCACGATCCGGCTGTCATTTACAAACGGATTATCTGCTGGAGCTATATAGTATAGTATCAGGTTTGGTATCCTTGGTATTATTATTGGATTTCTCTAGAAATCCAATAATAATACCAAGGATACAAAACCTGATACTATATACTTTAAGTAATGATATGTGATCACTCCTGATAGATCTCAGGTTGTCGATGATCACTCGATTACTGGTATACATTATTGATGAAAGGTTGAGTACACCTGATAGATTGAGTGTGTACACTTATTTTGATCAGCTCTGGTTATCCGATTCCACATGACATACACACAAGAGACATTGGCCTAATGTTATTGCTATGGTTGGCCAAAGTCTTCGACGTTGACCCACCCTTGGAACGTAATAGTGTACAACTATTAGTAGAATGAGTGTGTTGCTCGGTATATCAGAAATACATAAGACACAATCGTGTCTTATGTATTTCTGGTTATATTGATAACAGTGGGACATAACAAGAGAGATTAGCAATGCAGTGAATAATTTTAAACTAAGTCAATGCAAGGTTTCTATAAAAACTCTCTACCCACTAAGATATTTTATTTAAATTATCAATCACTTAAATTTGTGTCTCGCTTGCGGGACCCACGACTTTAAGTCAGTGAAAAGTACTCATGAATGAATATTTGCTTAGGCCACTATGTTTTTTCTCTGTTTTTAGATGAGCGCGCGCATTACATTTAGGCTGCGCATTACCAAAAAAAACATGTGTTTTTTTATGCCCAACGCGCGCATTAGATTGTTGCCGATTTTGAAAAAAACCATGTTCATTTCGTCAGATAAAAAATATTTTTCCAGTTATTTTTTATTTTATTTTTTTTTTCGTCGCCTTTATTAACTTTTTTTAAATTTTCAAAATAGGTCAAACGTTTTTTATTTCGTCGCCCTCATTAACTTTTCCAGAAATATGTCCACTGTTTTTTTATTTGGTCACCCTCATTACCTTTTCCCAAAATAAGTTCAATGTTTTTTTTTTCTTAAATGTTTTTTTTTACCGCCCTCCCTCATTAGATTTTGGATTTTTTCTGATCAAAAACAGAGAAATTGAACAAAGTGGCCTTAATTTGTGACCAAGCAAGCATTTGTGCATATATACGTGTACTGAATATAATGTATCTCGATGTTTAATCATATATTTCATTCCCAATAACTGTGATTTAGAGTAGCCTGCTAATAAAACAGTAAAAACGATGATTATCATGATTGCAGTCGAGAATAGCTGTGAATAGGTCTAACAACAATTTCACATCAAGCGCGAAACACACCAACGCGATTGTCAGCGCGACGTCCAGCGCAACGTTTGGGAAAATGTTGTTTGAATTATGGGCCAGCGTCGGCCCTGCTGGCCCACAATTCAAACAACATTGTCACAAACGTCGCGTGCGACGTCGCGCGGACGTCGCGCTGGCAATCGCGTTGGTGTGTTTCGCCCTTTACATGCTTTAGGCCGGTAGCGGATGTCTCTAATCTTTTTTACGGATTACCTTTAACTATGATGATAGGGAGATTTGCATGCTAGAAACATCACTGTTTTTTCATAAGTTTTATCTTTTTTTATACTTTTATTCGAGTAAAATGATACTTTTGTTTGGACGGGTTTGATACATTTTTGTTTTGACAATAGACAATAGACAATAGTTTATTTCATAGGATCTGCAAAAATATATACATGTATATAAAATACAGATATGTATGAATACATGCCAGGAGAGCATGTTAAAGGTGCGTAATTATCATGTTCTAATAATATAACGTACATATGTTTACATTTTTTTTTTTTTTTTGGTTAATCACTTTACGAAATAAATGTTTTTTTCAATGAACTTGCATAATTTAAACAATTGATTTTTATTTGTTACATTCATTAGTATTTCAAATTTTACTGATGAAGGTGAGTTTCTGTGACGTTTTTTCATCAATTCCTTTCGTATGACTTCAAAGTGAGAACAGTTAAAAATATAGTGAAATTCATCGCCAATATCTTGTGTGCACAGCTCACATATTCTGAGGTTGCGGGGTATATTTTGTCTGCAACCTGATTCAATTGGAAGGTTGTGGTTTCTACAGCGAAACTTAGCCATGATGCCTCTCTCGCGATAGGACAAATTTACTAAATATGTTTTTAAATTTAGTGTTGTTGTAAACATCCTGTAATTTAAACACTTTCTGCTGAGATTAATTTCTGAGGTCCAATGTTGAAAAATTCGTTGTTGTAATTTCTTTTTGAACGAATTTATGCTTCCTGGGATGAGTTGGTTATCCCAGACGCCCGGAAAACCACAACCTTCCAATGTATTTTTCACGGTTGATAGCCACGGGGACTTATATATATTCCGATTGTATAGATTAAAAATTAATTGATACAAAACATTTGACAGTTTTGGTGTACTGCTGCTCTTATATATTCTAGCCCAAAACATAATCATTCTACTCTTGGCGTGTAGTACAAGAGGTGTTACGCCGAGTTCGCCATAAACCATGTTGGAAGAAGTTGACTTGTTTACTTGCAGTACATATTTACAGAATCGTAAATGTATTTTTTCAATAATATCGACACTTTCTGTTGCCCAAACTTCACAACCGTATAAAAGAATAGGTTTGACTAAAATATCGAAAAGTTCAAGTTGAATATCGACAGGTAGCTGGAGCTGTCTACATTTACGTAGTAACCAGAACATAGCTCGGTTACCTTTTCTTATTTTTCCACGAGAGAAGACAGTAATTTTAGTTTTTGACATGTTTATGTTAAGTTTCCACATTCTACAATAACGCTTCATTAAATTAATTGATTGCTGTAGGTCTTCTTGCGATTCAGCCAAGATAACTGTGTCATCTGCATAAAGCAGGATATATAATTTACAAAATACTAAAAGTTCTTGATCTAAATTTTCTACAGACAACGTATTCACAATCTTCAGTCCGTCGTGGGCTAGTTCTAAAAACAGTTTAATGTCATTTAAAAATATTGAAAATAATAGTGGAGACAGATTATCTTCTTGTCTAACACCTATCATACATGGAAAATTATCAGTTAGCGTACTATTTACAGAAACACATGGTTTTGCCGATTTATACATATTATAAATGATCTGAAAATGTTTTCCAGATATATTATTATTTAATAGTTTAGACCAGAGTTCAGTACGTGAAACTGTGTCAAATGCTTTACTGTAGTCTACATAACAGCAATATAATCTTTTGTGTTTGTTAAGGTAAATGTCGATTAAAGTCTTTAATGAAAAAATATGATCTAACGTTGAGAAGGCAGATCTGAATCCGGCTTGCTCGGGTCCTATTATGTTATTTTCATTTACGAATCGTGTCAATCTGTCGTTTATTAAATTTGAGAATACTTTTCCGAGACGACTTAATAATGATATACCTCGATAATTACTAGGATCTTCATGCTCACCAACATTTTTATAGAGTGGTTTAATTATTGCTAAGCTCCATTGTTCTGGAAAAATACCAGTGTCTAGAATGACGTTAAAAAGTTTAGTTAGCATATCAATGAAATTTGGTGGAGAATATTTAAGAAATTCGTTTAAAATCTGATCCGGTCCGCTACTTTTATTGTTTTTTAAATTCCGTAATAATTTAGAAACCTCCGAGGGTGTAAAATTGTCATTAAATAGATTTTCTGCGTTATCAAAGGAAAATTCGGGTTTTATTTCCTGGGCTTCTGCTTTATTAAGTTTAGAAAACTGATTGAAAAAATTTGTGGGTGACATTTTGTCTGACATATTAAAAGGTTTTTTGCCATTAATAATATTCCAATAATCCTTTGAGTTTTCAGATTTCAGTAGACGTATTTTTCTAACAGTGTTTTGTTTGTAATTTTTAAACGCCCTGTTTATCTGTTTCTTATAATTTCGACCAGAATTTCGTAATAGTATCAAATTTTCATTATTTTTTAGTCGCCTATATTTATTTTTGTATTTAACATGAATCTTTCTTTTAGTTTCACACTCATCGTCATACCAATCTCTGTGTGGAAATGTCCTAACGCGGTGTTTCTTGGTACCAATGGGTGTTTGGCCACACTTCAACATTCCCAGATCGCTCGCTGTCGAGGTGTAAACTGAGTTGATCTCGTCAACTAACTTGTTAATGGTACATTGTTGAGGTGGAATGGCACCTGTCAATTCGTTTAGCGCAAGCATTATACCACTTATGTCGGTTTCGTTTAATTTTGGTATTGATGAGTTAAATCTGATTTTCAATTAGGTTTATTTGGTGGGCGACGTACATATGAATTATCCTGTTTGTGGTATAATCCTTGTCTAAATCTACATTTCGTGGGTTTGAACACTTGTATTTAAGGGTGAGAGTTACAGCACAATGGATGTCAGATAGAAGTGGATCAAAGTCCAGAACTTCAAAATTACTAACAGTTGGGGAAATTGAAGGAGAACATATAAAATAATCCACCAAACTGACATTGTCATATGTTAGTTTTCCTCGGTTAGCGTCTTCACCCAACCTTCCATTAACAATAAATACTTCAAGGGTCTTACAAAGCGTTAAGAGTCTATTACCGTAGTTGTTAACAACTTTATCAACATTATTTCTGCTCTGTTGAATATTACAGCTGTTAAGAGACATTTCGTTGCAAAGATATTAATTTTCGTGATCTGATACTTCCAAAGAATCCTTTAAATTAGCTGTTCTTGCATTTAGATCACCATCAATACATATTAATATTAAAATCTTCATTTTTAGACTTCAAATCAATAAAATTATCTTCAATGTCATCAAATATAGAGATATTGGAGTAGTTAGAGTTCTCTGGTGGTACATATATTAGGCATAAAACCATGTCTCTTTGGTCGTTGTTACCTTTAAATTTCAATCAAAGGGAATCTTGTTGTGTGTTGTTAATGAGAGACACTCTACTTTGTACTTTTTCACTGATTAAATCGGCAACGCCGCCTGAGGCCTTCCTTTTAAACAGTCTATTTTTCGTGATCAGCTTAAAGCCTGGAAAAGCAATTTGGTCTAATTCGTCTAGTTTTGTTTCTGTCATCAATATCACATCATAATTGTTTATAAAGTTATAAAATTTAACACTTTTCATTCTGGTTTTTACACCACATATATTTATAAGTGAGATTAAAAGTTTTGTTGGTTGTGTTGGTGTGCTCTGTTGCTTTTGATTGTTCGTTAATGGGGTGTGTTGTGTTGAAATGTACGGAGGTGTGTTCTGGTGAAATTGAGTGTTCATAGTTGTAGTGTGCTGTGTTGAGATGTTCAGAGGTGTGCCGGGTTGCACTTGACACCTCTCCTGGCGTCTGTCCTAGTGTTCGATGGGTGTTGTAGTGGGAGGGGCCGTAGATGATGATGGGGTGGGGTCGTGACTGTAAACTGAATCACTGTCACTTTCACTATCTGACTCATCGTCCATGTTTTCTACAAGTGTTTTTTTGTTATGATGTTCTGCTGAGCCTAATGGTTAGGAGCTTGGCATCCGCTTTCCCTTTTGTTTACCACTGTTCTTGTTCTGTATTTCTCTGGTTTCTAGGGCTGCTGATATATATGATATCACTTCAACTTTCCCTTGTCTGCTGAAATGGACACCTGACGGGTCGGTTTTAGAGAACAGGGCCCGAATTCTCGTACAAGTTACGATATATCGTACGCTTCCGATTGGTCGAGATGGCCATCTCGACCAATCAGAAGCCTACGATATATCGTAACTTGTACGAGAATACGGGCCCAGGTGATTGGCGAGACTACCCTTTGGAGACAGTAGGGCGTATGTGATATATGTAGAATAGCATCTGGCCGCCGCGCCTGCAGAGTGCGTGCAGATAGCTGTTAACTGCCTCCGTGGTATCATTTCGTCGCCTCGGAGCTAAAGGATCCTATCTGACACTCGCTAGAGTGGCAGATAGGATCATTTAGCTCCGAGGCGACGATTTGCGTTGCTCTGTTGACGTTCGCTTCCTTTTCTCGGCGGCACTGAACAATTCGCTATATTTGCATCTGGGAATTTATTTTCCACGTCTGTGATTGCTCTACTTGCGTTTAGCATGATGTCTACTCCACCATGGCGGGTCACGTCATTTGTGCCCAGGTGAAGAACAACTGTTTTGATACCAGAAGTATCAGTTTGTTTGGAAGCTGCCCCCATGAGTGATTTAGTAGAAAGGGAAGTAGCTCCAGATTCAGCTTGGATGAACACATTTGTTGAGTTCGCGACATGTTTCAAGTTTGAGTCTCCGAGTACCAGTGTGTCAATTTTTACTTGGATTTGCGTTGAAATCCAGAGTGGCAGCACTGTATTCGTGCAGTGGAATACGTAATCACCGTAACCACACGTCTTCCCCTGCCACGACAGAATCATTTCACCAGACAATATCCCAGTTATACCTGCATTCAATAAAGTAAATACCCATCAGACACGAAAGATTAACCCAATGTTGATACAATGTTAGTCGGATATAGTTCTAGTGATGGGAGTAGGCTACATGTAGGCTACGTGGTGATCAATTATTCTCATTCACTGCTTTTTGAGTGATATCTATAACCATAACAGGGATATATTGGCGAGACGTAATTAACCCTCTGCGACACACCTGCCCGTATTAACCCTTTAACCTCGTTATCTAATTGCAATATTCACCCACTACAAGTTGACGTTGTGTACCGCTGACGCGATCTACAGCTCTTCAACACAGGTGAAAAATATTGAAATCCTTCAAATTTTTCTCAGATCACGCTGATGGGGGATATATTTACCTGTGAAAGGTGTTTTTAATCACCGGTGCCGCATATATTCGGGTTTTCATTTTGTATTAGCACATTAATTATGTACCACATTTTAAATATGTTAAAGATAAAATGTGACATCAATCAGCAAGATTTAAAAAGAGTTGACCTCCATTTGTCACATCCGAATAATTTTCACTCACTTGAAGTTGTGCATCGCGTCAGCGAGACACAACTTCAAGTGGGTGAAAATTCAAATTGAATAATTTTGCGGCTAAAGGGTTAAAAGCCCCTAGATAATAAAAGATGTTTGATCACGATTAGTGTCATGTCTGGGCTCAAAGGGTTGCAGGAAGTAACTGTTGATTAAATTGTAAACACCATATCGCAGCATGTTTCATTTCCCTTTATCATCGTATTATTGTTTAAACCCTTAAAGCGCTGAGATATTATTATATAAACCACGGAGACTAAAGGGTTTTTTCAATTGAGAATCATTATAATTATGGGTCTACGGCCATTACTGATTAGATATCATAGGAGCGCGCAGCGCGAGGGCTGACGCGAGATTATGCACTAGTTATGGTATAAACCTTATAATGCCTCTCTCTTTTCACCTGGTGAGGTAGGTGATTGTACAAGGCATTGGCAAGTAAGTCCGGGAGACAAGGAACCAGGGCTGCTGAACCATATAAGAATGGCCGTGTGAGCGACCAGCCACCAGAGGAAAGGGCAAGGACGGACCCGGCCATTAGAGCTATTTTAATTCGTTTTTATGCGTCAGAATCTGACGTCTACAGCCGTCAGATTCTGCCGTATAAAGACGGTCCTAGCGCTGGAAGGGTTAATGCAACAGTGAAAGATCGCGTGTAAACATTACCACCTGTAGTAAGGATTCCAAAAGCCACATGCAATAATTATTGAAATGCGATTTGAATAGCTGCACCCTTTACCTACCCATGTAGTCGCTGTGATTTGTATTTAATATTGCACAATAATTCTTTGGTATCTTCTTAGTCGTTTCTGTGTCACAGTAACAGGTAGACAGAGCTGGACCGAGCAGCTAATACAGCAAACACAAAACATTTGTATAACATTTGTACAACGTCGTCCCAACGGCTTCGACGTTGGTCCAACATTATACAGATGTTATACAAATGTTTTGTGTTTGTATAAACAGAACTATTTATTTTGTATTCCGTTTTGTATTGGTTGGTTTAACATACACTTCAGGAAAAAAATATGATGTAAAATTAGAACTATCAGCCAGGTGATTTTCTGGTGTGCGCACATTATCATGATTATGCGTCACTAGCAGTTTTTAATGTGTTTTAACCCTCTAAGAGCATTGTATGCATGAATATAATTGTCTTATTAACCGATCAGATCACTGATATTGGGGATGAAATGTGTGGTTAAACACGAAGATTTGCAAATTGAGCAAATATGAGCAATTTCCATCCACATGAAGTTGTGGATCGCGGTAACGAGAAACAACTTCAAATGGGTGAAAATTGTTATCCGCTGTGAAAACAGTATTTAAAACAATTACATCACTTTTCTTTTCACGTGTTATTCTAAATCTGCGACGAAGAGGATGCAGTTTCTCGCGAACCCTGAGAGTGTATTGGCATGAAATGTGCAGTCGAGCTGCATTTTAAAACTGGTCTCGATGATTCCGTGAATAATTAGATATTGTCTACATTCTTTATCTTCAAACAGATACCGATACCTGCGTACTTCACGCAGAAAATGATCAATGCTTATTCTGCCGCGTTAAGCCAACAGACAGTAACTGCTCACGTTTCAAGTGAACAGTTACTGCCGTTTGGCTTTGCAGAACAGTATGGATCAATGTTGTGGACAAGAAAAGCAGGTGGCTACCCAACAAACAGTTAACACGATACATTAACCTAATGTATGGTTAATGTTGGCCCGCCGTCTACGACGTCGACCCAACATTAACCCAGCATTAGGTCAATGTCTCGTATCTGCTGGGTATCACTATTCTGTGAAACGCAGTGACGTCACTCGGTGAAAATAAGGTTATGTAAGAACCGTCTCCCATACCTCAGTGTATTACTATTAGCCAGCTCGGTGAAAACAAAGGAGGTCGAGGTCATTGAGTTTCACAGAATATGTCATACAGATGTGTACACTGCTAGGATTTATTCAAGAAAAAAATAAAAGCAACTGGTACAAGCTACATGTACACCTATTTGGTATTTCACGGCAGTACAGTATTTCGCATATTGAATATTAAAATGTGTGTGCTGCTGCACATGTTACGATGTAGCAATGTAAGGTTGGGACAGTGTTGTTTTAATCTCGGTCCAGCATCGCAGACGATTAGGCAACATGAAAACAATATTGCGTGAACGTAATGACCAAATTTGCTGTAGCGAATGTTTACCTGTCAGTACAACTGATATAGGCCTAATCATTATAACAGCAAAAGAAAAGTTAAAAAATATTTTCACGACAACTGCTCGTGTATTATTTACCTACATGTAGTTTGTTATTCTTGGTATGTTATGGCATTATTGATTGCACCAAGGGAACGAAGCACATGTGTTGACACGTTACATGGATTTTTAATACCAACTATTTTTATCTTTGCCCTTCCCATATTTAATTAATTCCCTTCTAGACAACCATTAGGTTGGTTTACGTTGTCAGGTCATTATGCATCATCTGTAGTGGGTTATATATGTGTTCATTGGATGGTCATCGTCGTCGCTCACAAAATGGTTTGGGCCCCCTATTTCCTGTATTCAAGAACCACATAGGATATGACCAGATATAGTCATGTAAGGGATGTCATTTTGCAAATTATTGTGAGTTTCGTAAATGCTCATTCATTTATTCATTCTAATATATATTCATTCTATCCATCAGATTTGTTTTTTTATTGTTTTGTAGTATTTTGCGGGTGATCGTAAATCATTGCGCTTGATCATTTCCCTTTATCAATATTAAGCTATGATCGGATTCAAATGATTCACGGGGTGCATTCGTATCGCGGACATTCTGTATATATGGAGCAAACATGGATATTTAGATGTATTGTTTTCGATCTAAAAGGTAATCAGACGCATGTACACGCATTACTTTGATACACAGGGCCGTATCCTGAAAGCCCGGCCTATTTTCAACTCTTGGTTTGAAAGCAACCTTATGGTTAAAATGATATTTAGGAGAGCAGTTTAGCATATGGTTAACTAAACTGTTGCATCAACTGTAGGGGAGACTGGAGCACAAAGAAGCCAAAAAAATGCAAATTTCCCCACAATATTGTTAATTGAAGAAAAAACACTTTGATATATCATCCTTCGAGCTATATACTAAACCAATATAATTTTATGTTTGTTTAGAAAAGCAGAACTTTTTATTTTGAACAAAACAGATTGCAAATACACGCCTCATTGTACCATGTGTACCACAAGTGTAGATTTATATGTTCACTTGTGTCAACGATGTTTATGGCATTCACTGATCAATTACTGAACGAGTATGGGGGTACAATGAGACATCTTAGTGCACATGGGGTTCCCCGGGACATCATATGGGGTACATTTACAAATCGCCAATTTGTAGTACGAATTTTTTTAAGGGACATTCCAAGAAAATAAATTGTAACTGAAAGTATTTAATTGGTGCGCACCAAATGATTCAAATATTTAATAGGTGGGGACCAAATGCTTTGGTGCGCACCAATTAATTATTTGAACTTTTTGGTCGGACCAAATCATCTGGTGCGCATCAAATAATTGATTGGTGCACACCGAATTATATGGTGCGCTCCAATTGAATACTTTCAGTTACAATTTTTTTGTTGAAATGTACTTTAAAACGCTCCGTAAATTTGCGCCCGAAAAGCAAGGTATTTTTTGTGTCAAGCATGCATACATAATCATAGCTCATGGCGCATCAGTCTCTTAAAAAGTATGTTTCAGGCAGTACGACCTCTACACTATGCGGGCATTAGACATGTTAGATGACTACCATTATAGGACCACCATTCAATCCTGGGGTGGGGGTGGTGCTGGATTTATTTATTTCAACATGGCTTGGCGGCGCCCTGAAATATATTTTTTATTACATGCTTATATACCATAGAACTGAAATATATTATTTATTTCATGCAGTCTGCCCGAAATCATTTATTTCAAACATACTTCACCCCTACCTCTGCAGATTGACTGATGGGCCCATTACCCACAGTTCATCTCTCGGTATGGCTCCAAGCTCAATTGCTGGCAAATGTGGCTTCGAGCTCATTAACCCTTTAACCGCCAAATTATTCAATTTGAATTTTCACCCACTTGAAGTTGTGTCTCGCTGACGCGATCCACAACTTCAAGTGAGTGAAAATTATTTAGATTTGACAAAATGGAGGTCAACTCTTTTCAAATCTTGCTGATTGATGTCACATTTTATTTTTAACATGTTTAAAAGGTGGTAGAGTCTACTTAATGTGCTAATAAAAAATGAAAACCCGAATATATACGGCACCGGCGGTTAAAGGGTTCAACTGGGATGACGAGGAGCGTGATCATGGTGATTGATCATTGACTTCATTGAACCTTATGTACCATGAGCACCAATCTCACTGTCAATGTAGCATGTGGTGTCGCACATACATCTCTGTAAAGTATGGCCACTCTGTTTTATTTCTCTGTTTTAGATTAGAAAAAATCCAAAATCTAATGAGGGAGGGCGGTAAAAAAACATTTAAGAAAAAAAAAACATTGAACCTATTTTTGGAAAAGTTAATGAGGGCGTCCAAATAAAAAAAAATTGACAAATTTCTAGAAAAGTTAATGAGGGCGAAGAAATAAAAAACGTTTGGCCTATTTTAAAAAAAGTTAATGAGGGCGGCGAGAAAAAACAAGCAAAATAAAAATATAGCTGGGATTTTTTTTATCTTCCGAAATAAACTTGTTTTTTCTAATTGTTTTTTTTATCTCCCGACGGTAACTGTTTTTGCGGAAATCGGCAACAATCTAATGCGCGCGCTGGGCAGAAAAAAAACGCATGTTTTTTTCTGGTAATGCGCGGCCTAAATCAAACGCGCCGCTCATCTACAACAGAGAAATAAAACATAGTGGCCTATACATGCTATAGGGAAGATAAAATGTAAAAACCAGCCTAATATCGATGACTTCAACGGTGACGATAATAATAATACCCCAAAATGTGTTGCTTTCTGTGAATCACCGTGGTAGTGTTATTTCGTCAACATATTATTCAAACCTTTATCGTGAATAACTAATACCCGTGAAATTTAAAATAAATGTATATATTCTGATATAAAATGTAGAGCTTATATTTAATTAACATTACATGTATTTTTATTTTCGTACAACGACAATAAAGTTGAACATTATATACTGATCTCTTTTTCCATTGATATTTTTTCTTCTGAATTATATTACCTGATTTCACGTCAGAACTTCCAGCGAAAATACTGAGGACCAGAGTTCTGTGGTACACAGCGATAAATATTAAAAATGAATTCTAAATAAACACATGTATATCTATCAAGGCATATGTCTATAACCTAGCTCATTCTGTGAAACACCGCGGCGTCTCTCAAAAGTGACAAATTACGACACTTTTTCCTGAATTATGATATTTATGTCCACATTTGTTGCTGTTATTCGTTTACAGGACTGAGCATTTAAATTCTCGTATGTTCATTTTTACCTAGAATCTCTTGCTAATGTACTTAGTCAGTTATTAAATGATATCCCAACACAGACACACATTTATTAATATAGGCATATTCTGGAAAACTCAATGACCTCCACCTCCTTTGTTTTCACCGAGCTGGCTAGTGAAGTATGGGGGAGGGTTCTTATAACCTTGTTTTAACCGAGTGACGTCACTGCGTTTCACATAATAAAGTATGGGAGAGGGGTGTTATTTAACCTTGTTTTCACCATATATAAGGACCGTGTTAAGCATAAACTTGCTTTCGAGGTATTGTTCTGTGTTAAACTAGACAGACAGTCAGTCGTCGCCTCAGAGCTAAATGATCCTATGAGTGTCAGATAGGATCATTTAGCTCCGAGGCGACGTAGTGGTTAGACAATAAATTTTGTTAAACCGTCGTTAAACCAGTTTTCGGGATACGGGCCACAGTGTACACAGCGTGTTGGATATACTGTATAGATTAGTGTATTTTTCTCTGCAGAAAAGGTCGCCATCAAAATTCTGGACAAGACGAAACTGGACCAGAAGACGCAGCGCCTGCTGTCCAGGGAGATCTCCAGCATGGAGAAGATGCACCACCCCAACATCATCCGGCTGTACGAGGTGGTGGAGACGCTGGCCAAGCTGCATATCGTGATGGAGTACGCCAGCGGAGGAGAGCTCTTCACCAAGATCTCCAACGAGGGCCGCCTGGCAGAACCAGAGGCTCGCCCGCTGTTCGCTCAAGTGATCGCCGCCGTGGATCACATGGTAAGTGGCCACGCGCCGCACTCTCTCAAGTCCTGCATTCTGCTGCGAAATCTTTGATTAACCCTTAGAGCACGGATGTCGACTATATTGTGTTATTTATGCTGCTTCATTAACACGTCCAGTATAACTAATTTTGTGGAAGTGAAATATGTCTTAAATCTATGAAATTATATAATATGACACAATTTTATAAATGCCAGAAATTGTCATTCACCTGAAGCTGTGGATCGCGGTAGCGAGATGCGGTAGCATTGCACAACTTTTTGAGTGATTAAAAAAATAAATAAATTAAATAGCTCAGAGTTCAAGAGGTTAACCCTTCACCTACTAGTGATGCGTATATACATGTACCCGGATTCACAACAACTATTACTTACTATTACTAATATATATAGGCAATGAATACAATATTCTAGAGGAACGTTATTACCATTTACTTTGTATTTTTCCAACCGGTCAATAATGGTAGAGAGCACACGTATACCCTTTACCCCCATCTCCATCTCCAGTGCGAAAACACCCATGAACGTGGAGACGTACTCTGTGCAATATGATGACAGAGCACCGGCAGTTTGTACAACAACTGATGATGATTATCGCGTTTCTGCATGGGTGACGTTACCACAACAACCTGCAGCAATAATTTAGCCATTTTTTTAATTATTTATTTTTATTATTTTATTTTTTATTTATTCGCATAATATATTACTTGAACATCACACGTAATACTTAAAAATAACAATAATCAATACAATCTATATCGCTTTGAAGAAACAGGGCGAATTGACTTTAAACCGGGTTAATTAGCTATTTTAAGTTTAGACTTCATGAAAAATAAGCGTTTTTTGGAAACACGTTCACACTCCCAAATAATCGCCCAAATGTTAGGTCATCTTTTTGATCTACCTCGCCTGACGGCCGTCTAAATAGAAATGTGATAGATGACGTTCGTGTGACGCACGCGCTTTGTGTGTTTTGCTCTTTAAGAGACACATCTTATGACCTACAACCCTAAAATAGACGTGTTAAAGAACGTTAGGAATATATCCACCCATGCAAATCAATACATCTACTTCTCCATGGATTATACACGTATATTTTAGGCTTCAATGGCTGGTTATTAGGGTTAATTTGCCCTTTTAAACAGGGTACACCGCAGGGTACAGCGAGAAATATCAGTCACTGCCGCAGGTTAAAATCTTACAGCGTAAGCTCTGATTAGCACGCATGGTCACAAGACTGGATCCCGTTTTGCACTAATCAGCTGCTAATGGCCTATACGTGTTCCAATCTCCTACCTGCTGTTTGGCCTTTATTCTTTGTTTTATTATAAGATTCATGTGAAATATAATTATGTATGTACTGGTCAATTTAATCATGTTGACACTACTTACTTACTTCTTCTTTCTTAGAGCATCATGTGAAATCTTCGCAGTTTGAATGTGTTAGACATATTCTGCACACAGCTTAGGTCTTAGTATATTACTAATAATTGCTAATTATATTTGAGGGCTGGGGTACCACCGGATTCTTGAAAATTGTCTCGCCGATTATTTCACTAGTACGACTGATTATGAAACATTTCGATTACCATCACCTACATGAGGGTGCACACGGGTCCTGGAAATTATGGATTCTATCCAACTTCATTTTTTACCCATTTTTTTGGCTTCACTATTCATTTTTTATAAGGGAAAAATGATATAAATATAGATAAAAATAGATACACATTTTTAGCTCCGTTTTTTACACCATTTTTATACTATTTACTGCAATCCGCGATGTTCGGCCACTAAGAACAGGCGATTCGACGTTCGTTCGATTTGTTTTTTAACCCATGGGCACCCTCTTACATGTTGAAGACGCCACAAGGCCATTACATGTATATTATCCCCTGGGATATATGAAAGATGTCCAAAAGGACGAATATGTTCATGTGTAACGGGAATATCGCGGACAATAAAATCGTTTTGGCAACATCTCGTTTAAAATAGGCAAATCGGTAGATATTCTATTTCTGATGCGAAATATAATCCTATTTAAAAAAAGGCGTCAATTTATTTGCTATTTCGGTATCACTCGATCTTATTCCAGGAAATTATAAATTATTCAAGCAAGGGAGCGGACATTGACTCCAATTGGGCCTCAAGTCAAGGCCGTGATGATGAATACAGCTAATGCAAATAATCTTGTTCTCGGCTCGGGTCATATAGGGAGAGCATAGCTCGAAGCCTTTGTAATTATTGTGACCATAGACTAAAGAGGAGTACTGCCGTACAAAGCCCGCAGGCAGTGATTGGTTACTTTAAAAGGCTTTGCAGACCACAGCACGTATCAAAGCCTCAAATAAGGGTCACTTTTGATAATAATTTAAAAAGTACGCAACAATGGAAATCTAAATCCGTGACAAAAATTACAAGTAGAACATAGATATGCTTATAAAACCTAATAAGTTACAAGTAGAACATAGATATGCTTATAAAACCGAATAAGGAGTGTCATGTCCGAAAACCTAGTGTGGGGTGCCACTGTCTATATCGTGCCCTCAGAGCCAAAGGGTCCTACCTAAACGTGTCGTCGTGTGAGGTGCAGTGATATTATACTGCGCGTATAATATTCCCCGTTTACCCCCAAAATGGATGCTTTCGTGCGGCAGTCCATTTAAGAGGATCGTCTTGGTCATGTTCAGTGATCAATTAGCCGGTGTAATAGCTGGTCTGGTCGATAACTGGGGATGTTACTCAGACATGAGCTATAGTGGGGATAATGAGGCCACTTGCTTCTCAGTCAGCTTTACCTGTATTATCCACTTCAACCTCATCTGGGTCGAGCTGTCCTGCTGTTTTGCTCGATTTAGAAGTCCTTCAGTGAAAGCCAAATTTTAATAAAAAACATACAAAAAGTTTCACAACAAGCGTTATTGAAACGTTCATAACTACTGAAACTAGGAACACAGGAAGTCTGGATTTTATCCCCCGGCGTAGGGGAATGGGGATTTTAGTCGCGCCAGAATTCTGTCCGGCGTCAGGTTTATTTGAGGGCGCAAAAACTCAAAAACTACTGGTTAATTTTTTTTGAAATTTCAACATGACATTCCTAGCAGCATGAAGATGTGCAAGTGATTTTTAGCCCGCCTTTTAATTTTAATTAAAAAAGGTGGGCTATTGCAATTGAAGTTCGGCGTCGTCGGCGTCGGCGTCGGCGTCGGCGTCGGCGTCGGCGTCGGCGTCGGCGTCAGCGTCGGCGTCGGCGTTAACATTTACTTGTGGGCGCGATAACTTGAAAAGTGTTTCATGTTTCCTTCCCAAATTTGTTTTGCATGTTACTAATGACCACTTCTCGGACAAGTTCAATAATGGCTGAAAAAAAATTCAAAATGGCCGACTTATTGCGATTTTTCACCTTTTACGTCAATAATTTGACCTTGTGGGCGCGATAACTTGAAAAGTTTATCACGTATCCTTTTCAAATTTGTTATGCATGTTACTAATGACCAGTTCTCGGACAAGTTCAATAATGGCCGAAAAAAAAAAAAAAATGGCCGATTTATTGCGATTTTTCACATTTTACGTCAATAATTTGACCTTGTGGGCGCGATAACTTGAAGAGTTTTTCACATATCCTTTTCAAATTTGTTATGCATGTTACTAATGACCAGTTCTCGGACAAGTTCAATAATGGCTGAAAAAAAAAAAAAAATGGCCGATTTATTGCGATTTTTCACATTTTACGTCAATAATTTGACCTTGTGGGCGCGAAAACTTGAAAAGTTTTTCACATATCCTCTTCAAATTGGTTATGCATATTACTAATAAGTAGTTCTTGGAGAAGTTCAATAATGGCTGAAAAAAAAAAAAAAATGGCCGATTTATTGCGATTTTTCTCATTTTATGTCATTAATTTGACCCTGTGGGCGCGATAACTTGAAAAGTTTTTCGCATATCCTCTTCAAATTTGTTATGCATGTTACTAATAAGTAGTTCTTGGACAAGTTCAATAATGGCTGAAAAAAAATCCAAAATGGCCGATTTATTGCGATTTTTCTCATTTTACGTCAATAATTTGACCTTGTAGGCGCGATAACTTCAACATTTTCACAAGTATCCTCCTCAAGTTTGTTATGCATGTTACTAATAAGCAGTTCTTGGACAAGCTCAATAATGGCCGGTAAAAAAATCAAAATGGTCAACTTATTGCCATTTTTCACATTTATTTTACGTCCATAATTTGACCTTGTGGGCGCGATAACTTGAAAAGCGGCTGGTTTAACATACCATTTATATCTTGGGTTGTTATTTACGTGATGACATTCGTCTTTACTTTCTTTATCATAATTCGGCGGCGGGCTATTATCGAGTGTGCTCTTGTTTAAGATGCTACCAAAATTCAAAATGGCCGCCAGAGGTCAACTTAAAAAAAAATTGTGGGCGCAAAAACTCTAAAAAACTTAAAGTCAGAAATTATTCAAATTTTGCTATCACATTTCCCACCATATGGAGATGTGCAGGTTTTACTGAAATTCAAAATGGCCGCCACGGACCATCTTCAATATTTTTGTTGGCGCAAAAACTCAAAAACTTAATGTCGTAAATTAATCAAATTTTACAATCATATTCCCCACGATATGGAGAGGTGCATGGGATTTTTTCAAGGGTATACGGAAATTCAAAATGGCCGCCATGCATGAACTTCATAATTTGTGGGCGCAAAATTGAAGTCACAAATAATGTGCAGGTGATTTTACTGATATTTAAAATGACCACCACAAGTCGACTTTTTAAATATTTGTAACTGCAAAAAACTCTAAACTAATTTATGGCGGGGGATGGTATAGGACTTCAGTCCTCTTGTTTATTAAAATACTGATACCGCGTAAAACCGTGCATCTTTTATCAAAATGGTCCTGTGGCGGTGACGGTGTGGGCGACAACATGTCACTGGTCATTAATATATCTGTTAGCCGCGGTTCTGCATTAGGATTTCCGCCCCACCGAACCCTATCGCCGCGGGCGCTATCCATTTACGTGTACTCCCTTTCTACCTGACTGCCCCATCTTCCCAATCGATTTTTTACGCACATCGCTCTCATGTATGTATATATTTAGTACGTGGGATGCTGATCAACTCAATTGTTCTGGTTGGTGGTGACAATCGTTTGTAAGATGTACGCCTAAGCTCACTCGTTTTACTCGTGTTATATCCGATAACCATATCTGCACCCATCCATTAAAACCCTTTAAGGCCTCACGATGCATTAAAACATCATTTCACATCCCTGAAAACAGACTTAATCTTCCTACAGTACAACAAGGGGTTTTATAATGACAATTTTCACGAAACTGTCATACCAATACATGGCAAATTTATTTAATTTCTCATCCACTTCAAATCATCTTCATCCACTACAAGTCGAGAATTGCGACAGCAATTCGCGGCTTGTAGTGGGTGAAGATGACAAGTGTAAAGTCAGGATTGAAAGGGTTAACTCTTATTCCCCCTCACCTCCAGGTGGGAATTCCCAGTCAAGGTCAAGTAAAATAGACTTAGAGTATTACAGAATACCTAGTAGTGTTTTAACCCTCAACCCTTTAACCGCCGGTGCCGCATATATTCGGGTTTTCAATTTTTATTAGCTCATTATGTACCACCTTTTGAACATGTTAAAGATAAAATGTGACATCAATCAGCAATATTTGAAAACAGTTGACCTCCATTTTGTCGAATCTGAATAATTTTCTCTCACTTGAAGTTGTGGATCGCGAGACATAACTTCAAGTGGGTGAAAATTCTGATTGAATAATTTGGCGGTTAAAAGGTTAAAGCGCTGACATAATATGTTTATATAAACCAAGGGAACAAAGTTTTTTTTGTTTTGAAATCATTATAAATGTCTTAGTTAGCTCTTCCCGCTTCATTTGAATACCTATGATTATGGGTCTACGGCCATTTTAAATATTTTACTCCTTCAGCATGTTGAGTGCGGGGATCGACTTTGGACATCAGAATCTGACCATCTATAAAAGTCTAATTCTGACGTCTAAAGTCGGTCCCGCACTAAACGGGTTAATGAATTATTTTACGACAACACTACAATATTTATCCCCTCAAAGCGCTAAATTAAATGATTTTAATGCTCACCCACTTGAAGCTTTGTCTCGCTACCGCGACCCATAACTTCAAGTGGATGAAAATTACTCATAATATTTGTTTAATTGGAGACAAAAAAAACAAATATTGATGTTTAAACATTCATCACATTCCCCCAAAAATGTGCTTTAACCTTCTTCTAAAACGGATGAAATATGTTAAAAACGTCTATAGTCGTCTTTATCGGCTTAAGGGTTAATATAAATAATTTGCCCGACATAATATAGGAGTATTTGCCCGGGAAAATTGAGTCCTGCAAACGCTGATCAATCTCGTGATAAGAGTTGGGCACTTCAAAAAACAGGTAATTTAAAGTGGTGAATCATTGTGTAGACGTCGTCTGTAGACATCAGATTCTGACGTCGAAAAAAAATATTTGTAATGGCCGTAGACCCACAACGAGAGAATGCGTGGTGGGATAAAGGGATAAAAATGAAACATCTTCAAATCCAGGCACCTTCGAATGTGTGTCTTCATTTTACTGTGCTTCTGCAAGAACACATCCTCAATTTTTTTATATGTCAGTAGCTACTTATATTGTCAAAATAACCCGACAAATAAACTCCTGAACATCAAATTAGTCGAAAAAGATGTATTAGTTGAGATTTTTGGTCAAATAGTTCAATATATAATTTTTTAATATGTCGTCTGGCGGCCATTTTGAATAATGGTAATAGTCGAGTTATGCCCCGTTGTTAAAATGTCTACCCTGCTCATTTCATCGGGGATTGGTCCCTTTACATGAAACCTTTGAGAAATTTCGGGTACATCTCAATGTACACGCAGTTGTGAGACAGGGACTGGACTAGATATCATCACTAGTACTCGCAATAAATTCCGTCGTCATATCGCCAATAAATAAATAGGCCTACGGGCCGTCGTATTCTAGCGCATAAAGAGTCATATAAACGACGATGTTACTGGATCGATCGTAAATTTATGTATATTGCCCAACAATACCAAACAGCTGACTTGAAAATCAAACAGTTATTTCTGTTTACCTTAGTGCTGTGCTAAGGCAAACTACCATATCTACATGAAGTACCTCTGCGTTTCTATAGTAGAGAACGTGCAAGTCGTCGCCATTTGATTTTTCATAATTTCCAGCCGATTACAGGAGAGTGAAAAAGTAAGACAAATCTCCGACTGATCTTAATCGATACGAGCACAATGATGTGTTAATGTAAACCCTCCCAGCACCCAGCGGTTATTTCTTTCGACTTTCATTCACATCAATCCATATTGACATCGTGTTATGCACGCGCATGCTATATTCGCTTTTAATTCATCTTATCCATCTAGTCTAAACTAAACAAATATGAGTAATTTTCACCTACTTGAAGTTGTGGATCGCGGTAGTGAGACACAACTTCAAGCGGTTGAAAATTTAAATAAAGTAACTTAGCACTCTAAGGGTTAAGATGTCAATTGTCAGTAAAATGTCAGTATTTACGTGTGGTGCACTTACGCAGCTAGGGGACTTAAAGAGTATCAGCTCAAAAATGAAGTTCTGTCGCTCGATGATTCCATTTATCTCCCTCCAGAGAGAGACAGAGAGAGCTGAGCCCTCATGGCTTAGAAATAAAGGTAGATCAATAGCACAATAAGCCGGACTCCCAGCAAACACGAAACGTTGACCCAATGTTGGCTTAATGCTGGTCCAGCGTCGTAGACGGTGGACCAGCATTGAGCCAGCATTGGGTCAACGTCTCGTGTTTGCTGAGCTACCAGTAATAATTATCACCTGTCTACCATGTCTACCTGGGAATGCGGTCCCTCATTATCTTCCCGGATCCTCAAATCTCCCGCTTGTCAGGATTTTCGACGTTGGCCCAGCGCTGATCACTGCATTGGATGAATGCACAAGTGTCGTCAGAATCCAGGCCGCGTCAGAGACTGACGTCAAAAGTCAATCCCCGCGCTCAAAAGATATATTTATAATGGCCGTACGCAGTCAATAAAATAGCTAGGCCTACTCAAATGAAGTAAAAACCTTCAAGCCCTCACGATGCCTCAAAGCATCATTTTACATCTCTGAAAACTGACTTAATTTTCTTACGACTTGGGGTTTTAAAAAGAAAATTTCCATGAAACTCAGTTACCAATACATGACAATTTATAAATGGTGAATTAATTGAAACGTCAATCTAGTTATTTCGCAGCCGATGTAACGTTACGTAACCAGCAACCGCGAGACTGTGCTAAAAACAAGATTGGGACAGCGTCTCTCGTTTGCTGGTTTTTTATTCAGAAGCGATTTGAATCCTAAGTGGCAAAAAATGAATGTTTTGTAAGTAGCCAAGAATATTACAGTTCTTGACCCAGAATCTGAAGTGTTTGTTTGGTCCGTTCGCCGCTGTGTATTTTGTTGACCGGTCTAACTGGCCGGCAAGCACGATTCATGCAGATCCAAGGCACGTGGATTTGGCAATAATCTGAGCCACCGTCTAAAGATAGTTATTTACAATCATCACAATTATGTGTCAGTTAATTAGAATGGTTACACCTCCATTCATCCTTTAACCCTTTTCCGCGCGGGCACCATCTTTATACGTCAGAATCTGACGTCTGTAGCCGTCAGATTCTGACGTATAAGACGATCTCCGAACTGAAAGAATTAAACAAATTCTAATGGCCGTAAATCCATAACATATATATATAGGTATTCAAATTGAGCGGAAAGAGCTAACTAAGCAATTTATGAAAAATTCAAATAAAAAAAACCTTTGGTCTCCATGGCTTATACAAAAATATTTGAGCGTTTCAAGGGTTAAGGTCTAATTCCGCCATGCTATGGGAGGCAGAGGGTGACGACGTAACGGCTGCGCCCCCCTCTCATACCAATGATATAGGATGAATGTAGGTTAGCCCGAGGGACGCATGAGAGGAATATGTGACTAATTATCATGGCTGACTTTATCGATCAGTAATATCGTTAATTAATTCCACAATGTGGACAGTACGACACGTACGTATGCCGACATGACTTGCGTGTCTTCCACAGGTTCACCGCGGGGGTTCGATTCTAATCGTGGGCAAAGCAAACAGGTGATATTTCCTGCGCCACGGTTGTCCGGGAAGTAGATATTAGCGTGCACGGGAGGATGTGTGCAAACTATCATATGGGGAGCCATCCCGCTGTTTACTATTTCTATTTACTGGTTAATTCATTACCAAATATGTTTTTAACCCTTTAACCGCCGCTGCCGCATATATTCGGGTTTTCATTTTTTATTAGCACGTTAAGTACCACATTTTAAATATGTTAAAGATAAAATGTCACGTGGCATCAACCAGCAAGATTTGAATAGAGTTGACCTCCATTTTGTCAAATCTGAATAATTTTCACTCACTTGAAGTTGTGGATCGCGTCAGCGAGACACAACTTCAAGTGAGTGAAAATTCAAATTGATTAATTTGGCGGCTAAGGGGTTAAATCGTTATAGGATGGAAATATATCTATATCGCGACGCACAACTTAAGTGAATAAACACTACTTTAAATTTAAATCAAAACATGTGCCAATCTAGCCAATTCAATGCACATTCTCCCCTCAAATTTCCTAATGTGAGGGATAATTGAAACGGACAAAACGGCTTAGTTTGCTAAAACTCCCTCGTCGATATTTAGTACAGTGCTGACTCTGCATAACATTATATAAAGCTATTCTATTAGTCCAGAAGCTTAAGCCCTTTTTTGGGAGGAATCGTGCATTAGGTGATATAGGAATAAAACTTGGTACAGAGTTAGAATAGTATTTAGCCTTTTATTTTAAGGTGACACCCCAATCAAATTGCACTTGTATCGGCTGTGGCGGCCATTTTTAGCCCGCCTTATAATTTTAATTAAAAAAGATGGGCTATTGCATTTTAATTAGCTATTGAATTTCGGCGTCGTCGGCGTCGGCGTCGTCGTTAACATTTCCTTGTGCAAGATAACTTTACAAGTTTTTCATGTATCCTGCTCAAATGTGTTCTGCATGTTGATAATGGCCAGTTCTCGGACAAGTTAAAGAATGGCTGCGAATAAAATCAAAGTGGCCGAATTATCGCACAAAATGACCGATTTGTTTCATGTATCCTCCTCAGATTTGTTATGCATGTGACTAATAACCAGTTCTCGGACCAGTTCAATAATGGCTGAATTTTTTTTTAAATTGCCGATTAACTGTGATTTTTCACATTTCACGTCAATAATTTTATCTTGTAGGCGCAATAACTTAAAAAGTGTATCATGTATCTACACAGAGGACTGTTTAGGTTGTCCCAAACAGAGTGGAAGTGTACATGTATTGACTATTCTGCTCAAATTTGTACTGCATATTGCTAATAACCAGTTCACTTCTCGGTCAAGTTCAATAATGGCGGTGCGCTATTGTCGAGTGTGCTCTTGTTCAAAATAACCGCCATATGAATTTTTCATATATATCAAAGTTGTATGTATTGTTTTTCTATAGAGGTAGAAACTAAATGTAAAGATGGAGGTCTCTGTAGCAGAGCCTTGTGATGTCATCATGGTATACAGTTAAAGTGCTTCTGATACCTGTAAATGCATGTGAATGGTGTCGTCAAAATTTCTTCTGACGCCAGAGACATATCCGGAGAGGAGTTTGGATCTCTTCCCACCACACACAAGGCCAGTTCAATATTTGTGCACCGTCTACAATCATTGACTGAGCGTTTGCTGAGTTATCCGGGCCTATTTCATTGATTTCAACGTATACATATAATATGCGTTATTTTTGCCAAAATGCATCATGTTTATGGTGGATACGAATGGATACACAGTTGGAAAATTAATATTTATAGTGAGACCACATTTGATATTAATGAAGACATGCAGTCCCTGCAGTGTCTGGGCGATGTATCTAGCGAACACGAGACGTTGAACCACTGTTGTTTTATTGCTTGACCAGCTTAGCAGACGATGAACCAGCATTGAAACATAGATCTGTATTTTGAATATAGTGGTTTGTTGGGTGGGCATGTATCCCAGGAAACACGACACATCTACCCAATGTTTGACCAATATTGGGCCACTGTCTACGACGTTGGCCCAGCATTGACACGACACATCTACCCAATGTTTGACCAATATTGGCCCACCCGTCGTAGACGGTGGGCCAATATTGGTCAAACATTGGGTAGATGTGTCGTGTTTGCTGGATGTCTAGCAAACGCGAGACATCGAACCAATGCTGGGTAAACGTCGGTCCATCGTCTACAACACTGGCCCAACATTGACCCATTGGGTCGATGTGTTGTGTTTGCTGGGATATAAGCTGTGATTAACCCTTTCAAGCCTGAATTTTCCATTGTCATCTTTGTCCACTACAAGCCGCGAATTGCTGTCGCAATTCTTGACTTGTAGTGGACGAAGATGATTTAAAGTGGGTGGAAAATGTAAGAAAATTGCCATGTATATATTGGTAGAAATTTCATGGATATTTCCCTTCTAAAACCCCTTAATTTTAGCAAAATGAAGTCTGTTTTCAGATTTGTAAAGTGATGCTTTGATGCATTGTAGGGGCTTGAAGGGTTAAGTACATCTCAACAGAAAGGAGACGTTGACCCGATGATGGCTTAATGGTGGGCCAACGTGGCAGATGGTTGGCTAACAATGTAATACCAACGATTCAACCTATATTGTTGGCTCAGATTTACGTGTAGCCTTTCCCAGAAAATACGATGGGTTGACGCAATATTGGTTCAATGGTGACCCGAGGTCGCAGAGGCCAACATTGAACCAATCTTTGTCAACGTCTCGTGCTTGCTAGTTATTTGTTGACAGACTATGATCTGTGCTCTTTCCGTGACAAACGTTGGCTGAACACCAGTCCACCATCACCAGACGTTGGGCCGGCGTGCAGGTGTTTTCGTTGTTGTGTGCACACACCTGTGTTTATCGTGCGAGCACCGCAGACAAACAAAGACGTAAATATAATCCTGATCCATAGACGGACAGTTCTGTCATTCAGAAGGCAGTAACTTGTTTCTTTTCCAGTGATCAGTCAGTGCCTTATGGCTTTGCAGGGCAGATTTACACCCGACAGCTTATCTATAATGCAGCGCTCGGTCCACAAGGAAAAGGAGGAGGGGTTTAATCTGAATGGCAATGTTTATACGGATCAGAACGAACTCGTACCCAGCAAACACGGGGCTTTCAACCAATAGTAGTTTAACGTTGGCCCACCGTCTTCGACGCTGGCCCAACGTTAAACCACCATTGGTTGAATGCCCCGTGTTTGCTGGGTATTCTCTAGTCTTTATTATATGTCAGTGTGTGCGCTGACAACCCACCCACTCTCCAATAAACAAGAGCAGTTGACCCAGTCCTGGTCTCATGTTGGGCCAGTGTCGCAGTCGGTGGGCCAACATTAAAAAAGCATTGGGTCAGCGTCTCGTGTTTATTGAGAAGTGGTTGTCCTATGAATATATGGGCCTAATTACACAGAAAATATGCTGAACCTATAGGAACCTATAGGTTTTAATTGTGAATTTTTATTTTTGTACAGTTGAGCTGACATATTTTACTTTTTTACAACGAATTCATAAAGTTTATGCTATTACAACCGTGCTTTTCAGAGAGCGATTTATATAAACATGGTAGGCCCCATATAGCCCTATCGTCCATCTTGACTTGAGTTACTCGGCATAATTCATCAATGAATACAAATAAAAACACCAGGCAAAATGCAAAAGTTATTCAAGAGTGTGGGTAATCCTGAGGAAATAACACTTCATGATAGATGTGGCTGTTCTGGGGTAATACCCAGGAAAAAACTGCACTTAAAACCTCACCATTGAATCAATCAATCATTCACTCCATTCATTCAGATGACTAGAAATAGAAACAAATTCACAAAACATATAAGTCAAGTCATTTTTCATATTGCATTTAAATAAAATATGACAAATCTGGTAACATGGTAAATAGCGATAACAAATCACTAGTATTTTTTTATAATAGCACAGCATCACAAAGCTTGGGCCTCAATTCAAATTATTAACATGAATAATGTATTCACGTAATATTTGGTTTTCACGTAATATTATTCTTTCCTATGACAACGAATAAAGATGGAGGTGGGTGGTATTACGTTAAATCTAATTAACCCTTTACCCGCTAAATTATCTTATTCAAATTTTCAACCACTCGAAGTCGTGTCTCCTACCGCGACCCACAACTTCAAGTGGGTGAAAATGATTCATATTTGTTGAATTTGAGACCATGCTTTACAAATGTTTAAACACACTTTTCATTCGCAAAAACCCGCTGATGAAGCAGATAAAAAAATAATAGTCATGTTTAGGGCCTTAACGGTTAAATATTCAAATGCCTTGCAATAAAACGTCTTGTTTCTTCTATAAGTGCTTTGAGGTCACACTTTTTAAAATGTTTATTGATTGTTTGTCTCTTTCTCTCTGTTTCAGCACCGGAACAACATCATTCACAGAGACATTAAAGCGGAGAACGTGTTTTTCGCTGGCGCGCGCACAGTCAAAGTGGGAGACTTCGGATTCAGCACACTCAGTAAATCAGATCAAATGCTCAACACATTCTGTGGTTCTCCACCGTATGCCGCTCCCGAACTGTTCAAGGATGAGAGCTACTACGGCATCTACGTGGACATCTGGGCGCTGGGGATCCTGCTCTACTTTATGGTCACAGGTATAATGCCGTTCCGGGCGGAGACCGTGGCCAAACTGAAAAAGTGTATCCTCGACGGAACCTACACCATACCCTCCTACGTGTCTGACAGCTGCCAGTTCCTGGTGCGCAATATCCTTCGCCCCGTGTCTCAGGACCGGTTCAGGGTGTCTGAGGTGTGCCGGTCAGACTGGCTGGAGGGACAGGAGTTTCCAGAGGCGCTGGAGCCGTACCAGCTGAACCCCAGTCTGGAGGTGGCGCCTAAGGAGAAGGAGGAGGACTGCGACACTCGGCGAGCCCTGCAGGACCTGGGGATCACGGACACCCACCTGAAGCAGGCCATAGGTAAAGACTCGCGGAGCAGCATCACTGGCACTTACCGCATCATACTACATAAAATGCAGAAGCAGAAACTGCAGAAAGACGGACTTCAAGAGCCGGACTACAGTGACCATAACGGGGGCGGCAAGGAGAACCGCCACCCGGGGATGGAGAAAAAGACGTCCAAGATGTGTGTTATATTATAGCCCTGCATCATCAGCGAGTCACTCAACGAACGTAAAATGTTCACCCAGCGTTGGGTTATCGCTGGGCCGACGCGGGATCGACATTCGTTACGTGGCTGGTCCCAGCGTGATGTGTGAACAATAGGTTGAATACCACAAGAAAATTGGGCATAATTGCACTTCTTGTCTGTGACAAGTAGATCGCGTATTCCCAGTAAACACAAAGCATTTGTATAACATTTGTAAAATGTTGGACCAACGTCGAAGACGTTGGGCCGACATTGTACAAATGTTATACAAATGTTTTATGTTTGCTAAGAATCCCACATTACTGTATTTGGCGATGAAATATAAGAGCTTGCTGGTCAAATTCTTCTGTTTCACCGATAATAACAATGGTACATATTGAAAATTTGTATGGATGTTACTGTATGTATACCGATCAGCTACTTAGGTAATTTTTCAATGTGTGTTGATGAATTTATGATATATGTGAAAAATGAGGGTTAGAGTCATAAGACAACGAATTCATAACTAATCAATTAATAGTGATTTGACATAGCAGATACATAAGATAATCGGTCAGTCCAAGTGATGGTAGATAGCCATAGTCTTAGGTGGGAATGTGAAAAAATAAGCAGTTTGGAATCCTCAAGTTTTATTCTGGGTGTGAGAGTGATTGGAAGAATGCGGCAAAATAGAAGCACACAGTCACATAATGTCAGCATTGTCATGAGCGTGTGATATATGTCGACTACAAATATATTTTATATCAACGTTTAACCTCTAAAACTCTTGAGCTAATGAATTTAAATTATAAGTCACTCGAAGTTGTGTCTCGCTACCGCGATCCACAACTTCCATGTGACCGCAAATTACTGGAATTTTGAAAATCAAGTAATGCTGTATCAGTTTCAAAAATACAGAAAAATAACACTATAATCGACATCAGTGTCGCGAGGGTTAAACTGTTAACCCTTGAGGCGCTAAGACACAACTATAGCCGTTTCCAGCGATTTTATCTGCCCTTCAAACGAAGAATTTGAAAGAGAAATTAACAATTAATTTCCTATTTTGGCTTAAATTTTGATTCAAATTGTACGTAATATAGGTAATTTTTACACAGTTGAGGTTGCGTGTCGCTATATCGCGACGCACAACCTCAACTGTGTAAAAATTAAAATTGTTATTTAGTGCCTTAACCCTTTTGCTGCCGAATTGTTCCGGACTAGTTTACATACATTTAAATCTGGATTTGCTGCCCCATTTCCAGCTCCTAATGACAAAAAAATAATCATATTTATGAAAAAATAAACGTCTTCAAAATGTTATCTTTAGATTAACTTAGCATCTACCATAAAATATTTTGGCAATTTGAGCTCAATTTATTTAGTCCGACATTTGCTTGAAAACGCATATACGGTCCCGGCAGGACAGGGGTTAAGCCGAGTGGTTTGCTGGCGGTATAGGCTTGGCGGGTGACCAGTCCCCGGGGATGAGAATTAACAGGTGAGTGTCTGCGCGACCCCAGGTGTGGGCGAGCTCCGTCATCTCTTGTACTCCCGCATCAAACAGCTTCCATTCTTTCTCTTCTCCGCGTTTTATCATGCTCGTCAACAACAGCACCCGTTACATAATCTACACCCACACGTCCATATTTAGAAACACAGACGGTATGTTTGCCAGTTAGAAACTGTATTATTTTCTAAAACGTGATTCCTATCAGTGCAAAAAGCTCTGCGCAACTTTTGCAAAGCCCTACTTGCTATAACACTTTAGTGTGGAAGAGTTTGCTGGTTAAATTCTTATTAACCCCTCATTCTTTCTTTTCTCATTGTTTTCATAATTTGATTAAGGATGATTGTTGCAAGTGATGTGCGCCTAATTTGGTCGCACGGTTAGTATGTAAGTGGGAATCGAACGTTCTAGATGTTTCTGGTACCGAGTCGACACCCGTGATATGTGATTTCGCCATCATCTTGACATCTATGAGATATATAATGCCTTATCACTGATAACAGTGCTAGATGATAGCACGCGATGGCGCCGTATCGATCACATACTCGCCATGGAACCCGGCAGAGACAGGACGTTCACCCTATGTTGATTCAACGTTGGCCCACCGTCTGCGACGCTGGGCCAACGTTGAATCAACATTGGGTGAACGTCTTGTGTCTGCTGGGAAGGATACGCTGACAATTATTGTACAGATGTAACCTTTCATCCGAGTGTGTTCTGCCAGTACGGTACAAGTTGTGTTCTTGAATATTTAATGTCTGGTGTTTCTCTCACCAAATCAGTATTAATATTATTCAGCTGATATGTACTCCTGCAGCTGGCCAATCCCACCTATTACGAAAGACGGGTCGCGATATGCCGGCGTTACCGCGTGGCATTCACGATGGGCTTATTTTAAATCTCTGAAGAATGAATTAATTTACTAAAAACCTAGGGGTTTTAGAACTAACTTTTTCAGGGAACTGTTTTAATAATGACGATATATTGTTTTTAATTTGCCAACCACTCCTAGTCATCTTCATCCACTGCAAGTCGAGAATTGCGACAGCAATTCTAATTCGCGGCTTGTAGTGGATGAAGATGACAATGATTATTACATGTATTAGGACGTGAGACGCTGGCTGAACACGCGGTAACGCCGGCGTAACGCGGTATCACGCCGTAACGCCACAGGGTTTCGTCGTGTTTGTTGTGATATGTTAACAAAAATTTGTTCATAGGGGTTTAGTTTGCTCGTGTTTTGTCACCCGTGGGGTCACTCGGCACGAGTAAACATTCCCGTGTCGTCCGACTCCAGAACATTTCTCATCAGTATTGGTGTTAGTGCCCCAGCCACACAAGACATTGATCCAATACTGGATCAGAGGAGGGCCAGCGTCGCACACGTTGAACCAACAATGACCCACACTGGGCCAGTGTATTTATTTTGTTTGCTGTGAATTGTATCTCGGCACGCCCAACACAAACTGTCTGTCCGTGGTGTAGGCTAGGCCCCACATACAGTACTCAAGTGCACTATTACATGCTGTATCGCACATTAAAATAATTATATCACAATATTATCGCCCCTTCAAATCCCAGATATTATGAACCCGCCCACTAAATTAGCGCTAATTATCACAAACTTAATGTTTAACGTTTGAGACGGTCAGTTTGGCTGTCACAACGATTTTAAGCGGTATTAATTAAAGATGGCGTCACGTCTGCACCGATAGTGTCTTTTGTGATCACCAGGAGGCCGCGGCACAATGCTGAATCCGTCCGATATCGTAAAGCCCGTCAATATCGTAACGCGGGTCAATTATTACGCGCTGTTCACGATTTCCACTGGTAATTTAGGCATAATACATGTAGGCCTGTAGCGGGGTATTAAGGTTCCGGGTCCACAACTCAAAAAGATGGTATTGACTGTTGATCACACTTTATTTATATTTCTGTCTTCGTCAGTGTTCATACATTCACATTTATAACTCATGTCTCTAAAACTATATCTTATCATCTCAATCTCTCTATATATATCTGGTACTCTCTCTTTGATTCTGACTCGTACTTACTATCCCGCTCGAACACATGATAATTTTCACTCACTTGAAGTTGTGGATCGCGTCAATTTTCACTCACTTGAAGTTGTGGATCGCGTCAGCGAGACACAACTTCAAGTGGGTGAAAATTTACACACATAACTCTTTTTACACTGGGCGGTCCGCCTTAGGCGCGAACAGTCGGGAGCCAATCCCGGTTCTTCCCTCTAAAACGCATCCTGTTTCTTCGGGGAAATCCTGTGATTCTAGAATAATCCATTGAAATCGTGTGTTTGTTCCACTAGTAAAATGTAAACCATTAAATAAATATGACACTTAAAATTACGTCTTTACACAGACAGAAAGTTTACTTACTTATAATATAACACTCAGAATTTAGAGAAGTAAAATGACTTAATCAAGAGGTTATAATAGAAACAAATTTCGCTCTTATGACATAGGTCTGTAAATTAAAGATTATAATATTATCACAAATATAAATCATTAAACAAGATCAGTTATCAGAATAATATAACAAGACAGATTTTTAGGTATTACAAGGAAATAGTAACTCATCGGCTAAAACTCACATTTTATTCTTAGAATATTAACACAAACACAGATGACCAGCACCATAGCAAATATAATATAATGAGGTCTTTGTAGAAGATTGCGTCAGTGGGAAACTCAACCACAAGTATCCCAAAATACGTGTCATATAGATACGGTTAACCATCTCATTCCTAGGGTCATTTAACAAGACGACAGTATGTATCTGTTGCTTTGTGGTGATTATCATTCATGTACTAGGCCTACTATGTTGCAATAATCAAGCATTTCAGATCCACACCAGCCAACAACTACGAGACCTCGATCCAATGTTGTTTTAATGCTGGGGAAGCGTCTTAGACGCTGCCCCAGCATTAAACCAACATTGGATCGAGTTTTCGTTTTTGCTGGGCAGTGTTGACTACTGCTATGTACAGTTGTGTGTGAGTCTGTGACGTACAAGTGCACTTCTAGGAGACCCACATATCATATCATATATCTATATATATATATATATATGTATACACCCTCACCCTTTACAATCACTATGGAATTGTTGGATTGGGAAAATGAATACGGGATTTAATGTTATGGTGAAATCCACTTTCTTAATGTTTAAACAATAGAATCAGTTTAATTATGCACGATTGAGACTTATATATATAATGATAATATGTTCTGTATCACTTGCAAATAAAAGAAGCAAAAATGAATACGTGAATTCAACACAAAAATTGAAGGCCTAGTGAAGTTGACGGACCTACGCTGGACATAGTAATGCTTGATCCCATGTGCAGGCCCGGTAAGCAAAGTAGAAGTGGTCCGGCTGTGATACAGGCCTGTTCTAGGGGGGTCAGGGGGCATGCTACCCCTGGAAAATTTTGAAGAAATAAGTGCTCTGAGAGCCATTTTTCTTCATTTTGACTGAAAAGTGGTCTGGCCATGGTTGAATCCGCTTCCTGTGAAACAAATCAGTTTAATGACCACAGTTCTCAGCGTTTTAACCGGTAAAGCGCTAAATTGTAGAATTTAAATTTCTACACACTTGAAGTTGTGTCTCTCTATCGCGCCCCACAACCTCAAGTGCATGGGTGAAATTTACATACATAATATATGTAAACTTTGAATCCCAGCATGTCAACCTACCAAATTTAATGCCAATATATCCTTCAATGTTTTCTTTGATAGGATAAAGGCTGAAACTGCTACAGATGTGATGAGCACTTTAACCCTTTAACCGCCGGTGCCGCATATATTCGGGTTTTCATTTTTTATTAGCACATCAAGTACCACATTTTAAATATGTTAAAGATAAGATTTGAAAAGAGTTGACCTTCATTTTGTCAAATCTGAATAATTTTCACTCACTTGAAGTTGTGGATCGCGTCAGCGAGACAAAACTTAAAGTGGGTGAAAATTCAGATTGAATAATTTGGCGGTTAAAGGGTTAAACTGTAGGATGAATTTGTTGTGTTTTCTGGGAGTGTTATACACATTTGAATGTTTCTTCTAAAGTGTGTTCTCTTGTTTTCTGCCCATCGCTGACAGAGCCGGCAGTGCCCACGCCTTGCCCCTTCACCAGCGCCTTCCACTTCAGCTACAACAACAACAGTGGGGGTTTCTGTCGGATGCCCACGTCCTACGCCAAGCCGTGCGCCAGTCAAGCGCACTACAGGCTACACTTCAAGCAAATTAAATAATTTGGCGGTTAATGGGTTGACCCTTACAACACTGAAATATGTTTTTATCATAATGGAGACCAAAGGTTTTTTTTCAATTCTTAATGTTTCAGTTAGCTCTTTCCGGTTCATTTGAATACCTATGTCATGGGACTATCGTTAGTATGAATTTTTCAATTCTTGCAGTGCGGGGACCGTCTTTAGACGTCAGAATCAGTCGTCTGCAGAGTTCAGATTCTGACGGTCCCCGCACTGAAAGGTTAACACACGGAGATCGATTTTCCCGAGTCTGAAACTGTACTGGACGTCATCTGGTTGATTCATGGCCGTCTGGCTATAAAACATGTGGCTCTTGTTAATTATACTACACGCATTGTCTGAATGCCTATGTAGACACATCTTCTCACAGCTATAACTCATCTCCAATGTATCGCAGACACATTGTAGAAATCACCTGCAAATCACCTGCATCTGCAAAATTTGCCGGCAGTCAAAAGTGTGGCATCATGGGGTGGGTGATCTGCCCCGCAGAGGGAAAGCTTACGGCTTCAGTTGTGATAGTAGTGACTGGTAATATTTTTAGTGGACTACAATACATGAATTACATGATAGTTCATTCCCATCAGACATGGGTCGATGTGTCATGCTTGCTGTTTTGTGACATAGCTCATAATTATGCTTTGATTATTTCACTAAACGGAAATCACTTCACTGGGCCTTTGAAATGATCATCGAATCGGTGTTGATTTTTACTGAAAATGTTGAAGCCTTTTCCGCATTGTTATACAAAAATCTGATTGTGAGAGACATAACTAGGGGTGTTATGGCAGGTTGCATAATAACTCGTCAGCTAATTGTCACCTGTAGCAATCTCTAATATGCCGTACTGCAGTTCAAGTCTTATTATTGTTAAAGACATGCTTATGTTGCATCATTGGTAATACAACAATTTTGTTTCCTTAGCAAGGGTTTTATGTTTTTTTTTCATCATCCTTCCCAGCAAACACGAGAAATTGATCCAATGTTGACGTAATGAACGACGTTCGCACAGCATTACGCTAACATTGGTTCAACCTTTCGTGTTTGCTGGGTTGTTCCGAGAAGTGTAGATATGCACACTAACCTCACTCACACATAACTTTCAGCAGTTCTTACCCACTGGGCACAAGACGTTGTTGTGACGTTGAATCAACGTCATTGAGTTTGATTCAACGTCACAACAGCGTCGTGTGCCCAGTGGGTAGCACCTATCTATTTATCCTCATTTGTATTCTCATCCAGGTGGGAACTGTGGCAGCCAATACAGGTGCGGTGCAATACGATATGAAACAGCCGACGAACATGTGTGTTTGACAAGTGCAAACCACGTCTATGAAGCCGTTTTCATCCTTTTTTATTTGTCATTAAAACAGGAAAAATTGAATGAAAAATGGCTATATATTTTGATAGATTGGCATACATTGCGATTTTCTAGTGAAAATTAATTGTATAATGTAGGTTAAACTTTAAGTGTTAAACCGGAACATACACATGTTTTCTAAATATATACTACATGCAAAATATTATTCAATAATCAAATATAAATGCTACTGTACAGTGTTCATGTTTGATTCTTAAATATATATTTTTTTTAATTTTGTTGAATTAAAATCGTTTAAATAAGCTGCGCATTCGATTGTTAAATTTCAACTCATTCTTCAACAAATTAGGATTTAAAATCGGACGAAAGAAAAATAGTTTATACCTATAGGAGAACGTTTTAAAACAACCAGTCATAGCTGTGATAATAATTATACAGTGTTGCCAATAGAGGTGTTCTCACTTCGCTGATATATGTACATAAATAAAGCACATAATTGCTACATCGTGACCATTAAATGTTTTATACATTATTATGTCTCCCCTTGGTACACAGAGGAGGGGACATGTTGCTTTACCTGCGTCCGCTCAATGTTGTCTGTGTCTATAAGTGTCCCATTCATTTTGGTCAAGCGCTTTCTATCGCGCGGGCGGTCAAACACGAGACTTTGACCCAATGCTGAGCCAACATTAGCCCACTGTTTACGACGCTGAGCCAACATTAGCCCAGTATTGGGTTACCGTGTCGTGTTTGGCGCCTAGCTGAATGTAGGCCAGCGTCACGGACGGCGAGGCCAACATTTATCCAGCTTTGGTTCAAAGCAATGTCCCGGTACCGCCAGCATGCCGGTACTGCCAGCATGAAGTACTGACTAGAGCTGAATGGATACTGGCCAGCACCGGCGACGCTGGCCCAACATTTAACAGACATTAGGTCGGTGTCGGCTTGTACTCGCCGCCAGTAGTAGGCACTGCCAGACCCGCAGCCCAGCAAACACGAGGCGTTGAACCAGTGCTGGTTTGATGCTGGCCAGCATCACAGGCTGGTAACCGCGATAACTTTATAACGAGTTGGGGCCACATGTGCATAAATAAATACAATTTATAATTATTGATTTTGATGGAAGGCTATTTTTAATAATCGAGACAATCTTGTGTTTGCATCAATTATTATTATTATTTTACTGCAAGGGACAATAAAATGATTTTAACATGCAGCATTTTGTTGGAATAGTATTCACCCATCCTCCCACTCGTCTCACTTATACAACATCATAACACAAATAAGCTGGAAAATCTTGCGGGCCAATATTTGTTGCGCAAATACAAGGAACCCTAGGCCTACACATAATTTGTATTCGGTGTTATTCTATTTGAAACTATAGCATGAGCACATCCATCCATATTCGATGTTTTATCTAATTTTTTGACTTATTTATTTATTTCCCCTGATTAAAATAACGAATATGTATGTATTTTAACGCGATTACAATGTGGAAGAAATGACTAATACTTTTCTTCCAGACAAATTAACATAACCTGATAACTGAATCATCATGTTAATTACTAGTTTACCTGGCTAGTGTGTTTATATGTGGGATTCTCCCTGGATATTCACTCGTGATATGCATTTTTTATTGAGTAATTATTATGCAAATACACAGCATATCTGTAGCACTGCTCAGATTTAAATACATATATTTAACAGCGGGCGGGGGCCCTAGGGTAGTGGTTAGCACCGCTGCCCTTCACGCCAGAGTTCGGGGTTCGGTTCCCGGTCTCGGCGGTTTGAAAGAAACAAAATGTTTCTTCCCCATCCACGTGTGAAAGTCAGTATTGTGGGGAGCCTCCGTGACCGAGAGGTAGCGTGCTCGGCCTCAGACCGCCAGGGCTCGAATTTCGAATCCTGTGTCTGGAGGACAGTGTCATCTCAATCATCTCACCATCCTCAGGAGGTTCTCCTGGCCCAGTTTAGCCTATATGTGCACAAAGGTGGCCTAAAGCCCGATTCATTTCATTTTTCATTTTAGTTTTATCACCACACATATTACTTTGTCTGGCAAAATGTATTTGCACAAGATGAAATTATGTTGATTCTTGCACAGGGAAGCTTCCGCCCTCCTTCACAAAATGAAAGGCGTAATAAGTTGCGTAGCTCTGGTGATCGTGAATATATTGATTCGTCTTATCAACTCTCTCATCGTTATCACGCCACTTCAGTTTATCTAAGCAACCAGAAAATTTAACACATAGGCCTAATGTTGAAATGCAGTCTCCGTAATCACTGGTAATCATTTGCGGGTAGGTGACAGCATTCCGGATAGCCGCCATTTGTGAAGTCAAACAGCAGTGGCTATATCCATACTATTACCGTAAACTGGGGTGACTTTGACCCCCTTTTTTATTGTTTTAAATCTAAAGATATTATAATATCTTATATATATTATAATAATATACGTTTCTAGTAAATGTTGCCATATACATAAAAACACTAGCTATAAAAATAAATTATAATTTTAGGTGACGATTCTTTCACACTTTTTATTTTTAGGGCTGGGCCAAATTCACACCATCTTGGGGTGATTGTTTCACAAGAAAATAAGTTACAACTTCGGTAACTTTAAACAGTGATTTTCAACATTGATATAAGTCTAAAAAACACTTCACTTTGTTAAGTAATTATTTTGAAATTTTAAATAATATAAGGTAATCTCGGAAATGTAAGTGTTCTGAACCAACTGAATTAATGAAATTGAAAATATGGGGAGTTTGTGACTTTGGCCCAACAAAATTGTTAATTTGGGGTGACTTTGACCCAAAATGTTAAACGGTGCTTCTAAAAAGAGATTTAATGCTAAAAAGAAATTAACCATCTGACGTAAACACTGGTGAAGGTTTGGAATTTAAATACGCTATAGGCCTAATCTCAGGAAATGTATTTGTTCTTGCATTTCCAGCCAAAGTTATCCAATTTTTTTTATTATTGGGCCAAAGTCACCCCAAAACTGCGCCTAATCATATTTTTTTAATATTTAGTGTTCAGAAAATTTACTGAAATAGTTGTTGATTTAGAAAAATTGTGAGCGTGACTGCTCAGGACATGAGATTCTACTATAGAATAAAACGTAGCCTAGATCATTGTGTCTACATAATCACCTAAACCAGTGTAATTTGTGCAGGTCTAGAAAATACGTGTTTTAACTTAGTGACCTTCTTGTATTGGGGGTGCCTATCTCTGTACAATTGATCAGAAACAAAAGGGACATGGTGCACACACAAACCTATGGATATCTCAACATCAATATAAACAATACAAATATCATAAATATATTTAGACCTATATTCTGACGTTATAAAACATCTCTTTTCATTTTGGCCAAAGTCACCCCACTGACAGTTTACGGTAGCCTACTATATATATATATTGCTATTTGCCTTGATATTCTGCCGCACAAAAAACAAAAGGCAGTATCTGCTTATACTTTAAGTAAGCAGATACTGCCTTTGGGCTTTCTAGAGCAGCATTGTAGTCTCCAGAGTAATATTGTCCAGCTTATTCGAGAACCAGATAACATTTCACAACTGGGTTCTCCTTGGTGGATTACTGTAATAAAGAACAGTAAGTTACTGTATTTTATTGAAAATTAAATACGGTAAATTACTGTAATTTATACGTCAACTACCATACTAAATGTCTCTACTATCCACAAAAACGCCAACTGAAATGATCCAAGCTATATGTTTTGGCAGTTTGGCCAAAACACGATGCTGAAAGCGCTCTTTTTGCAAAGTAAGGTCCCTAATCATGCGAATGAGCCACCAGAGCAATTAGTTTAGTTAAATACAGCTACAATTCAAATAACAACTGTATTCCATATAAAATTTATTTCATATCAAACAATCCCACTTGATATTTTATAAAGCAATACTACATAATCATATTATATATTTAATCACCCCAAGAAAAATAAAACATATCCACTGATCCCAAGCAAAATCATATTTACATGATTTATGATCGTCATTCTAAAAACTACAGGTGCTTCATCGCTGTATCCGACCCACCCAATTTATTTCATTTAAAGAGAATGTCTCATTTGGTTTTAGAGATGATAGGCCTGCGTGTCAGCCTTACCATAGTCTGAATTCAATTTGTACAATTCAACGCTTGTGAAGTCAGAATATCTTTTCTACAGCTTCAAGGCTTATGATGGACGGATGTCTCTTCAATAAATCCTGCAATGAAAACATAACTAAGTTATAGGTGTACAAACAATTCTCATATCACAAAAGTTTAAATCAATGCAAAAATAAGTTGGGCGTCTGTATTATCGTATATCCTACAGACCTCACAAAACGGCGAATTGTCGTAGAAGTGTTTAAATAGTGCACTCTAGATACGGTAAATTACTGTGGTAGGCCACATAAACTGGGTCAGTCGCCGAGTTATTGTTATAGGCCTATTGCGTGCCGTGCCACGTGTGGTGGTCACACTGCCACCCGGAATCACATTAGGTGTGGCCGTAGGCTGGGGGGGGGGGGGTGAGTTGAGTGCGCTCGCACCCCCCCCCCCCGCTGGGACATAGGAGGTCCACTCCAAGGCCAAGGTCCGCAGATTTGTAAATTAAAGGATACTTTAACCCCTTGTGAGCGGCACTGTCACAGTCCTAATACAATGAACACATTGAGTACCCAGGGATATATGCCTTCTAGAGCATGCATGCACACTTTTCCAGGCAGGACAGAGGGGTAGATTCTGTGAGAATCACATTGTAGAAAAAGGCTGGGGGTATATTCTTGGAGGTAGGAGTAGATTCTGAGAGGCTCGCGTATAGATGTTTAAAGGGGAGTAGGTCTACCTGGTAAATTTTGAGAGGGAGGGGTGGATTCCGGGAGTGTCCCAGGCCACAGTCGCATATAAAGATGTTTAAAGGAGGGTATATTCTGGGAGGGAGGGGTAGATTATGGGAATGTCGCATGTGGTGGTGAAAAAGGGGGTATACAATTATTCTGGAGGGAGGGGTAGATTCTGTGAGTGTCGCATATTTAGGGGTGGGGTATATTGGGAGGGCGGGGTGGATTCTGGGTGGGTGGAATAGATTCTGGGAGCGTCGCATATAGTTGTAGAAAAGGGGGGGGGTATATTATGTAAAGATGGGGTAGATTCTGGGAGCCCTACTTGATATAAAAGAGGTATATTCTGGAAGGGAGGGGTAGATTCTGGGAGGGTCGCATATATATATGTTTAAAATGGGGGTATATTTTGGGTTGGAGGGTGGATTCCGTGAGTGTTGCATATAGATGTATACAGGGTGGGTATATTCTGGGAGGGAGGGGTAGATTATGGGAGTGTGCATATAGTGTCTAAGAAAGAGGTATATTTTGGAGGGATGGGTAGATTCTGGGATGGCCGCATGTCTAAGGGGAGGGGCTAGGCCTATATTCTGGGAGGGCAGGGTGGATTCTTGGAGGGCGGGATAGATTCTGGGAGCGTCGCAAAAAGTTGTAGAAAAGGTGGGTATATTCTGGAAGAAAGAAGTAGATTCTGGGAGTGTCACTTTATATATAAAACTGGGTAGGCCTATATTCTGGGAGGGAGGGGTAGATTATGGGAGTGTCGCATATAGTTGTCAAAAAATGGGGGTATCTATTCTGGGAGGGATGTGCAGATTCTCGGTTGCATATAGATGTTTAAATGGGGGTATATTCAGAGAAGGAGGGGTAGATTATGCGAGGGTCACATATATTTTTAAAAGGGATGGGATATATTCTGGGAGGGAGGGTTAGATCATAGGAGTGTCGCATATAGTTGTGAAAAAAGGGGCAGGGTAGATTCTAGGAGTGTTGCTTTACATGAAAGGCGGGTATATTCTGGAAGAGAGGGGTGGATTCTGGGAGGGTCGCAAATAGATCTAAGATGTTCAAAAGGGGGGGGGGGGTACTAGTATATTCTGGGAGGGAGGGGTAAATTCTGGGAGGGTCGCATATATAGGCCTAGATGTTGGAAAAAGGGGCATATTCTGAGAGGGATGGTAGATTCTGGGAGGGCCTCACATAGATATTTGAAAGGGGTATATTCAAAGATCAGAAGACACTTCACATAATCACGAAGGGGGGAGGTAGATCCTCGGATGAGAGGTAGATTTATTTATGATACACAATTTCCTTGGACGAGATTATTGATCTGTATCCATGGCTCCATACACGTCGTCTTGAGCTAGATTCACTTTTATAATAAGCATTATAACGATGAGTCTTATTAATACGCTGATACTGTTAGTTTACACATATTATAATTATGCAGTTTTTTTCGGCAAATAATTGTTTTTATTCGTCTTCTGGCCATATCATATTTACATAGTGAATTATCTTACTGGAACGAGCGCATTTTACTAAAATTACTTCACCGAATTAAATGTTCATTATATGACAATCTTGCATGCCTTATTATGTAATGATGGGTGGTATTTTTTCATCGAGTTTAAAGTATTTATTATGGATGTAGGCCTACTTGATTATGTACTTGTCAGTAAAAATGTTATTGATTTATGCCTTTAATAAAATAATAATCAAATACCCATCCAATGATTGTAATTATATTTCAAAAATAGATATAGGCCCCTAGTGATAATCTGATTTTTCTTTGAATAGCCCTTTGTCGTCTCGAAGGCTTTGAGTAATATGGTTTACCTGGATAGATCTACAAAATTTCAAAATTAGATCATTATTGTCACGCCAAAAATATCATGTGCATGAACAAATCCATTATGTCTCCAGTATTATTCACGTCAGGTGCTGTCAGAAATCACAAACAAACAATAATAATAATACACAAAACAATAAGAAATTGGGAATACTTACATAAATTGAAGTTGTATTGTTTTTCCCACTTCAAGATGGCGTCGCGTGCTGTGCTGTGATTCAGGCTATCCCGAAATGCACCACGCAAATGTCGAAATAACAGCAAATCACTGTTTATACGGTAATGCGCTGTTAAGATAACAGTGGATGTAGTTTATAACAGTGAATTACTGTTAATTCAACAGTACTGTCCCTATTATTGAGTATGGGAGTGAAATATGGTCAGTTGGAATAAATCATGGCGCTGTTGATATTTTTCAAGGCAAAACTCTTAAAAGAATAATTAAACTTAGATCTCAAACCCCCAGTTTAGCTGTTCTCGGTGGGGTGGGAGAGTACCCCCTGTCAATAAAATTAATACTTAGAGTGATCAAATATTGGTTGAGATTGGCCAATTTGCCCAATGACTGTATAACAAAAAGATGTTTAGTGCATTGAGTACATTGGACAAGCTAGGATATGTAACTTGGGTTACACACATGACAAAACACTCCTCAATCATGAACTGGATTATCTCTGGACATGTGAATCAGTCTGATTGAGGCAATACAAATATATTAAACACCATATTTTCGAGAGGTATAAATCATCCTTCCTGTCCCAAATTCAGATTGGTCAGAATAATCCAAAATTAAGGACTTACCAGTTTTTCAAATCACAACTCAAGTGTGAGAAATATCTCAGACTCGCAGTCCCAAAATACAGGGTTAGACTTTGCAGATTTCGAACTAGCTCACACAATTTCGAAATTGAAAGGGGCAGGAAAGGGGCAGGTATATACATCTCCAAAAACACCGTCTGAACAGAGAATGTGCTATTAGTGTGATGATTAGCTGGTTGAGGATGAAATTCATTTTGTTATTGTGTGTAAAAAGTATATCCTGTTTCGTACAGAATTGCTTGTTATTGCAGTGGATTTTATTCTTATTTTTTTAAATATGACAATATAAGAGCAATTTTTAGGATTCCCCCGTGGTTATTCTAGTTGACCACAGGCAAGTTGGCCGTGACGGCGGTTGCTATAGTAACCATACACTGAGTGTAGACATTCTGTAACCTGTAGTGATGGCTTTACTCTGTAAGTTGAGCGGTGTGCTGTGTAGACCACATGTGCTCGCGTGGGCGGCATACGACCGTGCCATCTGTCCACAGTATACTCCATACCAGCCTGTCAGAATCTGACAGTCTGTCAAAAGCGTTGACTTAAAAAACAGTTTATATTTGACATGATTAATTAGTAAAACACTCGAATTGCGGCCTATGTGGCTAAATATGCATATTTGAGCGGTTTTGATACGGCATACATTTATATTATGCCTGGTCATTAAAGTTCACACAATCTTGCTTGTGTTGTACTGCCTGTCACCAGGTCACAGTACTGATGCATCGCCATTATTGAACATTGTAGTGACGCATCTCTTCTCAATCTCAGCCACCCAGCCACAATGTCCATATATCAAATCAGTGCACAGCGAAAAAGTTCTTGAAGTATGATGAAGTTGATGAAGTTGAGAAAGCTCCTAGTAGGAAGCACTTGAAGTAGGTTCGTGAAACTAGTGTCTTGTAGGGGGGGCTCTTAAGTCAATATATGAGATGAAGTGTGCACTTCTGGATAAAATTTTGAATTTTGGCACACAGATAGTTAAGATCTTCCTGTACAGGAATTTTGATGGAAGCAAGTTGGTACGTCCAGTTTTTGGCCGCCATCTTGGTTTTCAAAATGGCCGCCACTTGGGACCTATAATCAGCAATATTTCTAAAAAGGAAGTCACCTGAGAGCTGATAACAAGCTGATTTTTTCAGGAAAGAACCCTATCTGTATCTAGATTAACATAGTAAACGTTCTAGAAAATCATTCTCAAGCACTCTGACATATTCAAGATGGCGTCCAAGATGGCCGCCAGCGTATAGTCATATTTGATAAATAGCGTAAATGATCGATTTTAGCTCGATTTTTTTTTGTAATACACCATTTCATATAGTTTCGTGGTCAGTAAAGCTATATAGACTACTACCAGCAATTTTGAAACCATATTTAACCCTTTTATCCCAAGAGGCGTTTTAGCGAACGCCTCTGTAATTTCTATTGGGACAACTTTATTATGTATTATCAATTAATTAAGTGTTGATGGTGATGTATGTTGATGTCAGTAATACTATAATAAAGGCATATTAAAGGCACGCTTATATTGGTCACTTAATTTGTATTTTTAGTTATTCAAGATGGCGTCCAAGATGGCTGCCAGTGTATGGGCAGATTTAGGAAATTGAGTAAATTCTTCAATTTTATATTAATTTTCTTCTGTAATACATCATTTCAACTAGTTTTATGGTTTGTGAGTCCATCTGAACTACTCCTAGACAACGTTAAGCAATATTTACACACCTTAACATGAGAGTTTTTAATTAGCGACATAAAACATCCAAAATGTAATTGGTTAACCACTTAGCCCTTAAACATTTCGAGCCGTTTTTCGGGTGTGAAACTGATTTATGTTTTTTGCGTAAATTGATAGATTTTAGCTCAATTTTCTTTTGTGATGGACAATTTGAAATATGATCAGTAAATCTATATAGCCTACCCCCATCTATTTTGAAAGATGGCTGCCAGTGTACGGACAGATTTAAGAATTTGTGCAAATCCGTCAATTTTAGCTCAATTTTCTTTTTTTTTGTAATACATCATTTCAACTAGTTTTTGGTTTGTGAGCTCATCTAAATTACTCCCAGACAATGTTGAGCAATATTTAACACCTTAACATGAGAGTTTTCATTTGGCGACAAATATGTAATTGGTGAACCACTTGGCCCATAAAATTTTACAGCTGTTTTCCAGGTGTGACATTGATTTGTGTTGGACAGATCATTTGATGATATATTCCATGTAAGTGTGATGTTTCCTGAGTGAACCACGTATTGTCAGTGTATCCGCCTTGTAATATTGTCACCGTACACATACTGGATCACAAACATTATCAGTGATACGTGTAACGTAAACGAATATACCTACAGGTGCTTTAATGCATGCACTGGTATGTCGACGTCGATCAATTGCCGCTGGAAAGGTGGTGCATTTATAATGACAGTGTATATAGGGCTTTTCAAATAGAGAAAGATGGCTTTGGAAGAGAATGTTAATTTTCTTCACTTTTACTCTTTGAATTTTTTGTTATTACTATTTGATTTACTGTATATGTGTCAAAAGAATTCACATTATTTAAGAATTACCACCAGAGCGCTGACTATTACAACATCGTCGATACCACCTGTCACACGAAAGTGCAAAAGTAAATCACATTTTTACATCCCGATTTACTCAAGGATTAACAGGATGGTAGCAACCCATCAGCATGATTAAGTATTTTACCATATATGTCCCAGAAAAAAACAGTCAAGTCAAAGACACTTAACTGAGTCGTAGGTACAATACTAAAAGTAAACTAAAGGGAAATAACCACGAAGGCTCAGATACACCTAGAGTTACTGTATTGTACCAAATTTTGTAACGATCCATCAAGGTCAAACACGCTAAACTAGGTCAAAGTAGTATAGAAAGTGGACTAAAGTATAGAAACCACGAACAGCACATCTAGAGCTCCTGAGAATCATTGTACAACATTTGGTGATAGTCTATTAAACCAATAGTTTCAAAGTTATGCCAAGGACAAGAGCGCAACATAGCGTACATCTAGAGCCCCTGAGGACCATATGCTGTAAATTGGGTGATAATCTATCAAGTACTCTCTACAAATAGACCCGTATCTAGGACCTTTATCACACAATATCCCTATAGACACCCTATAGTCATTATATCTAAATACACCACCTTTCCAGCAGCAATTGATTGACATACCAGTGCATGCATTAAAGCACATGTATATTCGTAAGTTACATGTATTGCTGATAATGCTTGTGATCAAGTATGTGTATGGTGACATTATTACCAGGGGAATGCAATCAAATAATAGTTTTCATTCAGACAAAAATTATATTCGCTGTCCCCCAAATGAGGACTGTAGGCAAGCAGTGACATATCACCTACATGCAATCCCATGTCACTTACATCAGAAATACATAACATTGTTATGCATTTCTGCTTATATGCAGTATATCTTCAAATGATCTTTCCAACCTTCCCTAAGCCAGCGATGTGATCAGAATGTGATAAACAGAGTAAGGTTTTGGTTAGTAGGCCACTTTAGTCCTCAACACATTGTTGACTATGACCAAAATATCTTCAATATTTACTAGTTATTATTTATTACAGGGATAACGTAACCACCAAGGATACTGTGACATTAAAAAAACATAAATCAGTTGCACACCCGAAAAACAGCTGGAAAGTTTTATGGGCTAAGTGGTTCACCAACTACATTTTGGTTGTTTTATGTCGCCAATTAAAAACCCTCATGGTAAGGTGCTAAATATGCTTAACGTTGTCTGGGAGTATTTTAGATGGACTCACAGGCCATGAAACTAGTTAAAATGATGTATTACAAAAGAAATTGATGACAAATTGAAGAATCTACTCAATTTCTTAAATCTGCCAATACACTGGCAGCAATCTTGGACGCCATCTTGAATAACTAAAAATACTAATTAATTGACCAATAAGCGTGCTTTTAATATAGCTATATTACTGAAACCAATATACATCACCAATAAAGATCGCAGGGGCTTTCGCTAAAAAGCCTCTTGGGATAAAAGGGTTAAATATGTTTTTAAATTGCTGGGGATAGTCTGTATAGCTTTACTGACCACGAAACTATTTGAAATGGTGTAGAGCCTATTATAAAAGAAAATCGAGCTAAAATCGATAATTTTACGCTATTTATCAAATATGACTATACGCTGTTGGCCATCTTGGACGCCATCTTGTATAACTAAAAATACTACTTAATTGACCAATAAGCGTGCTTTTAATATATCTATATTACTGAAACCAATATACATCACCATTAATACTTAATTAATTGATTATAAATAAAAATGTTTTCCCAATAAAGATCGCAGGGGCGTTCACTAAAAAGCCTCTTGGGATGAAAGGGTTAAATATGTTTTCGAAATTGCTGGGGATAGTCTATATAGCTTTACTGGCCACAAAACTATTTGAAATGGTGTATTACAAAAGAAAATCGAGCTAAAATCGATCATTTTACGCTATTTATCAAATATGACTATACGCTGGCGGCCATCTTGGCCGCCATCTTAAATATGTCAGAGTGCTTGAGGAGGATTTCCTAGAACGTTTACTATGGTAATTTAGATACCTCTAGGGTTCTTTCATAAAAAAATCAGCTTGTTACGAGCTCTCTAATTGTCTTCCTTTATGAAATATTGCTGAATCTACGTCCCAAGTGGCGGCCATTTTGAAAACCAAGATGGCGGCCAAAATTTGGACGTACCAACTTGCTTCCATCAAAATTCCTGTACAGCGATATCTTAACTATTTGTGTGCCAAAATTCACAATTTTATCCAGAAGTGCACACTCAATTACCTAAGAGCCCCCACTATATTGTTGTAGACTGCTGGGATGTTGAGTAGGTTATAAGTTCAGTTGAGTAGTTTCGCTGCTGTGCAGAAAACGTGCTAGACTATTACATTAAACTACGTCTATTTTCACAAATAACACATTGAAATTGTGAGGATTGTAGAGATCATGCTATGTACTAATTGTACCCTTTTTTAAATGTAATTTACATAAGTAATTTGCAAAGCATATTATGTAAACGATATAATTAATGCTTCTGTTACATGATTGTATTAATTAAATATGAATAGGGTTGGACGACACACTTTGAACAGCAGCATAATTTCATAAATTAATTGCATAAATTAACCCACGCGGTCAAACCCGCTCTACTCATTCACTTGCGACTCAACCAGCGGGCTAGGTGGACGCGCCACCTAGTCCCGCTCAGTGAGCCATGAGGTCGTCGCGTCCATCTGAACATTGTCATTGCGTGCACAGTTGAATGTCTAGACTAATAAAGAGAGAATGAACAGAAGCGAGAGTTGAAGAAGTTATTCACTCACCGTTGCTAAGACGGCAGATTGAATGGAAAGATAGAGAACTTAGACATAAGTTACTATATAGATTTACATTTTATGGTTTTAAACTAAGAGATCGGTAACAAAGAATGCTAACAATCATCTTTGAATATAATATGTGATGCTTTATCAGATTATCTTTCCAGTGATTACATGATTCTAACCCAAAATGGTTCGATGCAAAGACATTCATATTGTTTTATGTATAACACGTTTGTCCTGTAATATTTCCATTGTAATATATTCTAATAATCTTTTATATATATAATATGTATATAGAAGTCGTTTGTATTGTGAATATATATCACAACTCTGTATTCCGTCAAATTTGTATTGACCCATGTGTCAGAATGACACTCTGCTTTTGGTCTAAATAAAACTTATATATATATATACTATTCAAGTCGCATAAAGTACATGTTCTCTCTTGTAAGGGTATTTTAGGTCTGTGATGTCACAATGTTTCAAATTTTAGTTTTTGATCACCAACTCTAAATTTACTCATACATTTATTAAATTTCCAAGGAATATTGGCTTGAATATAACTAGGTGTACTGCTAATACTATCACCACATAATACAGAAAAAGTTCTCAATTTATTATTCTCATTTGCTGTTTTACCAGCTACTCCCTTGATGAAGCTCATACTGCTTACTCCATATATTCTATTAATTACCTTTTTACCTCCAACTAATGTTCTCTTAAAATCTACATCATCACTGCTTTGTATTTTTGTGAATTTCTTAATATTTGTATACCATGTGATAAATCCTTTGGAATCTAATATTTTCTCAGACAAAAAAACATTTATGCAATAATGTTTTTTCATCACATTTAACTAGTTGTACTCAATAGTTTAAAGTTTGCTTAAGAATAAACTCTAAAATTGGCAGCCTCCAATTTGGAAATATATTTTCCCACCTCAATTAGTTGTTGCTACTACAAGGGCCTTCAATAAATGACAACTAAAACCTAAACAGATTTTGATAATTTTTAGGAAAAAAAACTGTCTCAGTTTGCCCCGTATACTGGCTAAGTAGGACAAGGCCAAGGGCTAACAGGGATAATCCAAAAATTTCCTGAATTTCTGAGATTAAACAAGGTATACTGCATCCTACGATGATTCCAAAAAGTTTGAAGGGGGTGAACTATAAATAAACATATATATGCCTTTTAAACACGAAGGTTTAAACTGCAACAAAATAATGCAGAGAATAACAGCTGAACCCCGATGCACTATAAGCCCAATTAGCCGTGTCGTCCTCTCCGAGGCCGTGGATTGATGTCTTTGCTTTACCTGAAAATTCCAACATGGCGGTGACTGAGAGCGATCCCGACCCCAAAGTCCTAAAAATGTCCATAACTTTTTTAGTAACTGTGCGAATACTGAGTTGAGCATGCAGGCATTGAACTGAAATGTTACTGATTCTAAAAAAATGATTTTTGACCTGATTATGCCCCGATATTTTCCGATATGACAGTCCAAATAAATGTCCCACGAATTTGTACGCGGTCAATCTGTGGCTGAAACCTGTTTCAGCCACTGGGGCTAAGGCCTAATGTGTTGATACTAAGTAACAACCACATTGTGTCCATCCCCAATACATACAATCTAAACTAGGCCTAACAAATGCTAATTGAGTTGTGCAAACATATATTTTGATTACATGTCAGTACCCACAGAGGTTAAGTGGGACACAATGCTCTATTACAACTAGGGCAAACTGGGACACACCGGGGCTAACTGGGACTATAGTAGTTTAGGTTTTATAAGATTCGTAAATGAGACGTGACAAATTACTTGAGAGGCAGAAAAATACATTTGGTCTTACCTGCTTACACAGATCTGCCCCCTCCACTTGATTGTAATTCAAGTGGAGGGGGTATCCCTCCTTTCTTGAAAACAAGGCCACTGATATTGTCATATCAGACAGATATTGTCATATCATGGAATTCTCGGCTAGAAGCCTGTCCCAGTTAGCCCTGTGTCCCAGTTAACCCCGGTGCTGCCAAATTTCACAGCCAGAAGTAATAAAGGTCTTATCTTATAATCAAAAAGTTTTAGATATATACATATGGGTTGTTTATTAAATCAATGTTAATTGTACTAAACAATAGTCCATTCAAAATTGCACTTTGATCTGGATAAAATTTCAATTGCGACATAATTTACTTCGATGGGAATCGAGTATACAATACATAGTAGGCCTATATTTTTAAATAATAATAAAATTGCAATTTAAAAAAATAATAATCATAAAATGTACTAAATTATAAAAAATGTTTTATTATTTACTATCAACGGCAAACAACTATTTTATGGAAAAAGTTTGTAGTTCACAGATCATCGACGAGATTTCTACAGAACCAACTAGCACTATATAATAATAATAATATGGTGAGTATAATAGTATGTGGTGAAGATTAAATAACTGAGGTGGTGGCGGGTTGTGCGAGATATAGGGCCTAAGCAGCCTGACTCCAGAGGGGGTCGCCGACAAAAAGTCCATATTTGTTCCCACATATGTTATGTAATGCACCATTTAAAGCCTTAGATTTCAAAAATGTCCAGGGAAGCAGCATATGCTGACCGACTGGCTCGCTGCGAATTTTCAAAATAAAAACTAAATGAAAAAATGGATTTATAAACATGATAAAGGAGCGTCATTATGTAGCCATAGCTTGCATAGCTAATGTTACATGATTATCACTTGTGAAATCAGCCGAAAACATGCAACGCAGTAGTGGCAGAATATGTGTGCCGAGCCTCTCGAACCCCCCTGGCTACGCCCCTACCAGAATTCCTTGTGACTATGTTCTGTAGGCCTAGGCCTACATCACAGTAACTTACTTTTTTATTATTCTATGCGATAATGGCTATTTTTGTTATTTCTCCTTCAGTTTCCACCTCAATCACTTCAAATATTCATACCTTAGAAATTGAGGATTTATATTATGACTTTTCTAAGCAATCGGGAATGACTGTTGTTCTGGATCTATCCGGGATTTAGAAGATCTAGGCTACATGGTAAGACGTTTACCCAGTGCTGAATTTTCAATGCTCAAAATATATTTATTGTAGCCTACCATGATCACACTTCTATGCTCGTTAACAGCATGCATGTTATTATGTATTTACCTTTTATAGTTTTAGGTATATGAATTGATTTTGACAGCCAGTTTTTGTTTGAAATTTTAATGCGGTTTGACTTATCTATGACTGCATTTCATGTCGGCTGATATCCCCACTCATTTCTTGAATGCAGTCAGGCTGCATGCTAGGCCTATCTGGGCGCAGTGTGTCTAGGCCGGATCGCCTTCTGAACCCTTTACATTTAATAATTCTATGCAGCATAATGCTGAGCCAGAGTCGCAGACGGTGGCCCAGCATTGATACAACATTGGGTGTTTACTAAGCAGGGCAGTAGAAAGTTCAAGTGCTACACTAATATTTTGATAATTTAAATAGAGGCCTACATTTATAGAATGATGTTTCAACCAATACTATCGTATGGCTTATTTTATATTAGTGATCTCGGAGCTGGTAATATTTTAGTGATAAGTAACATGCCAGGACTGACGGAATCGCCAGTGACGGAATATTTATGCATGTGGCACATTAGGCCCTGGAGCAATAGGGGCCTACTCGTAATCAAACTTAACGCCACTTATTCCGAAGTGATCCGTTTACAGATCATCACCCAGCAAGTTCTGAGTTACGCTAGCATGTTAATTTTAGGTCTATTAAGAATAAAATAAACATGCTAGATGCTAGTTTATTATTAGGACAAGTTCATTGAATTTAAACTTTATGAGCCTTATATAGGCCCCTAGCTTGTAAAGGTAACATTACGTTCTTCCTGACTCTTGTGTTGAGCTTTGACAGTCTCCGTTAGGCGACGGTTGCGTTCAGCAACCAAGTTAGCGCCAAAAATCAGGCGAACCAATTGGTCTATTGTTATATTTCTTTTAACATGATTCCCATGATGCAGGTTAAGGGACAGGTAATCCACGCGCGTTTATGCCCATAAATATAAAAAGAGCGCTGTCGCGCAGCACTTTTCATACTTTTAGAATGTTACTAGATGGTATTACTGCTAGAGTGTTACTAGACGCTACAGGTACAAGTTAGACAGTTAGGCCTACTACATAACAGTTTTCTACACTTTACCAGAACTCTAGATACTCTCCGTTTTCACAGCTATACCTCGCAGTTACAGACATGCCACATAGTCGGATTTAATAGTTATTTTTACAAGCTCATCTCAGTTCACCATAGCAGATCACGAGACGCCAGGGTTGTGACATCCTGTCATCTAGCATGTCCCACTACACCCTGCCAGATATGAGTCTGCGTCGACCCATTTGGGACCCCATCCCAAGAGGACATGCATGTCCAAAATTAAATTTCGTCCTTATTTCTCGCTTATAACTGGCAAATGTGCAACACAAAATTTGTAAAGCTTACGCAATTCTAGTCTATGGACATGTTGACATATTATGAACATATCAAGGAGCCAATTTTTGTTAAATGATTTTAGCCTGTTTGCGTTGCTGTAACCAGGTGGTAACTCGACCTAAAACATGTCTAGTTTCGTTCTTGAACTTTAGTTTAAGACAGATTTTTACAAACGCTAATTTGATGCTCATTCATTTACATTGTTTGCACGTGAAGATCGCCAGACGGTAAAGAAACAATTTGTACAAGGGCTGCCATTTTCCTTGATGCTTTTTACGATTATATCGTTTACTCATTCTACGTGCTGATATGTGCAGGCCATACATTTGCATTCTAAATTTGTAGTACTAACTAGTACTAAGCTTCAAGTCATTTTTCGGCACAAATAGTCATTCATGTGACATTATAATACGATAAGACGTTGTAGTCAATTGATGAGATAAATGATAATGTGAGGGTGGGGGTGATAGGGCATGGTGGGTTATTGAGAGTGTTTTTCTTCATTCACCCTGTTCTGGGCATGTCCAGGGGACAAGGCCGTATCCAGGGGGGTTTTTCGGGTGTCTGAAACCCCCCCCCCTGAATATCTCAAAAATGCCTCATTTTTTTAAATTTTCCGGGGGGCGTGCCCCCAGACCCCTCAATCATCACCGGATGGTCGACCTGTAACCCCCCATTTGTCTTAGTCTGGATATGGCCCTGGGGGATTTACCCCCAGAGATGCCCAGACAGCCGGAGACTTGGGTTTCTGTATGCAAGTTAGGCATTTCGACCAGCTTCGCTATCCTCAGGTCAGATAGTGCCCAGAGTAATAATAAAAATATCAAGGGTATCTCCATTCATCCCACGTGAGAGACATAATGTCAAGCAGAGAAACCAGGGTACACCACTGGCAATCTGCCCAAAGATTATGGTCAGATACGAGAAGGCTGCAGCTTCCCATGGATGACTACTGTAGACCAGTGCTTCCGTAGCATGCAACAGACGAAACAGATTCCTAATGATCCTCCCCGGTTGGGGACGAAAAGTACTACTACTAGCAATCATCCCAGTACCACTACATTCTAAATGTAATGTGCTAAAATAAAAAATGTGTGAATATTGCCATATGAATGAGCCATATTATATTAAAGTAAAACCAAATAACCAATCCCATTTTTATTGTTAATTGGCATAGTACGGTACATATATATGTCAAAACAATCTCAGCAGACAGCAAAATACAGTTTCACTTTAATATAATATATACAGTATTAAATGGATTTCATACCGATTATATGGCATCTGAGTGGTTAATGTACATATTATTATGATAAATTCTGGCTCCTTTGAGTGCATAACCCACTTGACTTACTTGGTTTGACTTCCAGTCAAAAAGCACAGTCCAGGGAAGTGTCAGACCTCCCTAAACTAGGTGTAGCCCACAATGTCCTCGCGATTACTAAGTACCTACCGTATCATAAAGACACAGCTATCACAGTCAGACAGAATTATTACTGCAGTGCAAAGTCAAAAGGCAGTATTGCCAAAGATTTTTTGGCTTTGCAGAGCAGACTAGGAACCATATGCATTAAGCCCTATATAGTTGGCTTATTGCTTGTTAATATTACAAGCAAAGATAACAAATATATGTGCTGGTCATATATAAATAAGTTTAGTTGTATAAAAAAAAATTAGTAAAATGGGAAATTCTGATTATATGGCAATTTAAAAACCTAGATATAAAAAAAATAATAAAAATAATTTAAATATCAAGACATGTAAAACAAAAGGGATATCAATTGATCTCATATACAGGTCAGCCATACACAATAATAAAACTAGGATCTTACATTTGCATAGCAAATATAAAAGTCTCCACCTTCCACAATAAAAAGTTTATTACCAATGCAGTAACGATGGGGTTATATAACAGAAGTGCCATGGCAGACATCTTGGATATGCAAATCGAATGAATATTGGCGACTGGATAACATTTATGTCACTTTTCAAACTCAATCAGTGTTCAGAAAAAAATTAGCGCAGATCGGATGAGTATTGAAGACTGGAGAGTGTTTGAGTCAGTCTTGGATATGCAAATTAGCCTATGGCGGCTATCTTGGATATGCAACCAAGATAATTCATGAAAGCTTGTTCAGAAAAAAATTCACGAAGATAGGATGAATATCAATTTGACGACTGGAGAGAGTTTACATGGGTCGTCGATCTTGAATATGCAAATTAGCCCATGGCTACCATCTTGGATATGCAAACTAACTGATTTTCGAACTTAAGCAGGTTAATCCATTAGAGGGTGTTCATAATAAAATTGCGAAGATCAGATAAAAATTGGCGACTGGAGATCGTTCACGTCAACAAAATGTTGAAGGAGAATAATAATAAAAACAATAAAGAGCACTAAAACAATAAATGGGTAGAGTCCTAATAATAAAAAACATTTCGTGGTAAAATTTTGCAATTCGGCAGAGAAACAAAATAACAAATTTCTTTTGACAATCAAGCACAATAGAATTCAACTGCTCGATTAAACACAACTAAACAAAGAGATAAAACTACGATAAAGGTAATATATCTCATCCAACAATCACATCTTTGTAAACCTCATCAAACTATCACAATTTTAAAAACATTTCTTGCCTAATACATTTCAGTCATTACTGCTATGTGTAAAAAAAACTACTGGGTATTCAGGGAACATAAAACAAATTGGGCTTTAGGCTACTTTTGTGCACATACAAGCTAAATCGAGCTAGAAAAACCTCCTGATAATTGTGGAATGACACTGCCCTCCAGACACAGTATTCGAAATTCAAACCCTGGCGGTCTGAGGCCGAGCATGCTACCTCTCGGTAACGGAGGCTCCTCACAATACTAACTATTCAAGACTATGATAAGTACTTTTAAAATTGCCTATATAATTTAGAAAACACTGTGATCATCACATTAATAAAAACACAATATAAACATGTCTGAATTGATGAAAAAGATATCAGCTGGGGACAGAGACGACTTGTGAAGGTTTTCTTGTGATCTCTCTGCCTTGCTTGTCTTTCTGATCTTCTTCTTTTTTCTCTTTTATCATCTGCTGGAGAATTTTTATTGCATTTCGAGGGTCGTTTTCATGAAGTGGTGCACACTTGCATGAATTCCTTATTTCAATCGCCTGCAACAGAAAAATATTATGAGCATTAGTGACAGGGAAACAATTTTAATTGAGCAATTGCTTTTATTCAAGAGAATGTTTTTTATTGAAGACAATAACTTCACTTACAGGTCAATCACACATGTGGCTGCAATACATGGAGTTTTTTCATTCTTTGTTTTTTTATATAATCAGAAGCAATGCATTTTAACAGCGACTTGAGACGTCAGAATCTGACGTCCGTAGACATCAGATTCTGACATCTAAAGTAGATCCCCGCACTGAAAAAGTAAAATATTAACAATGACTGTAGACCCATAACACAGGTATTCAAATAAAGCGGAAAGAGCCAACTGAGGCTGCTTGCCCATTAGCGCGTTTGGATGTGCAATGCGTTGCATTGTGATGGCCGCGCGGCACAATTAAAAATCGATCTAATATAATCACAATGTGACCTTTCCACAGACGCGATTGGCCGCGCGACCAGTTCGCCGCGCGGCCAGCAATCGCACATGTAGCGATTTCTGCATTCATCCATCGCGCGTTTATCTCCCCATTTATCTTTTTTTTTTCTGGTAGTTTTTCGTCATGTCTGGCAGTCTATTAAACATAAGACGTTGAACCAATGTTGATTCAATGCTGTATTATCGTCTGCGATGCTGGCCGAGCATAACTTGTATTTAAAATTGGTTCAACGTCTCATATTTGCTAGGTTGCTGTGACACTAAATGCTAGCACAGCAGACCTAAACCCAAAACATTTGTAGACCTCTATAACATTTATACAATGTTGGAGCAACGTCGAAGACGTTGGGCCGACATTGTATACATGTTAGCAAAATGTATTCTTGATGGCCTGTACAATTTTTTTTTGTTTTTACTGGGACAGTAGACTCTACTGTGATACATAGGGCCTATTTTACATTATGCATCATAATGTAGGCCCTATCACACAACTTGATCTCCCTCTCTATATATAGACCCAGTTTAGTTATAAGCCACACTTTGAATTTGAATATACATGCGGTATTTAAAGGGTGCGCGTGATGGATGTCTGAAGCATTAGCAAGAGCTATTTCAGCATGTAAATATAGATCCAAGTTTATTGTCGATTGACTCGTTATTGGACTACAAGGATAGGTCAACAACTACCAAGGACAGTCCAAAACAATCTCACCACATCTCCTATGTCTCCTGCGCGTTTGGGCGCGTTTCGATGCTCCAATGGAAAGGTTTCTGCCGCGCGGCGGAACGCGAGCGTTCGCCCGCACGGCCATTTAATCGCGTCAATGGAAAGGCAGCCTAAGACATTCATAATGATTTCAAATTGAAACCCTACGGTCTGCATGGTTTGTATAAAAAAATTTCAGCGTTTTAAGGGTTAATTCTCCCAGCACCCAGCCACTTACTATGATTTTCATTCACTCGTAGATTAATTTTTTGAAATACCCCAGAATAATATCTCAGATGAAAGAGCAAACTTCCTTAACCCTTAAATTATATAATCTAAATTTCCCCCCACTTGTTGTTGTGGGTGAAAATTACTGATATTTGTTTAATTTCAGACCAAACATTTGTAAAACTTGGGAGATTAAAAGTTTATTTCATTTCCAATAACAGTGATTTGATCTGCTAATGAAATGAACTAAAAACGACCAAAGTCGTTTTTCGACTAAAGTGGCACTTAGCAGGCATTAATTGTACCATTTTTAATAAACAAATTTTATTCAAAATATGCCGTGTGATGAGGGAGCATAAATGTAGGCTTACCAGAAACAATTATTCGTACCGAATATAACAGCAGCCTCCCTTTTACTACATGGCAATTCACAAATTCTATCTAACCTTTGGAATAAGCTGGTCTAAGGCCTGGGCACGATTGTCACTGGCTGGATGAGTAGATAGCCATTCAGGTGGTTCTCCGCCATCTGCAACTTGACTTTTGATAGACATCAGGTTCCAAAAGGTACTACTCTCACGTACATCATAGCATGCCTACATCAAAAAAAAAATATACACATAAATGCGAATAGTAGAAAATTGTACTAACTTATTTTTGATACGTATGACGTTTGGACTTGCTACGGAAAGCCTTGATCGCATGACCCAAGGCTTGCAGTAGCAAGTCAAAACGTCATAACTTTGTTCCAAAGTTAGTATCGATGGTCTAAAACAATAGTGGGTCAAGTCAACTTGACAGCGAAATCGTGTTTATCTTTTTGCTTAGAAATATAGTCTGCTAAATCCACTTATCAGCATGTAGACTTGGACTTATACTGATAAAAAACACAGCGATTGGAATTTGACACTAGATCAAGTGAAGTTAGCAGAGTATTTTTTTATCTCCCAAAACGATTTACAGAAGCAAAATTGGGATCAACAAGACACCAACTTGACTTAGCTCATTGTTACTCCAGGAACACAGAATATGCAGAGATTGTTCCTAGATGAACAATGAACTAAGTCGAGGCATTTCCCCTGTGTTGTCTCCATAAGTCTCAGAATAAGAATGCGCTAAGTGCACTTGCACCGTTTTTGTCCCAGAAACAGTGCCCATTTAAGCATATAACACCAGAATAACAATGTGTCAAGTCGAATTGGTCCTGTGTTAGACAGATATTATGCTGATATGTGCTCCTTTTCACGAGAATAACAATGTGCAAGTCGACTTGATCTGTTGTTTTAATCTGAATTTGGAATAAATTCAAACTTTATACATATTATAGGTGACTTAGCTGGTTATTATTCTAAAGGCCAAAAATGTCACTTAGCACACTATTGTTTTAACCCATCGGTATGATTTACTACTATCTCATTGCTTCCTAGAACCATGAATAACATATTTTTTTTCAACGAACATGTAATTAAAATACATTTCATCAGCCAACAGTAAACTGAAGTCCAGCTTGTGTAATCAAAGGAATATTCAAGGGGATTACTAACCAGCCTTGAAACTAGTGTAGACAACCCCACAAAAAACAGCATACCAAACTGTTTTATTAAGCTGATCATTAGAAGAAAAAATGTTTCTCAGTCTTGTAATATTATTTGGTATTAATTTGGACAAAGCAAATTGGTTCGATACCACAAAATGTGCTGCATAATATAATGCTTTTATTGACTGTTTAGAATGTTAATTTGACAGTTATGACATTTAAAATTATTTCTTTATATTTCATTTTACGTTGTACTGGTTCTTGTGAGCTATGATTGTGGAGACAGTGCTGGTTACATGTGGAGACAACAGAGGCTATCCGATGAACACATACCAGGTACATGACTATCTGGGGATGCATAATAAATAAAACACATGTTATTTCTTTGTTTTTTTTACCTTGGCTATTAGTTGAAGTCCTACTTCATCTGCTTCACTTTCTAATTTTCGATTGTAAGGTAAGTGCAACAGCAACTGAAAGGAAAGTTGGATTTAGCACACTGTGTGACATTACAAATGTTTATATTGCAGGATATGTACAACATCAGCATGTTATGTACATCTATATTTATATATTTACCTGCTGCCACTGCAATACTACTCTCCTTTAACTGGTCATTTTAATAAAATTTTACCCGCTAAGTTGTTTAATTTTACTTTCACCTACATTATACAATTTAAATTTGTAGGCCTACCCACTTAAAGCTGTGTTTCGCTACCAGAGACTTGGGTTTCGATATGTAAAGACACAAAACACAGCTCCACTATCCTTATGTCAGACTATGAGTCCCCAAAATAACAATTTACCTGATTAAATGGAGGGTAACTCCATTCCTCCCAAGTGGGAGACATACATGTAATGTCAAACATTCTATTGCCAGTAGTTTAACTCTTTAGGGACTGCTCCATAGGGAATCGATCACTTGTGAACGATCATTAAATACCTAAAATACCCTAAAAAAAGCTCTTTATGGACAGTCTTGAAAGAGTTAAGGTCTCACCACAGCACTGAAGCAGGAGTAGCATTGCCACCCTAATATACACTATACAGCATCTTTCTCCGACTAGTAAAAATTTTTTAAATGTCTAATGAATTTAGGAGAGATGATGAAAGTTTAGAGCAAAATGCACTTAACTCATATTGAACTATATAATATAATCTAGTTCCCATACAAGCCAAGTGAGTAGTGTACAGCTGGGAACAATTTGATTGTATAAAGGTTTTATTTTTACTTACATGCATAACCTTTCTATAAAACCACTGTGTCACCAGAGCAATACCATCATTGGGAAGGAGAGCCCAGGCTGCTGCCATTATTAAAATAATAAATACATCCATCATCTGGGCAAAGCTCACTTGTTCAGCCTGAAAAATTGTAATCACTATGCTGATTAGAACTTTAGTGAGTTACTGGGTATATTTTTTTTCAATTTAAGGCACACATGGTTCAATAAATATAATGAAACTTAACTTCAATGTATGATCAGCAAATAAATAACTCTGTGGTTGTTAGAAGTGCATATATAAATGTACATATCAGTAAGAATAAAAAGATGTCAAAGGTAAAACAGTTTTTCTGGTTTCTAATTAGGTACTTCACAGCATATCTTGAATAGATTATTTTACACAGCATCACTGTGATATACATTTTTTGTAAATGCAGTGTGTAGTAGGTTATTAATATACTCCTATATAAATACTACAGCCTGACGGCACTGAAGTAGAGCTTGTGCCGGGCTTCAGGGTCAGTGTTTTAAGGAAAGCTAAGATGCAGCTGTTTCACAATTAAGCAACAAATATATTGGTCTAAATGAGGTGTTGAATCCGACAGTAGCTATCCTGTATCTCGTGTCTGACTGTTGTCAGCTCAATGTTGTTTTCAATGTTTAGTCGGGAAGGGGGGGGTGGGGGTGGGTGGTGGTCATGCGTTGCACGTGTAATGGTGAAACGACCCATAGCGTGCACACGGTCAGCCTTGATCTTTCACATCTATTTTTTACCCCTCAAGTCGACACCTGTATTGATAGACTGCACACTGATTTCAGTGCAAATAATAAACTCCTGATAAACACGCTCCTAACCGCGTCTCTGTGTTTATTAGTATATCCGGTTTATTAGGGATAATCGGGTAGGCCTACCCTGATGTAAATAGGCCTATAGGCTCAGGCTACTCCCTGTGCGACTTTGGGCTGGGACTGTGGTGCAGTTCATTATTCAAAACCAATCTATAGGCTACTAGAGCCTGACGGCACTGAAGTAGAGCTTGTGCCGGGCTTTAGGGTCATTGTTTTAACCCTTTAACCGCCGGTGTGACATATATTTGGGTTTTCATTTTTTATTAACACATTTGTTAAAAATAAAATTTGACATCAACCAGCAACATTTGAAAACAGTTGACCTCCATTTTGTCAAATCGGAATAATTTTCACTCACTTGAAGTTGTGGATCGCGTCAGCGAGACACAACTTCAAGTGGGTGAAAATTCAGATTGAATAATTTGGCGGTTGAAGAGTTAAGGAAAGTTAAGATGCAGCTGTTTCACAATTAAGCAACAAATATATTGGTCTAAATGAGGTGTTGAATCCAACAGTAGCTATCCTGTATCTCGTGTCTGACTGTCGTCAGCTCAATGTTGTTCTCAATGTTTAGTCGGGGAGGGGGGGTGGGTGGGTGGTGGTCATGCGTTGCACGTGTAATGTTGTGAATTCCCGGCGAAACGAGCCATAGAGTGCACAGGGTTAGCCTTGATCTGTCACATCTATTTTTTATACCACAAGTCGACACCTGTATTGATAGACTGCACATTGATTTCAGTGCACATAATAAACTCCTGATAAATACGCCCCCCAACTGCGTCTCTGTGTTTATTAGTAGGCCTACCCTAATAGAAATAAGTCAAATCTGTGAAACTCAATGACCTCAACCTCCTTTGTTTTCACTGAGCTGGCTAATACAATGAAGTATGAGGGATGGTTCTTATATAACCTTGTTTTCTCCTTGTGTAAGCTGAGTGTTGTTGTGTATGCCTCTGGGACAGACTGACAGCAAAAACACATACCGCTGGACAATCACATGGAGCCAGTGTTGCCGTATTAGGCCTACTATCAATGCCAGGTGCACTTCCCAGCAACATGAGACGTTGACCCAATGTTGTTTTAATGTCGGACCGACGTCGGAGACCGCGGGCCAACATTCAAACAACATTGGATTCTAGTAGGTCACGTGTCGTATACAGTACTGTCAGGTTGGTATTGCTGTGCTAGCGAAAGCATGTCAAAGTGCAGCGTTCGAAATAAGGCCCTTCCGGTTGTCCGAGACAACCAAAATATGTGGCGGACAATTAATAGTTACGATGAGGTTGTCCGCTCGGACAACCAACTTTTGTGAAGGATATTTTCACATTACATTATTATTTAAAGACAATGGTTGAAAATTTTGATTACAGTGGGGAGCTTCCACTTGTTGGTTAACTAATGTTTTCAGAAAGTTGTGGGAACAGGCTGGGTCGTAGCTATATATTACTTGCGGACAATCTGAAATTTCAGCGGACAACTTGAAAATCTGACCTGATTGTCCGATGGACAACCTCATTTTTAACCCTTATTTAGAACTCTGAAGTGTATTGCTAAGGTCACATGAACAGAGCCCATGCACTGGAGGCCTATACTGGCTGACATTGTATTAGAGATAAGAATTGATGCGTCATTTATATCAGTGTTCATCGGACCATTCAAGCCCAAATCTCAAAATGTTGGTTCGTAGTGCAACGAAAAAAAGTTATTCTTAACACACACATGGAGTTAGATATGTTCTCAATTAGACAAATTTAATGTTATTGGCGTAAAATTAATCAAACAGAAAACCACTCAGACCCACATCATTGAAAAAGTAGAGCAAATGCTCTACTAATAATTCAATGTCAGCTCCAATAAATGACACAAATTTTGTTCTTGCTTTTAAACACTGCTACAATGCCACAATAGTGTGTTATACAGGTAGAAAAAACTCACTTACACCATGGCTTAGTAGAGCATGTGCCATTTCATGTCCAAGTATAACTGCTAATTGATCTTTATTTTTCAATGCCTTCAGCAGACCGGTGTAAACAAAAATATGACCAGTCTGTAAAAAATGTCAAAAATCAAGATCAAGACTGCATTCCAACAGTCACCTGGGGCCCATCCCACAAATAAATCACAATAAAATAAGGATAATCTCACTTTAAAGATCCTTAGTGGGATGGGCCCCTGGCTACATGACAGGCATATTTAAGGCTATGGCATTGATTGGACTAATTGATAAATATATAGCTGAAAAGTACCTATACATGTATGTTATCAATCAATAAGATATAGATATAGGAAATTGTACTGACTTTGCAACAATTGTTTTGAAATCTATGACGTGTCGACTTGCTACAACAAGCCTTTATCACATACTGATGTCCTATGACAAGATCATTCCTGTCTCCTCGGTTTTAGTGGACTGCGTCTTTACATTCATACTAGCAGGTTAAAGTTGTGACAAAAAGTGGTCTGGTGCCCCATGAGACAGAGGCTTTGTGTACACAACATTATCATTACATAGCAGGTGTGAAACTTGACACAACAATGTAATATATATACTGAGTAAATGAGATTACCGAGAGGCCAGAAAAGATTTTCAGTATATGTGTCTATTGGAATTTTCACTCACTTGAAGTTGTGTTTCGCTGACAGCAGTTTTTCTGCCTCTTAGGCACTTGCAACAATTTAGAAAACATTGTTCACATGTAGCGGCTCATATTTAATTTTGTGGAAGAAATATTGTTTCTTTGAGAAAGGGGGTGGGTTTTTTTTCTAAGATTATTTTTTTTCATTAAGGGATTAATAAAAAAATATATATCAATAATGCTCACAGGAAGGATGAAGGCATTTTCTTCAGGACTATTAATAACTAAAACAGTCCATTTTTGCTTCTGAAAGAAGTCCAAATCTTGATTATGTTGAACAATCTTATTAGCTATTTCACAGATAACATCATACATTGGATCTGTATCAGGTACCACCTTCTCTGACAAATCCTCCCACATCTAGAAAGAAGGACAAGATTAATTATTAATTTATTAAATAAAAGAATTACAGATAATTCATTTTAACTAATAGTTTTTCTATGTCTTAAAACAACATACAATGTAACAATACAATCGAACCAATACAACTTAGGAGATATCAGGATATATTGATTGTATTTCTGAGGATAATCACTAGTTTACTATATAAAACAAAAGCTATACCAGAAAGAATGAAACAATGCTTGGCGTTCGAAGTGAGCCACCAACGTCTCACAGTGAACAATTCCACGGGTTTAGTGTGTAAGGATCAACCAGGATCAACTTTTGACGTCTAAAGACGGTCTCCGCGCTGTAAAGGTTAATTGAATGAGTGCGGTGAACCACTGGTGATGCATACAATAATTCACCAAGATAAATAAATGGCATTTAAATCCCATTTTTTTCAAACATCACACTATTGCTTCAGTTCCTTGCATAACCAAGTGCTGATAACAATAATGAAGTTGGTAAAAAATCTAATCAGATACTTACTGTGTTAAGCTCAAACTTTACTATTTTCAAGAATTGCTCTGGAGTGAAAGCAATGAATCTTTTCCGCTTTGTTATAGGCGTTTCTTGGATGTGCGTAAAATAGTCAAGTAATCCCAATCCCACAAGGAGAGACACAGCTGCAGCTATACGTCCATAGGAAAGGTGGAAACGTTTCTTATAATAAATCTTTTCGTCTTCTGGAAGCTTTTTCCACCATTTTCTGAAGAGTCTAGAAGTCAAAAGAAGTTGCATGGCATATTTTTCAAAAAATGAGATAATGCACTAGCAATGTACCACGGCTCCGGTACCTTATTTTAAAAACAAACAAACAGACAAGTTATGCTGTCCAAAGTTTTTTGAATTACCAGGTTTTTAAAGTCAAAGTTATGAGACAATTATTACAATTAGATGAGAATGAACCTATTAACCCTTTCAGTACGTGGGCCGTCGCCACGACGGCCTAAATTGGGTACACTAAAGTACGTGGGCCGTCGCCACGACGGCCTAATTATATGACGTCATACATTAGGGCCCAGTACCCTGAGGGAAATTACTTCCAGTAGTGAAAGGGTTAACATGATTATTACACGTATTTTCTTATTTTGATCATTGTAAAAAATAAATAAACCAGCAATAGGTTGATTAAAAAAAATGTAATAAAACACTAAAATATAACATATATAACATGTATAACTTAAACTAAATGTGACCCATCTGTACATAACGAGTCTCATGTTGGAAAAATACAATATGGAGTTGATGGTACCATATAAATGGAGCAAATCGGCTTTAAAGTCATGGCAAAACTTTAATCGTAAGTTATTTTTTATATAAAAAATAGTTCCTTGTGGCCAAACAGGATTTTTCGGCTAAGCCTCAAAATTGTGCATAAATAGTTTTTAACGATTGATTGCTATAGCCAAGGATGTCTACTTTCGTAATCTGCAGGGTGGACTTTGGTTAACTTCTAGCGTTTTTTTCAAATGGGTAAAATCCAAGATGGCCGTCAGCGGCCATTTTGAAAACAAATAAATGCAAAATCTGATAATCACAATCATGTCATTTCTGACTATTATTGAAGCGTAGAACCCATTTCTGGCCTTGGTTTTGAAGCATCAAAATTCAACAAAAAACAAAACTCCCTACATGTAATATTAGCCCATATCACACATATTGTCCATTTTCTCAACTTGTATGGAGCCGACATGCGACTCATTTCGAGCAGATGGGTCACATATATCATGTATATACCAGTTTATTCAACAAAACAAAAAAAATGAATTTTAGGTATCCTGAATTATTTCGGCAATTTTTGCACTTGGCACATGCAGATGGGTCACAATGACAAATTAGACATTTGACAATTTGAGTGTGCAGCAATGTTTTGAAAATCTTACATTTAACCATTTAACTGCTGTTTAAACTGTATTTCAATTTAAAATATTCCTATTATTTTGTACAAACTGGATACCTGATTAATTATGTTAGGAGGACATGGTTCAAACAAACCGAAGCTCATGACCAAAAATTCAGATCATGAACATGAGTCAGCACAAAAAACTTTTTAAAATAAATTTGCGACAAAATTGTCTATTACATATATACCGGTAAATAGATACCTTACTGGATATGATCTAGGTTTGGGACAAAAAAATATATTTCAACATGCTGTAGGCCCTACAACATTTTTATAATGTTTTCAAAAAGACCTTGATAAAAGGGGTCATGAAATATTTACAAAAATTACAAAATATTTAAAAAAAAAATTTCAAGGGTTTTCACAACTTCTTTTTTCAAATTCGAGGCTTTTGAAGGCCTTGAAAAGTATTTTTTAGGTGTGTGCGACTCCTGGAGGATATGGAATGTATCTTTTAGAATTTATATCTGGGCTGGACAGCAGCAGGATACACAAACCTAAGTAGCATATTAACCCTTGTGCAGCTGAATTGCTTGTAAACTCAATTTCCCCTTTATCATGTTTATCCTTTGAAGCTAAACGCAATTTCCACCTTCAAATAACGATAAAATGTGTTTATTTAGAAAAATACAAATATATAGCAAAATGAGCTATTTCATGTCAAACTGAGCATTTATCACAATTCACAAACAATTATTTTATCAATAATAGTAATAATACAGCATTTTATTTGGTTTAAAACATGCTTGAAATCATATAGCAGTTCTTACTAGCAGGACTAAGGTAACCCTTGAAGTGCGTATTTTTTTTATGAAAACCTTGAAGACCAAAGGGTTTTTTTTAATTTGAAATGATCATAAATGTCTCAGTTACATGTAGCTCTTTCATTCAATTGAATACAGGTCTATGTTATGGGTCTACAGCTATTAGAAATATAAATTTCTAGTCTTACAGTGCGAGGATAGACTTTAGTCGTCAGACAGACGTCAGATTTTGACGACTAAAGTCTATCACCGCGCTCTAAGGGTTAAACTGAAAAATCACTGTAATTACTCACCTGGCAGAAATAATTGCTCCAATCTGTGCAATGGGACGTACAATGATCCAAACTAATGGAGCTACTTGGTGCCTGGGACTTGTATGGAAATCAATTTTAAATTGTTCAGTTCCCACAGCGCAGGGTCTAAGAAACTGATGGCTTGATTGCACTAGAGAGAGTAAATTATGTGTGTGTGTTACATTTTGTTTCTGCATTTTCCATTGTGATTTCGCTTTCTCTTCACATGTTTGAGCTGATAAATTTCTTGTAAACACACTACTGATCAAGGAAACCTCTTTCAGATTTATTTTCTGGGACAAACACAATGATAGATATCTAACAGGAAGTTGGGGCTTCATTAAACTGTAGCAGATATTCATCTTTCCAAGATGATACATATTTGACCTATGAAACAACAACTTGCACAAAGCCAATAAACCTGAAAAATATAAAAAGTACAGAAATTATTAAAAGAAAAATAGGGTTTTTTCAAGCACCACATCGTCACATGGCATATTTTCACTCAATTTCATTGGATAAAAAAAAAATATATGAAAAGTATACATGTACATGTAATATAATCCATCACAAGGATCACATCCAGACTGAACATTGAGCTAAGTTAAACGCTTAATTATATATACATGTTTATTTATACAAATCATAAATTCAGATCACTTCATTTATCTTGAGGTGGGAATTGTGAAATCAATTTACACTTTGAAATGAAAAATATGAGAAAACTGGTTAATGAGAATTAAATCCCGGGGCTATTTTGCCACCATACATTTTTATTTAATACTCCTATTAATAAAGGCTAAATACAAACTATGCTAAGTATGCGAATACCTTACACAACCACCCTCAATTATGACACTTTATATTCCCACTAAAAAAGTGGGTTTAATACAGCGATAAAAAAATGTAAATAGGGTGGCAAAATAGCCCCGGTTTACGGTACTGAAATATATATATATTAGTCTGAAGCTTTTTAAGCTAGCCTTTTCCTTTTGTTCATTTCTGTTTGAGATGTTATCAATGTACCACTGCTCGTCAGCTGCAATGTAGCCTCAGTGGGCCTATATTACTTTAAAATCATGTTTATGTACCAAGCTGGTTGACCATAATATTATTAAGGTAGGGACCACAAGGGGTCGTGATCTGACATAGCTGAAAGAAGGTTCAACACATCGTCGCCTCGGAGCTAAAGGATCCTATCTGCCACTCTGACGAGTGTCAGATAGGATCCTTTAGCTTCGAGGCTACAACATGTAAATTGTTGGTCTCTTATTGTAGATCTCCAAACATAAACAGCATCTGGGAATAAAGCTACACAGCCATTTTAGCTAAAATTGACTAATACATGTACAGTGATTAAAAGAGCTCTTAATCAGGCATCGAGCAAAATATAACTTCAACTCCAAAGAGTAGGTTGATCACAGGGTATTTTCAGGTGAATATGGCAAAAATTGAAAAGTGCTGGTATCTGATCACACACAATTATGGTTGGTATTTGATCACACACCATTATGGTGTGTAATCAGGTACCAGCATAGGATGCTTTTCTAAGATTAAGAAAAACAAAGTTTTGGTGATCTTCCGCATTGACATCTAACTGGGGGCTTAGTTATAGGCTTACCTTGGTGGGCGCTACATAGTGTTAATGAAATTAGCTACAATCTCTGGCTGTGGCTAAAAAGACATAATTTCACGTCTCTTACCCAAAACACTGTCTAGTTGGACAAAATGTATACACTGTGCTCGTTTTACTGACACAACTGCAGCAGCAAAGTAGGCCTACATATTTTTTGTTCAGATTTATTGCTTGATCATATGAAGCAAACAATTCCACGTTTAAATATATTTTTCTAATTCAGTAATGTTTAATGCTGCAAACCAGTATAAAAACTAAAAAAAACTAAGCTAGGTCATTATCATGATCCTATCGGTACTAGTCTTATTTATAAAATGGTCTTTCGTCAGAGTGGCATTACTTTGCTACCAATCAATGGAAAAAATCCTTTGTGATGGAGTTTGGGGACTGTTACTGATAAGTGACTAGCCCACTGGTATGTCATGTAAGTTACTTGTGGCAAGGGGCAGGCCACAAGTGACAATAGAAGCCTGACACATCCTTACAGCTCATAGAGACAGATGTTCTTAAATTGAGAAGAAACATATAGATTTTATTATAAAATATATGTTTTTCTTCTAAGATTGTAGCTAATTTTAAATTTATAGGGAATAAACTAAGTTTCTGCCTGTAGCCTAATCATGCTAATACTAATAGTAATAGCCGGCTATAGACAGTAATATGATATTATGAGCATAGGTTTAGTATAGTATAGGCTCGAACAAAGTAAAAACGGCATGAAGGGATGAAAAACAACATCGACTCAAAACTGCTAAATCTGGGGGTTCGTTTGTGAAATACTAACAGTGTAACACAAGGCAAAGCGGGAACTGCCAAAGAAGAAATCACGCCATTGCATAGGCAACACAGAAAAAAAATGCAGTCAGAACAGGATATCCCTTTGCAGAAGAAGTCATCAAAGCTGCGTCAACACCAATTCTGACAACGCCGTACAAAGTTTGCCCAACTCTTGGATTGATAAATAATTTTATAATAGCCAACCAGATAGGAGTGTTGACAATGTGAGATCTAGTGGAAATGCAAAAATCTCTGTTTGGCAGAATCTGGCTGTTGATCGGGTTGGCTGCGTTTGACAAATCGGGATTCTCAACTTTCTGGACGTGAGACTGTAGCGACGCGTCTGATCGCTCTGTGCGACTAGAATCGAAAATCATGTTTCTGATGAGTAAGCAAAACAATCCATGGAAAGACATACAGAGCGTTTCGAAGCACCAGACCAATCACGATTCACCATACTCCGTGAATTACTGATCGATACGATAGCAAACTTTGTGTTTGTGCGCCATGCATGAAATGTCAACATTGCAATAACAATCAATCACTTAGTCAGCTAGACTATGCTTTTGGTTCGGGCTAGCTAGCCCCAACCAGGCGGCTGGGCCTTCCGATAAACATTAATTGTTCAAAATCACCTTGCAATCAGATCTGTTTTCGGAAGATCGGTGTGCTATAACTCATAAGCCGACTAAACCCTAACAAGGCAGCCCGACTCTCCTCTTCTTCTCAGTGAATCTTAGTCTAAAAGTCATCCAATCCCTCACACGCACAAGAGCTACCTGCTGCGAGAACTGCCCCAATTTTATTTTTTTTGTTTGAGTTGCGTTTGGTGAATTCTGAGGGGTCCTTAAAACATAAAATTGGCAATGCTTTGCATGATGAAAGATATAGGCCTATTTGAATTTACTTTCACTCTGGCGAGTTATGTAGATTTCATTCTATAGGGCCTACTCGCCGTCAAATTAAAAATGATCAACCAGGATCGCATGATTTTCGGCGATTTATCCGTCAATTGTGAACCGATTTCCGTGAAATTTTGCAGAGGCTATTTTCTATTAAAATCCTAGCAGGGGTAAAAAATTTAAAAGTTAGACCATTTGCCATGTGATAAAATTTTAGAATTAGTTTAATGGGGTTATAGAGGGACGTCGTAATTTCAATTTACTACATGTCAAATGGTCTAACTTTTGAAATACGCTATATAATTTTACGAAATTTTCAGGGCTGTTAGGAGTTGAATAGAATATGGCCTTTGCGAAATTAGAAGGAAATCGGTTTAAAATTGACGGAGAAATCGCCGAAAATCATGCGATCCTGGTTAATTTGACGGCGAGTATAGTAAGTATTCAGTAGTTGACTCTCGGGATTATTATATTGAGTTAATTTGTCTCAATTCAATCTATGTGTCCTGATGTCTCTGATAATCATTCTAATGGGGGACGTGACTTTTTGTCCGTTTTAATATTTCAATTGGTTTAGGGACCATGAGAGGCGCCTGCAATTTAAATAACCGTTCTGGCGCGAATCCTCAGTTGACCAAATTCTTTCAACGCACGTCTCCCGTTTGTCTGGTGAAATCACGCAAAATGGACTAAGTTACGCGTGGGCCCTCAGGCCAGTTCAACCTACAATGTTTTGAGTTACGATGAAGCCGCGAGGCACCGTATTTATGATAAGTTTATGATTTCGTTGAGTTGAAACGTTGTATTAAGTGTATGAGTTTCTGCTTGGACTTATCAATCTTGTTACCAGACCTGCCAACTCTCATATTACAAGTTTCATCGTTTGCCTGACAACATTTAGTATGTATTGAATAATGAACTGTGACAAATTAATACAGATTTGTGCCCGAAGAAACCTCTGAAGTTCCAGTCTCTAGTCTGAGCGCTCAGTTGAACGTCTGGACTTATTTTGGTCAGCTCGCCGACCGCCTCCCAGTTGTCTAAAACAGATCTCCGGTCATACCACGTCCAGTAGCCACGCAACCACTTCCCTCCTGAGTGCTAAACCATTACACAGTAGTAGATAGAACCACGACGTAACAATATTGCAATATGGCATTATTGTCATGTAGGGCCATACTAATATTAAACACACGAGTTGTGGTATTTTGGTTTCTGCTCAATTTAAGGGGAGAACCTTTCGAGCAGAATTTTCTTGCTTGCAAGCTGCGAGACGCGTCATTCATGAGCTCACGCGTGTCAACGTTCCCCTCACATGTGTTCACTTTTCAAGCCGGGGCTGTTTACGTCTATGTCTATGTTCTCACTTATGACGTATTATTAGTTGTTAGCCATGTGTGACTTTCTGCCTCGCTCATTGGTTTTGTCGTCTTGTGTGGCGGGGGGGGGGGGGGGGTGGCTTAATTCAGATCAGAGATTAGCGCGTTAATTCAGTGAGTCGTACAGAATCCTTCAGAGGAGGCAGACATGTGAATTTCCTGTGCTGCACGTCTGTCCCTTGACTTCGGCATAGTCTATTTTTTAAAGAAAAGTTTTCACTAAACCTACCACTAGTACCATCAGTAATAACTGGACATATCTCCTTGTTGTACATTACCGGATTCATCAAACTCTCAGTATGTAGACTATTGAACATTGTCATTTTCATTGAATAGTGATTGAATAATTATCTGTGCCAAAAACCTCTGCTGTTTCCTGAATCTCCGGATATACTTCTGCGGTTTCGCCGGCCACACCTCTCATCGTCAGAGACTGAGTCCAGTCACGACACTCACTTATCACGCCTCCAGTCTTTTTCTCTGAGTGCTAACCATTACACATTACAGAACCTGTCATATTCTGACCACAGCCCAATCTTAGAAATATGACAGTGGAGGTTCTACCATTTAATACTCACCATGCTCACTGAGTCACTCATCACGCCTCCAGTCTTTTTCCTGAGTGCTTGACATTACATTATTGAACCAGTCCTATTCTAAACACACCCCAATCTTAGAAATATGACATTATTACTATGACAATACAAAATATGGTAGGGGGCTGTATTAAACATTCCTAAGGCACAGCACTATACAATTATGTTGCAATTTATGCTTTTAAAATAAAATTGTTTTTAATACGTCATATGGTCATGTGGACAGAACACATATGGTCATCCTCATTGTGTAGAGCAGAACTCATCAATTTGCTACAACATATGGCGAGGTAAGATTGTGTTATATTACTAGTCTTGCTACTGGGTTGTCTATTCCCATAATATATATGTTGTTTTCATCATGTCAAGTGTTCCCATTTATAAAAACACAGGTATAAGTGCAGTACCTACCCACTATCTACAACAACCACGAATAGACTGGAACGAAGGTGGTACCGGTACTGTACATTCATGATGCCGCTGCCCTAGGATTTAAATATGCTCTGGTCAGAACCACCAGACGCAGAAATATTTGTGATTCTACTGCAAGTAGCACCCATTTCCCAGGGCAGTGATTGAAAGATGTTTGCCATAACAGGTGAAATAAACAGTAACAAGCTGTAGTGTAAATACATGGCTCACTCAATCAAGTTTACTGTGTACCTGGACACAGGATCGGGGAAGCACAGAGAGATTGTCAACATACAATTATCTGATTTGGTTGAGTCTCTCGGAGAAGACTACTGTGTCACTCTCCTCGGCTACTGTGTCTTCACTGGAGATGATTGCACCATCAGCTCCTTTAACGCAAGGGAAAGGTGGGGCCACTTAAAAAAGAATACCAGGTTCCACAAAGCATTCAGGCAAATGGGTGACGATTGTAACATCAACGCTCACTTGATGAAACAGCTGGATCGGTTTACATATTTTTATTTAGTGTACGGACACATTAGTAAATCTTCTGTGAACGCCGTCCATGTCAATCTGTTCCACAAGATGGTGGGAGTGGACAATAAACTCATTTCCAAGTCCGGAGTCGACTTGTCTCGCCTTCCCCGTACCAGTCTACTTTGGAGCCACACATCCAGCATGTGATCCATCGGGTTGCTTTGTACAAGTGCAATTACGAAACTGTACGGGAACGAGGTGCAACAGGGGTGGATGAAGACTGACCTGGAAGTCTAGGAACCTCTGTGATCATGTGGGGATGTCTTGCCAGTTTCGATGAAAGTGATGAGTTATGAGTAAATGGTCAGACTGGACCCTTCAGAATATTGCTACCAGTCCTAACTCTTCTATTGCAAACACAGCATGCTCTAGCTTGGATCGTACATATCATGTAGCCTACTAGGACACATCATAGTGTTTTTATGTGCTAGGACATCCTAATACACATCCTGGCATACATTCTACAACATGTCGTGTACTGAAACATATCATAGCGTTATTCTGTTATGGTGTTTTTGTGTTATTGAAACTTCAGAAATACATTAGGTCTAGATAGATAACGTGAGTAGTTATCAGTTTTTATTCGCTAATGATGGCACTAATGCGCATAAGTACTGTCACATACCTCGTACATATCCGATCTCTTCAATATTCATATTTCTATATTTGTTGAGCATTAGGACATAGGTCAAGATGCTTTATGTCATGATAAATGAATGATTGATACGAAATAATGTATGCAGTTGTCGTTGATATTTGCGGATATAGCAATACTTAAACTTTTCGCTAATGAAGGCAATACTTGACACGCTAGCATCTTTTAGACACATCTGATCACTTCAAGAATAGTTTTATTATGATCTTAGACCCTCAAAACATGGGGTTAGATACAATAATTGTTGAGCTATGTGCATTATTGGCTGAAATATGGCGAAATATAGTAATGGCGTCACTAATTTTCATAAAAATGGTATGTGGGACATTTTAACAACTTTTTAACATAGCAAATCGTTTTCTATGCCATTTTTTCAATCTAGAAATATCAATTAGAAATATTCTTCCTACTAGACTATATCTAAGAAAATGTATTTTTGACAATCTGCCTATGGGAAAAATGTTTAATGTCACTACTCGTGTCTTAGTTGGACACTTTGTCTAATATCATGTTGTAAAAAGCATATTATAACATAACACTCCCTCAACTGCTGGCAGCCACGTCATTCCAAACAAAATTTATTCCAGAGTAATGCAGATTTAATTACAACCCACTTCTGATTTATGTCTAGGTTAACAAACACTTACACTTATCATATGTTTATTCCATGATCCTTTTTAGCGCGGCCCCCGAGATGTGTATTTTCAGTATTTCTGAAATGAATGAAATGAATGTGGTTCCGCATCCATGGGGGTAACCATGTTACGGCTGATAAAATTTTGTTTCACTTACGATTATTCATGGCTATCACCTCATAATAATATCTAGGCGGATGTAGAGCTTTCGTCCTTAAAAGATCCTTTTTGAATGAGACATTCAGCCGCCATAAAATCAATAAAATTATCATGAATTTATCAATAATTAAGATGGAGACTTGATTTTGCCACCAAACCATATGTTTTCGTTATTAAGGAATACAAAAAAAAAATCGATACCTTCCTTTGAAATCATTATCATGCTTAAAATGCTATAGGCCTATTAACACTTAGATGCCCGATTTCGCAGTAATACTGATTGCATAGTTTCACACGTATCCATTACGCATTTGGTGCACATAACTCATAAACTGATCAACTTGACACTTTAGGGTTTGACCTTGATATAACCTTCACGTTTATTTTGGGCGGTATCCATGCAGTAAAGCACAACCTCAACACATGCAACATTCATACCCAATTATGTATCAATGTTTTGAGATGGAAGCCCAAGTTAGTTACACGCTGCAGCATAATTGTAATTTGTCGTGTTCAATTCATTCTTAGGCCACAGCAAATTAATTTTATGGATGACGGATTCGCCCGCTTCGATTTTACAGCGATCGAATTTTTTTATTTAAAAAAAATAAAAAATTGCCTCTTCACTTTTTTTGGAGACACACCTTTTTTTTCGCAGCTCCATTTTTGTTTGGAGACACAATTTCCCCCCCCCCCCTGCCTGAAAATCACGTGTCCTGTCAAGACAAGGTGTTGAAAAAAAATCGCTTTTTCGCTCGCCCCATTGTTTGCCGGAAATCAATTTTTTGGGGAAAGCAAAATTTTTGTTTAGAAAAAAAAAAATCGCTCGCTTTCTCCATTTTTTTCTGCTGAGAATCCGTCATCCATAAAATTAATTTGATGTGGCCTTAAAGGACGGGGGCGTATTAATAAGGGCAAATATATTATATATAATGGGGTATTGTCCCTCCCAATATCAGCACTGCCCTAAATTTGCTACAAATGTGTGTTGAAATAATACCCGACCAAGAAGGTGTCACCATCAGTCCTTTCTGATAGATGACTGCACCACTAACAAGGTTTATATGGATAGAAGTTGATACTTTCACTATTTTTGGCCAGTTTGACCTTGAAATGACCTTGATGTGACCTTGACATGACATCGGGGTTATGCATCGGTAAAGCACAAGTCTTCCCATGTTATTATTTGTTCCTAAGCTATTTAAAGATCCTGCTAATGTCTTCAGTATAGCTTTTTTCCACCCCACCCCGCTTTTGTGATGTTACCTCCAATTCTCCAGTTTGGCCAAATTTACTATTGGCCGGGTCTATTTGCCCCGTCACGGGGCACACAAGGCAAGAAAAGTGCATTGGATAACCTGTGACGGGGCAAATAACAGTGCATTGATCTTCCATATCTCGCGACGAGGCGTGGAACCGCTTATTTTGTGCCTTCGATACACCGTGACGGATGAAATAAAGAAAAATTAGAGTTATACAGCCCGCTGCGGTGTATGCAGGGTAATTGAAGTGTCTTTGGGCCAGGCTTGGGGCGAGTACTAGACAAAAGTACTCGAGTACGAGTACAAGTACTTGAAAAAATGACGAGTACAAGTACAAGTACAAGTACAAGTACTGGATTTTCAAAAGTACTTGAGTACAAGAACAAGTACTTTAAAAGTACTTGAGTACAAGTACCGAGTACTTTGGTTGTAAAAATTAATTATATGAAATGTATTCAATAAAAAAATGATTATGATATATGTTACTTCATGTTGATATATATGTGACCCGATCTGGCAAAACGAATCTTAATCACTTTGGCAAATGCTTATTAAGACAATGGGGGTAGTAATGATTATTTGTTCTATTTTTTCAATACAATGTTTTAATTACACTTTCTAAAAGTGCACAAATTGCCTTTTTGAACTTCAAATGCCATTTTATCAAAATTATGCAATATCATACTTCATATTTTTCTGAGTTTGTCGTGTCATATTTTTGGAGTTAAACACGCTACAGATTTATGTGATATACCATTTCAAAGGTAATTTTGTGTAGGTTCGGGATATCTTAGAAACTCTAATATTTAAATATGCAACTTAAAACTCATTTTGCCAGATCAAGTCACATATAGATAGAAAATGTGGTGAAAATATTTTGTTATGGGACAGATATTGCATATCTGATGCTACGTCCCAGCCAATAGTGTAATATTGCATTTTCTTATCAGTACACTTAGTATTGTATGTTCCATGTAGGCCTACTACTTGGCGAATTCAAATAAATAAATAAATACATATATAAATTGTCTGTGTCTAAAGCTTTACGTTGCAAAACGCGCTAGCTTGAAAACTTACAGTGGTTCTAATGATGTTTAAATTTTGGGCCAGTGCCGGCAACAATTGGCCGCCACTATAAAAAAAACGTTCAAATGAGCCTGAACACACATTGTGTCAGGGAAAAGATCAAGGCTTTGCACTACAGAATTGTTTTGCGATAACAGTCACACATTAGTTACTGGTGATATAAAAGCAAATGTATCACCATAATATATGTATATCCTTACAAGATTCAGCCCGGCATACGCTGACATACTATCCTATTATTAGTTTAAAAATAACTTTTATGCAATTTACAGGAGGAGCACCTCAGTGTTGTATCTATTTTTTATACTCGGTCCGTCATCGTATTTCGGGGACGGGAAGGGTTGTATAAAGCCGTCGTAGGCCTACAATTGACTCATTATGTAACCTCACACCTTTAACCCTTACGCGACACTAACGTGTTCAATTATATTATTCTCTAATTTGCAACTATAATTAATTGCTGACTCAATTTCTAGCTTCAAATGACGGGCTACATAATCACGATATCGAAAAATAGACAAATAAAAAACATTTTTTTAACACACCTGCTGCTTACTGGTGACCTGACGCAATGAATATTGTACATTTTAAGGTTATTTAGTTCGCTAGACACTTGACGTCTTGTGAACTTGTACATACTTTCGTCTACTTTTATTTTTGTCTTGTTTTTCGTATGTACAGCTATCCGATTTTTTTTGATGGACCGCATTATAAATGATTTGTAATAATGATATAGGCCTATAAATAATAGTGGTGTCCCGCAGTTAAAGGGTGATGTTTGCCGTCTAATTACTGTGGTCACCTGTGTTTGAACAGTACTGCTATACCAGGTGTTAATCCTATGTCTTCTCGGTACAGTTCTGGTTAATTCTTGCCCCTATGTCATGAACATTAGCCCGGTATCGAGCCAAATTTAATGATCAGCTAAATCTAATGACACCAATATGGCGGCGGGGTGGGGACAGGCAGGGGGTATACTTGGCATGCGTTGGAGCCATGACTACGCGTGGAGGGGTGATTAGGAAGTGTGTGGTGTTTAAATCTGTATACATCACTGCCGATATTTTTTGCATACGGATAATTACAAATGATTATAGCTCAAGTGTAAAAGATAATATACATGATGCATGTTTCCATTGCCAAATCCAGATATAAAAATAATCTCATATTGGTATATAGCAGGGTTGGGTGCGAATACATTTTACTTCCGTAAACAGGTACAAAATGATCAAGTATAAGTACATATTTTCTTCAAATATACTGTGGTACATTGGATACAGTGGCCAAGTAGCCACCTAGTACATTGTCGTAATTATCGATATGTAATAATAAATATATGCACAACAAAATAAATAAAACTAAATCAACTCAACTCAAAAGTATTGTTTTTGTCACACTATATCTATTGTTGTTCACTGACTAATATATTAAAACAACTCATTTAATTCTGGTATGCTTCTTTTAATATCATCTTCATGTGGATGATCAGCGCTCAGAAATATGTTTGTGATAGTAACATGATCAGCTATTAAAAGTACACCCTTATGCTGCTGAATTGTTTGTGACGCAATTTCAAGCTTCAAATGAATAAAAAATAATATTATTTGCTTGAAAACGTATATATACGGTCTTAGCAGCACAAGGGTTAATAGCTCAATGATCAAAAGTTGTTTGTTCTAATAGTAAGTTGAACACTGAATACGACATACTAAGGATTTTTTTTAGTTTGTGTCCAAATTAAATTCCTTATATTTAACAATTTATTTATCGAGCCAAAAGAAAATTTAATTCCCGTTGACGCTTCTATAAGGGAGAATATATCGGCTCTTGTCACTGAAAGGGTTTATAGAGTGGCCTCAGTTATTATCACACCTGCTAATCTGCTAACTGGTAACACGGCCCAGTGTCATCGGGTGCACTGAAGCGACACGCCGATCGGGCAATTAACCCTTCCGCCACTAAGACATTTGAGTAGTTGTATTTCTGTTGATTTTTTATAATGACATATTAATTATTTTCACAAAATGAGACATCGGAATTTCCTGAAAAATTATAATATTATTGTAATGCATTTATTAATGTTAAATAATGATATCAGCCCAACCCTAGTGTAAATATTATAAATTTGTGACTTCATTTTATCCGCTCGCCACCTTTCGCTAACAAAAAATACGAATTAAACTTGAGAGAGTGCTTTATCGCCCATTAAAGATTAATATAAAATACATAGCTCAATAACTAAGAAGCTATATCACAACTCTCTGCATGGAATAATACATAATTCCATCAGCAGTTTTAACGCTGTCAAACAATGTTTTCTTAACTTAGCATGTATGGTTGCGATTTTAATCGAAGAAAGTCAACATTCATTTGCTATCAGAAGTGGTACTAGAGCTGTTTAAATCGCGTGCAAACTCTTGTCAACTACAAGGAACAATGTTTTTTTTTTGTTGAAGTAACTGCGTGCATAAAAGTGCTAACTGAAAATAACACACTCGTAAAATTGAAGCAGGATATGTTGTAGTATAAATTACTGCATGTGATAAATAATAGCCTGTATGATATACTTTGACATGAGAATGAGTGTGTAACGTATACTATGCATTCCAATACACACAACTATCAATAATTGCTATTTTTATTCGATTACTTCCTGATGAGTCATCGTTTTTTTATTTTTTATTTGCCTGCTAGGATTGACTGAAGATCATGTCACGGATGTGTTATGAAGTTAATCTACGCCTAGGAGTATTTATGCCCTACGACCTGTTACGTCATTCTTTGATCTACCAATAACTCGTGACTTCGTGCAATAAGCAAATCCTTTGCAATCCCATTTCACATATGCAATTATCTAATCCTTAAAATGTATGTCCTCCACAAAATAAATTGTAAAACAGTTCACATAAGTTCTACCAAATGGGCTGCATCTTCATGTCGCCCACCACGCATGTCATTTATATATGCGACATGCGGTGAATTAAATAGTGGAGATATTAAGATATTATGAATCTACATAATATATTTAAATAACAGTTTACGTTTCCGCTTATGCATATGGCTTAAACAACAGACATACAACTCCCTAAACTAAGGGAAAATGTAAATTGTAAGCCTTTTGTGTCGAATGTTTTAAATTTGTTATTAGTATTTGCTTTAGTATTGATGTTATTTTTTACACGTATTTATTTAGCTACATTATCAGCAAACAATGTAACGTTGAGCCAAGGTTCGTCTAATGTTGGCCCACCGTGTACAACACTGGGCCAGCATTAGCCCAGTATTGCGTTTATAAGCTTCCGGTGTAATATATCCTTGTTTTGTAATATTTAATTAAAATGTAAAAATTCGCCAGTCAGCTAGATATGGGTTGCGCTGGCCACGGTACATAAAGCATATAACGTATGATCAGCGTTCATCTAATTTCGCCAGTTAGTATAGTTGTGTGTAGTGTTGGTCAACATTCATCTAATTGAAAATAGGTTTATTGTCGGAGTATCAGTTGCATAACAGGCAATAATGATAATAAATCGCAGTTGCAATTAACGTGATCAAATATGTTGTTGCACGGGAAATAAGACTAAACGCAAATATTCAACAATTAGAAAGATATAATCAGGTATAGCTTATTCGAAATATAAATACAAAGGTATGACAATGCAGGCAATGGAAAATACGTATGATAAATATTATTATTAAATTAAATTGTTCTGAAAAATTACTTATGATTATATGTATATTTATATAATCAGTAGAACTACTGGAATTTAATGCGTTGCAATATATGCTAATTCCAAAAAACAACACACAACAATATTTGATAGTTCATTCAATTTTGCCAATCAGTTAGCTATGCATAGCGCTGGTCAGTGTTCATCTAATTTCGCCAGTCAGCTTACTATTTGTACAAGCTGTTCACTGGTCATCTAATTTCGCCATTCAGCCACTATATGTATAGCGCTGGTCAGTGGTCATCTAATTACGTCGACCAACTAACCAGGCCTATATGTACAGCGCTGGTCAGTGGTCATCTAATTTCGCCGTCAGCTTAATATATGTATGGCCCTGGTCAGTGGTCATCTAATTTCGCCGACCAGCTAACTAGGCCTGTATGTATAGCGCTGGTCAGTGGTCATCTAATTTCGCCAGTCAGTTAACTATATGTACAGCGCTGGTCAGTGGTCATCGAATTTCGCCAGTCAGTTAATTGTATGTACAGCGCTGATCAGTGGTCATCTAATTTCGCCAGTCAGCTTCCTATATGCATAGCGCTGGTCAGTGGTCATCTAATTTCGCCAGTCAGTTAACTATATGTCAGCGCTGGTCAGTGGTCATCTAATTTCGCCAGTCAGTTAACTATATGTACAGCGCTGGTCAATGACATCTAATTGTGCCAGTCAGCTAAGTATGCATAGCGCTGGTCAGCGTTCATCTAATTTCGCTAGAATGCATGTATAATTAGCTGGCTGTCTCCATTTATTAAATGAATATTTTTTTGAGGTTATGCATTCTATATGTGACACAGTTCTTATAACTTCTGACGAAATCCCGCGAGATCTGCTCCGAGACCGGAAGATCATTGGATTTCGCGTGGTCATTAGATTTGGCTTGACACCGGCATTGTGAGGTCACTGTAGATAAGACGTCGCGTTGTCGCGGTCGTGCGCTTTGGTACTTACACAACATTGGTACAGAGCTGTATGAGCTTTGTCAGTTTTATTATATGTTAGTCCACACCGAGTCTCAACTGTTTTATAAGATAATACTGGTAGTTATAAACTTGTTCACTCACGTGACATTAATTGTCCGGTGCTGAGGAACTATCGGATGAGCGTCTACGCAGTTGGGCCAATATTGTGCAAATATTATGCAAATACCGTTTGATCGTCCCAACAAACACGAGACAAAATGAAATGAATCGGGCTTTAGGCCACCTTTGTGCACATAGGCCAAACTGGACCAGGAGAACCTCCTGAGGATGGTGAGATGATTGAGATGACACTGTCCTCCAGACACAGGATTCGAAATTCGAGCCCTGGCGGTCTGAAGCCGAGCACGCTACCTCTCGGTCACGGAGGCAACCCACAATACTGACTTTCACACGTGGATGGGGAAGAAACATTTTTTGTTTCTTTCAAACCGCCGAGACCGGGATAACCTACCCCGAGCTCTGGCGTGAAAGGCAGCGGTGCTAACCACTACCCTAGGGCCCCCGCCCAACAAGCACGAGACGAGACGAGAACGTGGCCTAACATTATACCACCATTGGTTAAATGCCTCGTGTTGGCTGTGGATTAGCTACGACGGAAGGTGTGTTGTAAGTGTGATTTTAAAATGGCGCGACATCATTGTTGAAATCACACCTTCCCCCCTTTAAATGGTTACTGGTCCTACCGTATAGTATAGTCATGTGTAAATGCTATATATCAACATGTATGCCTGTTTTCCAGAGACACGTCTCTTGTCTTTTTTTCAAGAACAGCTTATTATTTTTTTGTGAACTACACTAGGATACTTGTATATACAAGGTAGAACAAGCAATTAGCAGCATGATATATAGTGAAAAGGTGCACTTTTGTTATCAGTTAATGTAAGTACTTGGACTAGTTTGAAATAATTTCAAAGTATTAATTTAATTATTTTTCAATATAATATGTAAATGGGTGGAAAACGAATCATTAACTGAATGTTTCATATCCCGCTATAATGATTTGTCTGTGAGCTGTTTTGGATCAATTTAGGATGACTAGTACTCGTAAAGTACTTGTAAGTACTTGTTAAAAGTACTTTTATTTTTAAAAGTACTTGAGTACAAGTACGGGTACAAGTATTTTTTAAAAGTATGAGTACTGAGTACTGACGAGTACTGCAAAATCGGTACTCGAGTACCGAAGTACCGAAGTACCGAGTACTTTAGCCCCAAGCCTGCCTTGGGCACCCCGTGAATGATGTAACGAGGTTTCCTATTAGTTGTCAAAAGAAGCATTACATTGGGTCTATTAGACTAGCACAATAAATAATATGTTTATTGACACTGGGTCACTCTTCCAAAAGCAACCACATAGATGAGTGGCGTATGTTCCATCTGGCACATACATCATGCCCGGCGCCAGGTGACGTTGGAAGCATTCATCAGTATCACCTACTCCCTGACAGATGAAGTTACTTCATTGTGCAGTGAGCCCTTGATTCCTTCTAAGGATGAGGTAGAATCTGTGAGCAGTGAGCCGCGTATCGCTCCTAAGAGATTAGGTTTACCTAGAGTGCAGTGTCAGCCCCTCATCCCTTATAAGAGATTAGGTTTACCCAATGTGCCCTCATCCCTCCTGAGAGATGAGGTTTACCCAGTGTGCAGTGGTCCCCTCATCCCTCCTGAAATATGACGTTGACTCAGTGTGCAGTGGGCCCCTCATCCCTCCTGAGAGTTGACGTTTACCTGGTGTACAGTGGGCCCCTCATCCCTCCTCAGTGATGACGTTTATCCGATGTACAGTGGGCACCTCCTCCCTCCTGAAAGATGAGGTTTACCCAGTAGCCTATGCAGTGGGTTTGTTTGGTTTTGTTTGGTAAAAAATACCATAATATGACATTTGGACTTCAAGCTGAAAAAAATAATCATTAAAAATGAATGCCTCACACCAAAATCAGCTCGAAATGTGTGAAGCCTATTACGTGCTATAGTCTAGAAAAAAAATTAAAAAAATAATTGTCTGCCATGCATGTTGGTGGCCATTTGGGATTTTGTTGCGTTGTTCGGGTGGCTCAAAATTATCCACTTGATATTCGCCTAAAATATGCTTAATAGAACACACTGAAATAAAACTAGGCTATATTTACTCCCAACAAACACGAGGCAATTGAACCAGCGCTGGTTTGATGCTGGGCCAGCGTCGCAGACGGTGGGCCAGTATTGGACCAGCATTGGGTCAACGTCTTGTGCTTGCTGGGCTGGTTCAGTCGGTTGAGGCTGAAACAGCTTTGGCTAGGACGTCAGATTCTGACGTCTAAAGTCGATCCCCGCGCTGTAAGCCTTCGGGTTAATTAATTTACTTAATAATGTCTCTATTATGGTATATCTGATTCGGCTAATTAGGTACATTTCCACAATGATTATTTAATGGTTGGCGCAGTCAGCGACACTGGCCTAGTATTTTGAGTTTGCATCGGCTGACTGCGTGTTGTAGGCCTATTTCTGGAATTAATCACTTTAAAATTACCGTCTACTATAATTTCTCATTTGATTAAAATGCACTATAATCTTACATAATTATGTATGTGTGAATTCAAAATTTATTAAGCCTATATGTGTAGTGAGTATTTTTTTTAATTATCCCCATGGAATCAAGAGTGATCCGTAAACATACAAGGTAGTATGGTACATGCACTGATATAGGCAGGGCACAAGGGAGGGTTTTATCACATGTTTACTTTCACGTGGCAGCTCAGGTGGCAGATGATTTCTCTACACGTAGACGTTCACATACTAGACCTTTCAGTAAACCTACGTCAGCTTGGAAAGTTTACAGAAGGATTTTGACAAAATTTTTGACCACACGTTATATAGACATCCTGAGGATAATGGATCGGTACCGCACCCTATTAACAGTGAGTCAATGTATAAGTAAACCACCTCACATAATCATACCATCATTGTACTGTTGTGGAGCGAAAGAGTCGTAAAGGGGTCTAGGGGCCTACAATGCTTCAGCTTCATTATACGATCTTTTCAAATTAAACTAGATTTATTTCCATATATATATAAATTTATAATCATCTTTTTTTTGTCCTAAACGTTTCCATTTTAGTCAGACGATGGCAAGTGTGTGGAAACTGTTTGTCGCCTATGCGACCACATTGATTATTGGAAATGCTTCAGCTGACTACATGGATGTTGATATTGACGGAAATATTCATAGCAAGACTAAAAAATTCGGATTTTTGGTCACACCTGGCGATGCACGCGTGCACGAATGGGAATGGGTAAGTCTTTGTTGAAATCATATAGGCTAAATTTACGAACTAACACTGTAGTTTTAGAGCATTGTAGGCTATAGGCTTTGCACAAGCGAACAAATTGTTGTTTTTAAATGGTCAGTAAAATGTAAGCACTTCCAAACATTTTTTTAGGGATTATATCTTTGCTTTGTCAATAAAAGCATATCTTAAAATGCATAGCGACTTGCTGCCACGATTCAAATAGACACGTATTACCGGTATATATACACTGGTCAATGAAATCTGATTCACCACCCATCCTGCACATTCACTAAATCACAAGTATGTATCAAAAATTGTAAAAAAAATATTTGCAAAACACTTCTATTGTGCATAAGTATGTGTGTAAGGAATGAGAGACAATGAAAATATTGCTGAAAATATGTCGATACCATTGAGTTGTTGCAGGAAAATAAAAAGTGTACGTTCAGTTACCTCGTACCAGAAGGTGATCAACAGGTCAGTATACGTCGTTACTATACTATTTAAACACTTTTCTTATAATTAAGATTCCAAATGACAATTTAATTACAATTTCAATGTAAGTTTTCAGTGGCATGTTTGGCATTAGCGACAACTTTAATTAGGCGGAAATTTAAATTGTATTCTCAATAAAAAAAAAAATCATTAATTTGAAGCTGAGAATTGCTTCAAATGAAGAATAATGTAAAATAACGAATCAGCAGACAAAACTTGCAGGGCGATTGTTATGTAGTCCTTTGGGTAATATTGACTGAAACAAAAATCTAAAGCGAGAATGGAAACCCACACACTATGCAATACTCTTTACTCACCTTAAAAATACTAGTAGAATAAAGAGGCTCATAAAAATGGTTATGTAATAGTTAAACGTTCTATTTGTGAATTGCCTTTCTTTTACATGTATGTACATTATACCGTAAATTCACTGGCTTTTTGTATCGACAGTGGTGGCGTATCACCTTCTGGGCCGGCCTGTCATATCAGAGTAGAAGGATTTGGGGATGTGTGATTGAGAAAACAGAAAATCAAACTGCCCTGGTCTTCACACAGTTCAAAGTATATGCCAAGGGAATGATTGCTGAAGGAGCACGGGTCGTCGTGAGTATTATTGTCATACATTCCCATTATAGCATATACATTAGTTATAATGCATCTCAATGATCTCATCGGTTATGCTCACGATCTCGATCAATCTCAGATTCAGATATAAATTTCAAAACGATGTCCGACGATTGTCCGTGACAAACCACGAAAGCAATTCTTTGTTACGTTCAATATATCAGCTCAAATTTAACATTCTCTGTTTTATAAAATGTCATGAGGTCATTTTTTCGATATATATAAACCAAGGTATATATAGTAAATGAAAATCGGCTATTAACATTTTCATCAAACGCGCTAGCGAAAACTTTTTCGTAAAAAAGAATTGCTATACAAAGCCAAAATGACAGTGACTGCTTACTTACTGCCCCTACACCTTTTCGAAGCAATTAATGTGGTATTTTCATTGGTGATTCTTGTGACACACCATATAATTTATTTAATAGTATTGTTGTTTTCGAATGCAAGGTGTCAAATATATTGAGAGCATAGATAAAAATACATAATTATTTTGCAAATATGTCGGGTCAATTAAATTAATAAAATTATACAATACATCCTAACTTTCAAACGTATGTAATGAAGTCATATTTATTATGCGTTATTTAATGTCTAATTATTTAATATACATTTGGCTAACTAATAAGAAATGGAGAGATATCGTTAACGTTTTGATACCTTCGTGGCAAACAAGAGGCAGTGTACTTTCTCCCGTGAAATAAAAGGCTATTATATACCATGTGATGATCTAATTACCGTCTACGTATATGAATGCTCTAATTGTGCAGGCATGCATGGATTCAAAGTTGGATGTAAACTAACATCACAGCTTAATTGTACGCATACTGGAGATTAGACTGGTAATTTCATTCTATGAAAACATAATTATCTTATTTGCATGATATATTTATCATTGCAGAATGACAATGATAAAACATCAATCATCGACTACCTGCTAGATTTGGAAAAAAACTTGGGTGAGTAAATAATTTACATCAGCTATCACTTGTTATCGGTTATAGCGGTGAGGGAATTCATAACAATCGTGCACTTGGTGACAAGTTTTTGAAATTTGGCATGGTGTTAGGTATATAGGCAGTGTGTTTTCAAATCCCATCACAAACAAAATGGGCGTGACCTCTAGAGGTTAAATTCAAAATGGCCGCCAAAACGATTATGAAAATGAATAAATGTAATATGATATCTCAGCTCGTTTTTAAAGTAGAATATTATGTAATGCCACTTTTTGTATGTTTTGCGACATGATAAATCAGCTTTAGGTGCTATTTCAATTATATGGGATTTTTTTGAGATTAGTTATGAGTTTAATCATGTTGATTAAGTACCATATACTATAATAGTAAAAAAAACCGTCTGGAAACAATTTTTCAGTTTTTAAAATTTGGTATGGTGTTAGTCATATATTGAGCTCACAACTATATATTCAATTTACAACTAGTTATTAACTCGCTATATTCAGTTAATAACTTGTATGTCGAGTTTATAATTCGATTGAGTTAAGAAGTCGATATATTGAGCTAACAACTCGATATTTTGAGTTACCAACTCGATATCTTGAGCTAAGAACTACATATTGAGATAAGAACTCGACATAGTTGAGTTGTGAACTCAATACATAGAGTTGACAACAATGTATTGCGTTCACAACTCGAGATAGAGTGAGTTCATAACTCGATATATATTGAGTTAAGAAGTCGATGTATTGAGTTGAGAATTCAATATATTGCGCTAAGAACTCGATATAATGAGTTAGTAACTCGATATATTAAGTTGAAACTGGATATACAGTTTACAACTCGATATATTAAGTTTCCAACTCGATATATTGAGTTCACAACAAAATTTTGAGCTATAAAGAAGTCGATATATCGAGTAAGGAACTCGATATATTGTGTTCAGAACTCGATATATTAAGTTATCAACTCAATATATATATAGCGTTGGAACTCAATATATCGAATTTAAACTCAATACATCATATAGAGTTCTGAGCTCAATATAGGACTATATCGTGTTTTAAACTCAATATATCGAGTTGTAAACTCAATATAATCCAATTTGGAACTCAATATATCGACTTCTAAGCCCAATATATCGAGTTGTAAGTAAGTTCTGAACACAATATTGTGTTCAGAAGTTCCTTATATCCTTTCCACTGCCATAGCGTATTAAACCGGATCGTTTTTGCGGCCCTCTCAGAAACAGTACCATACAGTGTAGGCCTGTCACAGCGTACTGGATCGTAGCGAAAAAACGGCCTTCTGACAAGCACCATCGTATGTCGTAGACCTGTCAGTAGTTTTCATCCTCATTACATTTTATTCAGTATAAAAGCTATTTTTGCTAAGGTGGTGAATAATGCACACTTGTAAGCTTTGATATACAGAGAGTATTTCCCCATTTCTTCCCAGTAAACTTGGCGGCATGCTTCTAACCTATCATGATGTTTACTAATTAGCAATTATAAATGGATAGTTATAACATTATGTGAAATAAGCTTTTTCGTCACTTTTACATGCTCTACATGTTATGTCATAGATATTAAATATACCCGATTTTACACCTGCAACCCTTAGTTTGATGTCTTGTGAAGACATTTTGGTTTCCATAACATTTATTTTTTATATAATTCTACACTAATTATCTTGATAATTAACAGGGGGGTCACTAACAGAACATTACACTAAGGCTGTTCCACGGCATTTCGTCTGGTTACGATGTAATACGCTGTGGCGTTTAGAGCAGTTAAGTTAATAAGGCTATGCCTCAGATGCCCCGTAGCGCTTAATGTGTATCCAGAGTAATGCAGCTCAACGGCACAACACGCTACGGCGTTGACATATGCCAACCATTCAGAGCGCACACGATACATTGTCCCAATGTTGGTTTAATGTTGGGTCAGCGTCGCTGACGCTGGACCGGTATTATTCTAGTAGTATCGTGTTTGCTGGGCACGTTGTCATCTCCGTGTGTATCTACACGGCCGTGACATGTTGACTTTTCTGTTATCTTAGTACATTCCACGATTACGATGTTGAATTTTTTTCCGGCTGATCAGAAGACATGTTAGGCTGTTAGTATTATTGTCTTTATTCCGTTGTCTTTATTAGAACAATTAAATTTCCCAATGTGTTAAACAACTCATAGGGCCTACTTGTGAAATGAGGTAGTATAATTATTATGATGCTTCTCAAACTTTGAATGAATAACGATAATAATGTGCAAAGATGTATTTTCCTGTTTATATTTAACTTTAAACATTCCACAAGAAATACACTCACCTAGAATATTATATATTAAACAAAGCCTACGTTGATACGTAACCATTTTCCCCAGAGGACACAGACACCCTTATGATTTTTGCAAGGCACGTATAACAATTAATAAAATTATAGAAATGTTTTTAACACAAAAATATCGTAGTAATGTCTATAAATTGGGTTTAGCTTGAATTATGTGTTCATCTGGTTTGTTCTGAGCCTATATTTATTTGTGTATTCCATTCATTACTAGACAGTGAGTCGCAGACTGCACTCCCCCGTCTCGTTATCTGGACCCGTATTCTCAACCTATATAGTTGGATACCTTGTCAGGAAATATTAGGTTTAAATTATTTAAACTCCTTGCTAATTATCTTAATCGTAGACATGTGGATTCATGAAAAAAGACTCCACTGGGTGCCATACACTATATTACTTTCCCATCAAACGGAATATGTTGGCAAAATACCTTTTCAATGGTGGGCCAACGTCACAGGCGCTCCAGATGCATTATGTAGAGTAACCCTAGACGCTGTGTAGACGAAAACCCATAGCGTACCAATTCGTTATATCTCACCTCGCACGTCTGCCGTATCGTAAAATAACGTAATAGCGGCAGCTGCTCTATACATGAATAAGAGAGATTTTGAGATAAATTACGGATTTTTACGCTATGCGTGAGAGAAGGCCACTTTTTGGATACGGACTACAACGCTCTGGTATGAGTGCGGTATATCATAGTGTTTGTGAGAGGGTCGATTTTTCCATCCGTTTTGATACGCTGTGGTAGAGCTGTGCTATATCTACCCGGCAGTGGAAAGGATATCGAGTTGCAAACTCTATATATCGAGTTGTAAACTTGTTATATCGAGCTCTGTACTCTATATCTCGTAGCTAACTCAATATATTGAGTTTAAAATTATTATTTTTATAAATCTAAATGTCGGTTCGGGGGCTTCGTAGATTTGTATTACTTTTCGACCATATAATGATCATCTAATTGATATTGTAATTCGTCAAGAACAGTGCTCAATACATCATATAGAGTTCTGAGCTCAATATAGGACTATATCGTGTTTTAAACTCAATATATCGAGTTGTAAACTCAATATAATCCAATTTGAAACTCAATATATCGACTTCTAAGCCCAATATATCGAATTGTAAGTAAGTTATGAACACAATAGGCCTATTGTGTTCAGAAGTTCCTTATATCGAGTTGTAAACTTGTTATATCGAGCTCTGTACTCTATATCTCGTAGCTAACTCAATATATTGAGTTTAAAATTATTATTTTTATAAATCTAAATGTCGGTTCGGGGGCTTCGTAGATTTGTATTACTTTTCGACCATATAATGATCATCTAATTGATATTGTAATTCGTCAAGAACAGTGCAGTCCATTAATGAGATAAATTGTGTACAGATGATGACGTGAGGTTCTGGGCATGTCTAGGAGATTTACACCCAGACATGCTCAGACGGCCGGAGACTCGGATTCCACTGTGCAATTTAATGCTGACACACTATGGCCTATTGAGCAGCTCTACTATACTCGGGTTGTATAGTCCCCAGTGGAGTAATAGTTGAGAATAACTCCATTTATACCTGTATTGTCGGTAGTTTTATTATAGACATTTGCTGTTTCTCAATAACAACACGCCACACACTGACCAAAGCTGAACTGTTTGTTCAGACTAATGTTACACACTTTTCAATAACAACACGCCACACAGTTACCAAAGCTGAACTGTTTTGTTCAGACTAATGTTCATGCGCAAACTCGTGCAAAGAGTGTATAGCACTTTGAAATGTTTGAACATTGGAACAACATGCACATGCCGGCTCCGTATGTTTTTAATAATACCATATAATACAAATTTTCTTTATCGTGACTTTTAAACTACGCGAATTAAATGTGAAAAAGAACTAGAAAGAGTTATACGAAACACGAAAGCAGCTCTCTGTTATCGCCAGTCGGCTATTTCAAATGTAATATAGATCAGCAAATTTTCTCAAGCTTTTTTTTATAATACCGCTTTAGCTATCATGCAACATTTCTGAGATGATGAGAAAAACAATTAAAAATGACCGTCAGTCGGCCATTTTGGACTTTATTTCTGCAAAATTTATCATGGGTTATCCTTGTGTGAGTCCTTACATTTTGTTCTATATGCATGGTCCAGCTATTTTGCTTCGATTTTGAGTTGCGTAAATATTACAAAATTACTCAAATTCAAAATGGCCGCTAGACACCCATTTTGAAATTGTTTACTCACAAAAGGTAATTAGGTCATTGGCTGACATTGCTGTCCATATTTGCCAAATAAAACGAAAATCTGCTGGAAACTTTTTACCTGAAATGTGCAACAAGTATTTCCTTGTTAGTGGCCCTAGTAATTAAAGAGTTGATAATATGGGAATCAAAATGTCACCAAAAATCCCTTGGTATCATCTAATGGCTATGTGAAGTATGAGAAAGCAGAAGTTCATAGATCAGCTATCATGCAACATTTCCGAGATAATGAGAAAAAAAATTAAATGACCGACTAGCGACCATTTTATATTTTAGAACTGGGTTATCCTTGTGTGAGACATTACATTTTGTTTTATATTCATGATCCAGCTATGCATTGCATTTTTTTTAGTTAAATAATATCACAAAATTATTAAAATTCAAAATGCATGCCACTAAACGGCCATTTTGAAAATGTTTGCTCTTAAATATTTGCCAAATTAAAAAAGGATCTGATGGAAACTTTTTCCTGAAACGCGCTAACGAGCTTTTCTTTGTTAGTGGCCATAGTAATTAAAGGGCCGATGGTAATATAAGGGTTGATGATATGTCTACGACGTTGGCCCTACAGTAAACCAATGTTGGACCAACGTCTCATGTTTGCTGGGAAGCAGAAGTTGATGGATTAGTGGGCCCTAGCTATCTTGAGACACGGGCGGGGGCCCTAGGGTAGTGGTTAACACCGCTGCCTTTCACGCCAGAGTTCGGGGTTCGGTTCCCGGTCTCGGCGGTTTGAAAGAAACAAAAAATGTTTCTTCCCCATCCACGTGTGAAAGGGCTCGAATTTCGAATCTTGTGTCTCGAGGACAGTGTCATCTCAATCATCTCACCATCCTCAGGAGGTTCTCCTGGCCCAGTTTAGCCTATATGTGCACAAAGGTGGCCTAAAGCCCGATTCATTTCATTTTATCTTGAGACACAAGGGCATATAAATGCATTTCAGCGATAAACAAACACCATGCTGGCGATATTTCATCACATCTGCATATCAATTTACAGACTATTATGTGTTTCAGTTTATGGAGACGAAAAATTCCACCAAGAATTCAACATGGCATCAATATATGGTCTTCAGACGCAGCAGCATACTGAACTTTAATAGCACATTGAATATCTGCGACTCTTTATTAATATGCCACCTACATATGACATAATTATGGATTAGTGCACAGTAGCCTACTGGGACACACCTGCTCATTTCACTAACTGTTTTTTCCTCATTTGTTTAATAAATATTTAGTAGGCCTATATTTGGGTAGCCTCCATGTAGTGTTTCCTTTGCATTTATATTTTGAATCTCATTTTCTACGTTGAAGGTATTAAAGGTGTGGTCAACTGTCAAAATTCGCGGGACAAGGGTCCCCCAGAAGGCAATAGTCCCCGTGGGTAGGCCAAGGCCCTATTCCATAATAATACTAAATATGCGTTTCATACCCAAAGCCTCATTAAGAGCAAGTTCTCAAATCACAGCAAGTTCATATATACTTGAGCGACATCTATGAGTTTATAATTCAAAACTCTTTGTCCTTGCCCCTACTTGGTCGCTGGCTTGCAAACAAACTGACTGTATTACTGTGGGATGTTGAAACTGCTTGACCCCAATCACGTATTGATATGCCCAGTAAACAAAAAACATTTGTATGACCTCATGCAATGTTGGACCAACGTCGAAGACGTTGGGCCGACGTTGTATAAATGTTATACAAATGTCTTGTGTATGCTGGGCAGGAGGACTTTCTCTCAAACATTGTACATTTATTCAATGTTGGTTCAATGTTGGGCCAGCGGCGCAAACGTTGGCCTAGCATTAAAACAGCAGTGGATCAATGTCCCGTTTAAGTAGTATCTTGTAATCAGTTCAGTGGCTATTAGACTGTTTGTGATCTCAGAAATTGTGCTTTAAAAGTGACCCACGGTACGAAGCGTGCCGAAATTGATTATACAGTGTTTTTAACCATTTTCGAGTATGCTGAATCCAATGCCGAGCGGTGCCAAGCTCAACTATTTATGCAAAGGCTCGAATTTTACGCTTTAAAATTGGTGTCGAAAATCGCTCGAAAATCTCTCAAAAACAAAGGTGTCAGCAAGTTATGAGCCAGTACAAGACACATACATGCTGCTTTATATGTGACCCACCGGATGAGGCGTCCTAAAACTAATTTTACAATGTTTTAAAAAAAATTCGAGTATGCTGAATCTGATGCCGAGCGGTGCTAAGATCAACGATTTATGCAAAGGCTCGAATTTTACGATTTAAAATTGGCATCAAAAATCACCCAACAAGAACACTGATGAAGGGGCCAGTAAGGAGTCTGATCCAATATACGGCCCACATATATGCTTGCTTTATATATTTCAAACTATTTTCGAGTATGCTGAATATAGTGCCGAGCGGTGCTAAGCTCAAATATTTATGCAAAAACTCGTATTTTGCGATTTAGGTTGTGTTTGATCGAAAATCGCTCAACAACAAGGGCCAGCAACGTGTCTGAGGTATAAAGTTCATAATATGCCTGTTTCATATGTGACCCACAGTGCGAAGCGTGTCAAAAAATAAATTTTCAATGTTTTTACCCATTTTCGAATGTGTGGAATCTAATACCGAGCAGTGATAAGTTCAACTATTTATGCAAAGGCTCGAATTTTACAATTGGTCTCGAAAATCGCTCGAAAATCTTTCAACAACAAAGGGGTCAGCAAGGTATGAGCCAGTACAAGGTATATGCATGCCTGCTTTATATGTGACCCACCGTATGAGGCGTGTCAAAATTAATTTTGCGATGTTTTAAACCATTTTCGAGTATGCTGAATCTAATGCCGAGCGGTGGTAAGCTCAACTATATACACAAAGGCTCGAATTTTACGATTTAAAATTTGCCGCGGAAATTATACAACAAGAACACTGATGAGGGGGGCCAGCAAGGTGTCTGATCAAATAAATGGCCGATATATATGCATGTTTTATATATTTTAAACTATTTTCGAGCATGCTGAATATAATGCCAAGCAGTTCTAAATTCAGCCATTCAATAAAAAAAACTAGAATTTTGCGATATTAGGGTATGTTTGATCGAAAATCACTCAAAAACAATGGGCCAGCAACGTGTCTGAGGCAGTACAAAGTCCATAATATGCCTGTGTCATATGTGACTCACGGTACGTAGCGTGCCAAAAATTAATTTCTCAATGTTTTTATTCATTTTCGAGTATGCTGAAGCTAATGCCAAGCGGTGCTAAACTCAACTATTTATTTTAAGTGTTAAACTATTTTCAAATATGCTAAATCTGATACAAAGTGGTGCTAAGCTCAACTATTCATTCTGAGGCTTAAAATTTCTAAACATAATAATTATTTACTTTCAAAATTGACAATTTTCTTCGGTGGTAAAGTGATCCAAGTCCATCAGTTGATATCTAGGGACTTTTTGACTTGGATTAGTTTACCTCTGATACATGTAAATGGCAGCTGAAGGATTATACAATGGTTGTGACATTTATGAAAAAATGATATTTGTAAATTTTTAAAATAAAATGAAATGAAAATTGCTTGAAATGAAGCTTTGAAGCTTTTTATAGGAAGTGTATTGTTTTTGCTGATTGCACTGAGAGGGGTCTGTAGATTATATTTAGCATGCTGGCCAGAGTTTAACATTTGGGAAAACAGTGAAATTTGCATAAATCCAAGATGACCGCACATGAAATGATGATAGAAGCATAACATTTGCAGATGTTCTTCGAATAATGGATTTTCAGAAGACTTTGTTGGCCGTTCAAAATTTTCAAATTGGCGGCATAATCCATTATTTTCTGCAAGGTCAAAAAATAAAATGGCATCATTTTCGACAGAATAGAGTCAGATTGATGATTTTTATGTCTACCATAGAGTTGTCTGTATGCCCGACATAGTGGTGTGACCAAAAAGTACTTTAGACATTGCATTGTGTGTGTAGCCGGGTGTGTGTTGGGTGGACTGGAGTGATTACTACTCTAGCCAACGAGTCGACTCTTTGGCTAGACGCGTAGCACTCAGGCATCACGATGCCAGGGTTGGTGGTTCGGTCCCCGGGCTGGGCAGTTTCAACACTGTTACATGTGTAAATGCCGAGATGGATGCCATTAATTTTGTGCAAGGTCAAACAATTAATAATATCATATTCGACAGAATAAAAACAGATTTTGGTATCTACCACAGGGCTTCGGGTCTGCCCTACATAGTGCTGTGTCAAGTAATACCTTAGACTTTATAGTGTGGGTAAAATTCGAGATGGCCGCCATTTTTGCAAGGTTAAACAATCAATTGACATAATTTTTGACAAGAATTGTGACTTTTGGTGTCTACATTGGAAATTTCCATGTATACCAGACATATAGTGGCATGTCGAGAAAGTACTTTAACGCCCCCTCGTCACATTTTATCGTCTGTCGTTCTTTAATGCTTTACTTTGCTTTTTAACGGCACTCCCGCCAAGGCACAAGGCACACCCTTCAACACATCCACATCACCGCTTTTCCATCAGTTTTTAACGCTTCCTCATCGCACTCTAACCACTCCCCCCCCCCTTCCCCAATAGCCCTTCGATTCATACCCATCGACATCTAACGCCTATATGTCACCCTAAAACGCTGCCACGTCTGTCTTTACCGTATTACATCTCCTGTACCGCATTTTCGTTTTTTAATGCCTTTTATTGGCCCTTTAACGTTTTCTCGTGGGCCTTTAGCACCTCTCGGTCAACCTTTAACGCATTTTCATTGCCATTGAGCGTCTCCCCATCTTCCTTTAACGCCGCCTTTAATTCTTCCCCGTCACCTTTTAATGCATCCCGTCACACTTTAATGCCATTTAACGTCTGACCATCGCGTTTTAATGCATTTTAGTCGCCCCCCCCCCATTGCGCAGTAACACCTCTTTTTCCAAACCCTTTGTCACCAACAACGTTGTTAAAAAAGGTGTTAAAAAAGGAGTGTTATCACCAGTATTATTTACATTGTATATAGATAAATTGTTGAATCGTTTGCGTCAATCAAAGTTAGGATGTTATGTCGGAGATATTTTTATGTGCGCGCTTGCTTATGCAGATGATGTAGCACTACAGGCGCAGACTATTATGGCACTTAATAAACTAATCAATGTCTGTGTATCATTTGCTCGAGAGTATCATGTTTTATTTAATCCTATAAAAATTAAACTCATAGCTTTTAACTGTGCTACCACTGAAGATATATTATGTAACCTTTGATGGTGATAAAATACAAAGAATTTCTAAATATGTCCACCTAGGTAATATTGTCGGTGGTTGTAATAACGAAATAAGAATCAAAATAACAACAGATGATTGTATTAGACGAGCTAATACAGTAATGTCACAATTTAAGTTAGCACATCACTCAATTAAGTGTAAATTATTAAATCGTTCTGTTCTTCTTTGCATGGGTTTTTACTCTGGGATGTACCAGCAAAGTCGATCAATACGTTTTATATTTCTTGGAGAAAATGCTTGCGAAAACTGTATTACCTTATAGAACGCACAACAATTTGTTTGCATCTCATTTTTGAGGACCAGCCAATAGATGTTCAAGTACACCCACGAATAATGAAATATGTAATATCTAACCTGAAAAGCACCAACTCACTTGTACGGTTATCCACAAAATTATGTATGTTAGGAAGCAAATCGTTCACATGTAAGAGTATCAATCACATTATGTCAATATATGGTTTAAAAAAATTTAAGTAAGTAATTATGACTCAGGGATTACTATAAAAATACAATAATTAATGTTTCTGAGTCGAAAGTAAAGGATGAAAGCATGAAAGCTGCAGGTAATGTGATAGATTTATTGACAATGAGGGAAGAATCTGACAATTACTTACGAATTCTCGCATGACGAATTAAATGATATGTTGAACTATGTTTGTACAGAATGATTTTCATATAGACAACTGACACCAGATTAATTTACCTTTGTTTTTTTTCTTTTTTGTTAACAATTGTATGATGTAATTTGTTCTTTGAACAAATAAAGATTTATTTAATGCCTATTCGTTTTATCCCCATCACCCCTTAAAGCCTTCACATTGACATTTAACGCCTCTCCGTCGCACTACATGCCATATGGCGCATCTTCGTTCCTCTTTAACAACTCACCATTGACCATCAACGCCTTACCGTCACCTTTTAACGGTTCCCAATTGATGCCTATCTGTCGCACTTCAATGTTTTGGCATCGCCATTTAATGCATCTCTGAAGTACAGAAATAAAAATGAAAGCAGCGTTTTTAAAAAACGAGATACTACTTTTAAAGCTAACCTGTAGACTTGAAAGAAGTGTTAACTCATGCACCTAGTAACCATCGTCTCTGTGGAAATCAGTGGGAACATTCCCTCTGATGTGAAGTCAACTAAGGTGTTGCCGCTTATGGGCGAACAACAGCATATACCATTACCACCAACACCACCAGAGCAATCAACATAAGATCATTGACATATCCAAGCGATTGATTTACCAGCAAAAGCACGCCACTTTGGATACTGAGCACATATATTTGCGTCCTCTATAATTTCATCTGGGCGGGATTTCCATATGATTGTGGTGCTTGTCTACCAGTATTTGCCAATATCTATCAAGTATAGAACTCATTCTAAGAGAACCAAAAAGTCAAAGACTAGTAAAGATAACTGACAGTCGTGTCAGTAGCCCGTCTCGTGTCAGTACCCCTTCCCGTGACAGAAAAATACTATATTACGTGCTTACTGAACAGGAAAACAAATCTTGCCTTCAAAACTTCGTTGGAAAATGCACTATTTTCCAAGCCCCTAATGATGTAGCAGCTGATGTATTCAGGAATGTGGAAGGGGCTCTAGGGTAGTGGTTAGCACCGCTGCCTTTCACACCACAGTTCGGGGTTTGGTTCCCGGTCTCGGCGGTTTGAAAGAGACAAAAAATGTTTCTTCCCCAACCACGTGTGAAAATCAGTATTATGGGGAGCCTCCGTGACCGAGAGGTAGCGTGCTCGGCCTCAGACCGCCAGGGCTCGAATTTCGAATCCTGTGTCTGGAGGACAGTGTCATTTCAATCATCTCACCATCCTCAGGAGGTTCTCCTGGCCCAGTTTAGTCTATATGTGCACAAAGGTGGCCTAAAGCCCGATTCATTTCATTTGGAAGATGTAAGATGCAACAAACAGGATATATATCTCACAAGCCTCGATGCCACCCATGAAGAGGCCGACCCTCGTGTCATTCAGCACTGTAATATGAGTATGCCCTCTATTATTGATGTTGTCACAAACGTAGGCCTACTGACACAATTGTGTTCCTTCAGTTGTTTCAAATCAGAGCAACTGCCCATGACATCACATGCATTTGGTCTTCATACTGATCTATATCAACATGTATGTTAGCCGTGTGTGAGAATGGGCTATTGAATCACACCCCAATCTTCCTGCTCCTACTGCATCAAAGAGTGGCTGGTACGAAAATGATGGAAAGCTGTCACCAATCACAATGCTAAAGAAGAAGCTCATCCACGAGCCATCAAAGTAATCTTTTATTGTGGCTGTTTATCTGTTTATTGGGCTCTCAAACATTGAGGTGGAGGTGTTTCCGAGAAGGATTGGGGTGCCCTCGGCTTTGTCATCAAAAACTAACAGTTGGGGCGTGTAATGACAATACACAGAGTGATATATGTAGATAATCATTTTCCAGTGTATATATTGATTAGGAGTAAGCTCGTGTTTAACATTCGACAACTGACAGAATTACATCCGAAAATGAATAAAATTATAAAAAAACACTTTATATACGCCTATCAGGGCGTTAGAGATTTAATTATATCCTATGACACTTAAAATGAGGACATTTTGTACTTGTCGTTCGCCAAACTACCATAAAATATATGTTTGTGGTTATTATTAGGACTGGTGTTTACGAGAGAGACTGACATGCATCATAGATTATCAGTTGGTTTTGTCGTAGTATCAAGTAATAAGATAATATAATACATAAAGTAGAGTGCTGCTTCAAAAACATGCATAACTATATTTGTTGTTGTATTATATTACCATAATTATATTATATTACATTCTAAAATGAAATCAATTTAAAGTACAACATGCGCATGCGTTTTGTTGAAGGAGATTTACACCATTGTACTATTTATTACAATCATAACGGAAAATATTTTCTACTTATTTGCCGCCAAATATTATCTATCATTACTCAAAATTACATCTTTGAGTTATTCCTACATAATTGTAAAAACATAAAGAGGTCAAGATGTATCATGCATGCAGTTGTCGAGCACACATATTTATAGCAATTTTCCAGATTTTTATGGCTTTTTTTTAATCTAAATTTTGGAGCATTTATAATAATTTCTCAGCTTGGCACCGCTCGGTAATCGACCAAACATGCCCTATAATGGCACAATTTGAGCTTTTGCATGAATAGTTGAATTTAGCACCGCTTGGCATTATATTCAGCATACTCGAAAATAGTTTAAAATATATAAAGCAAGCATATATATGTGCCGTATATTGGATCATACTCCTTTTGGCCCCTTCGTCAGTGTTCTTGTTGAGTGATTTTCGAGGCCAACATTAAATTATAAAATTCGAGCCTTTGCATAAATAGTTGAGCTTAGCACCGCTCGGCATTAGATTCAGCATACTCGAAAAAGGTTAAAAACATTGTAAAATTAATTTTTGCACGCCTCATACCGTGGGTCACATATAAAACAGGCTTACATATGCCTTGTACTGACTGAAACCTTTGTTTTTGAGAGATTTTCGAGCGATTTTCGAGGCCAATTTTAATTCTTAAAATTCGAGCCTTAGCATAAATAGTTGAGCTTGGCACCGCTCGGCATTGGATTCAGCATACTCGAAAATGGTTAAAAACACCATAAAATCAATTTCGGCAAGCTTCGTACCGTGGGTCAGCATATACTGGAATAGCAAACAGTCTATATATTAATGCCGTCAATCTGTACTTAATAGGCTACTGTTGGCCAACACTTGACCGTCCCAGGCATGCGCGTCTTGCAGTTGAATGATTCTTTAAGGGTAGGTTGAAATATAAAATACGGTTTCAACTAGAAATCAAAGTTAGCCAGCATAATACTTACCTGTATATATGTCAGGCTGGCATCGTTAATACATCTTATTACAAGTTAATTTGAAAAAGCACTTATTTTAGTCACAGGCGTGGCAGGACATAACTAAATAGGTGAAAATACATATTTTATTTGGTTCCTAGTTTTAATTAGCAGACGTAGGGCACCTTGCTTTATAAATAGTAAACATAGACATATCAGCTGTCATGTAACAAGCACATAACATGTATATCTATAGGAAATACCCTCAAAATATAAAACAGCTAGATATTTACACGTAAAACAACAGTATGGGGATTTGAAATAAATATACAAGAAAAACTATAAAACTCCAATCCTCACAGAATGTATCAAGTAGGCCTAACATATGAACATAAGTCCTGATCGATTTACGTCTCGAACAAGACATGAGCTTTGAGAAGTAAAGGATTGAAAATATTATTATATCCAGATCACTTTTTAGATCAGAAAATCCCTGTTATCGAAGATAAGAACCCCCTAAGTTGACAAAAGCATGACTGTATATATTGAACTCAATAGGCTATAACTGTTTCGTGTTATTATTTTAATTTTATGTTTTTAATTGTGTTATTTCTTTATAATGACAGAAAAATATGTGTCGATTTAATTAGATGTTTGAAATCTAAATGGCTGTTACAAACAGCAAACCACTTTGAATGAACTGATGTGACCGTATCTAATAAAATGTATTTCCCACATTAGTCACATAACCCAATTTAGGTTAATAAATACTTAGTATAATGTCTCGTAAAAGACTTTGATAGTAGATCATCAAGCAGAAGCCAAGCCAGTGTTCACCCACAACAAACAATGTTAATGGGTCAATGTCTCTCGTTTCGCACTTCCCAAAGCGACTGACCCAGATATTTTGTTATTGGTCGTGATCATAGATATACAGAAATTATATGGTGGAGATGACCATCTCGACCAATGACGTGCCTAAGATTTAGGTCAACAGTCATAAGAATGACATCCCAAGATGAGAATGACATAGCCAATTTGCTTGCAATTTAGATGGTTCTGATATTGAAGGTAGGTTTTTGAAAGGGAATATTTATTATTGTATTGATATCATAATAAATGTGCTTACAAATGTCAAACATCTGCTGATGTCCCACATCTTCCACCTCGCATTCAGTTAAATTTATTAAATTATATTGGCATATTTGAACATTTATTTTCAGTCATTGCTCCCAGTTAGCGCCATCTTGAGCGACCACAAGTTACTCCTACAGAGAAACCAATGCCACGGCACACAGCTCAACAGTTAAAACGGTCGAGATATCGTAAAATAGACGAAAAAAGAGTAAGAATTTAACTAAATAACTGAATGCTCATTCAGAAACACAAATTAACTGAAAAAAGAACGATTTATTAAAATTGATAAAATCAAGATGGCCGCCAAAGCGAACATGAAAACGGACAATGTCAATAGACTCAAAAACCCATTGTTGTTAATTCAAGAAAAAAAATAAGTCGAAAAATTATTAAGACGCCAGCTGGCGGCCACTTTTATTATCGATGTAAGGCTGAAAATCTAATCAGGTCATCTACATACTTATGATTACCTTCGCATTAAAATTGCATAGGGAGATCTAATAATTCTGTTTCAAGTAATTATCACGTCAACAAGATTTTGTTTTAAATCTTTGACTTAGGTTAAAAAAAGTTGCCGGACAGGTTGAATGTTTGTATAAATTACTCAGAATTAAATTTGTTGAACCATGTTCGGGCAGTAGCCTGAACTGGCGGCGTACGGCGGCCCGGGACGGCGGCGCACAAAGGAAAGAACATAACACCTTTGGACACAGGAGTAAAAGATGACACAAAAATACTTAGAATCACCCAGAACTACCTGGTATAATGTGCGGATTGGTGCACAGATGAATGAAATTATACGAAAATAAAAGAAGCACTGACTATCATTTATGGCCCACCTTTAGGGGGGCACCACCTATTTACTAGTGTGGGGCTGTAGTTTTTGAACTGGACAAATTATTTATTTCACCTCCTGTCTCCAGTCTACAAAGTTGGATCCCAAACTAGGCTCAGTATTAATGCGGGCTTAAGAAGCGAGGCTAAACAAATTTAAGCATCATTTAAAAATGCCGAGCGAATCGAGGCAAAAATTTATTTGAGGGCCATTAAATATTTCTTTACAGCATTTCCTCCAGACAATTATTTATTTCATATAAAAAATAAGTCTTCAAATATTTATTTAAAAAATACTCCAGCACCCCCCCCCCCCTGAAGATCGAATGGTGGCCACCTTACAAGGCTTAACAAACTTTGAATAGCACAAATCTTTGAAAAACACGGGTTATATTACAGGTATGCTGTGACAGAAGATTTAACCCGGCCTCAATGATGCCAGATCAATATCACAGCTGTAAAATTAATAACCAGTTTGTCGTGATTCACAAGCAGGTAAGCAGAGTGGGCCAAGAATATGAATTTCAGTGTATCATGTGAAAACTTGTTTTTTTTGTGGGGATTAATTACTTTTGGGATTGATGGCGCTTTTCCACATGAACCCAGGTCACAGTAGGCGCTAAGGCCCATCTAAAAAATCATTCAAAAATGGTTGCAGATCACGGGACGTCCTAGGCCACGTCGCGATGGGTCATATTAGTGGAGTAGATATGTGAAATAGGTGTGCACTTCCGGAAAGAAGCATGAAATTTTGCACTAGGGGTTTTTTGGTGCGCTGAATTCAAAAATCGCGGAACCACGATGGCAGAAACGGTTCTTGCTGAAAATCAATATTTAAAATGGCCGCCAATAAAAAAAAACTTTTTTCTATCTCCGCTCAGGGTAATCCGATTATCATGATTCTAGTGTGTAAATATATATTTTCAAGGTCAAAGAATCGATTGAGATGCATGAAAAATGGTTTAATGCAATACAATTAACCAAAAAATACAAAATATACCTAAATTCAGAAAAATCCATGTATATGGCGTATATTGTCAACACATCTTACATAAAATCTCATGATCTAGACATATATGTACATCAGACCACGAACTACAGCAATGTATATCACGTATATGTTCAAACAGATACATTATAGCAAAATGACACTAAATGTTATCAAGTAACTTGACACTTAGCCTTACTGCTCAATTTAAAAGCTGCTGTCTGATTGCCAGAGATCACCAGATATCCAAATCAACAAAATATTCACGGTATTCATTGTTCAGAACATAGTCATTATACTGTATACATTATTCAGTTGTCTGGTGAATCACTACATTGTCCTGAGCAAAAGCACACTTGAGTGCATCTAAGGCTGGAATTATAGCATTTAGACCTACAGCGGTTTATACAGTTTTTTGCATCCACACTTAAGTAATTCTTGACAAGCTCTAAGACGCTTCGGGAAGAACAGTCCAAAGTGGTGTCCAAGGAAAGATACTATCTAACTTTTTCCAGCCCAGCAAATCTGGAGATGGAACCTCTGGTACTGCTATTAGGCACGGTCCCCATACATATGAAGCTTGGTACACTGGCCGTTTCACATGTTGTTCAAGTGTATGTAATGTTGGTGGAATGTTTTGATGTGACGGTTGGCAAAATCAAACAATTGTTTTCAAGCATCATTTATATGCTTGCAGGAAGGTGTGCGATGTATAGAAGGAAAACATATCTCTGTATTTTGTCCATATCCGTATGTGACTTGGTGCACGAGACAAGCGAGTGAATATAGCATACAGGTGAGGCATGCTACGCCACACAGCCTGTGCGGTTTTCTTCCCGATCCCATAAAACGCAGACACAATATCACAACCTGCTTCATAGGGTCATTAAAAGCATCACTGCCTAATTCTATTGCTTGCAGGGCCATGGCCAAAAGCCAACCTATTTTTCACAGTTTTCAAACAAGCTCGATATATAACTATAGCAATATTAACCACGTCTGTGTCTGTTGCATATATTACATTTTTTTTAAATCCACGACTAAAGCATGCAGTGTGGAGCATGCCTCCTCTTGAGTGTAATGTAAACCTGACAAATCACAATCATAGAGGAGAGGACAACACATCCTGGCCATGTGTTGAAATAGCTTGCTTTCCCAGTGGAAAGCAATTTATTTTTGTCTATGCGAATATAATAAGAATTTTTTCCAGTCAGGTGGAATATAAGTCTTTGTATCAACCCGCAATGTGTTCCCAGTTCCTCTTTTTTGTCGAGCTAGATATTTCAGACTGTCCTCTCTATAGACGTCCCAGACAATATTTAGACGGTTAACAGATTGTAGCATATTTTCAATATAAGGCAAGAACACATATTCGGGAATAATCTTGGAAGGTTTTGACTAGTTTATGTCCTTTTCTGGGTTCTAGTCTGTGAACCACTCCAGTTCCATCTATGGTTTTTACATCAACATTTGGGACATTTGTTATGAAGGAACCATTAACTCTCCACAACTGATCAAATCTGATTCAGTTGTAGTATGTATGACAGTGCTATTTTATGCTAATGAGAGAGGCCATGCGTGGTTTTCGTGCATAAAAAACTCATCCATATCACTCTCCCTTGATTGGCAAAAAATGTACATCCTTGAGAAGAGTTGCACATCAGCTTTCAGACAGGCCACCCCAAATGTCGATCTATCAGCTGTCTTACTGGAGCTGGTCTTAAACAATTGTAATTTTTTGAATGGTGTTATTGAAGTTCATTAAAAATCTCTGATATTGGGCTATGCCAATATCTTCAGCAGTTCTGATCGTTTTTACGACACATTCACCCATTATCACCTTGCATGGTGTCTAGTGTATACTGATTTCGGAAAAGGGATTATCTGAGTATTTTTCATCGTATTCATTTAATAGTCTAGCTAGCTCTGGACCGCCCACTGTCCAACGATTTAGAGCAGATTCACTTTCTGTGATACCAATTATGCCTCCGTCGCCTTTTACAATTGCATTCAGTCGTTCGTGAACTTGGTCAGAAGCTAATGACGAAAACTTATGTCTAGTTTTCTGTGTGACAAAGTTGCCTTTCTGAAACTCAGCATATATTGTAGGACAGGTCAATTGAAGTCCAAGTGAAACTTTAACGTGAAACTTGAAAAAAAGTTGAAACTTGAGAAACAGTAGTTCCAATTGGAGAACATTATACCAATCATGGAACTGAGGACGAGTGGATGTCATATATTTGCTCCAGTTATTAAAGCTTAATAATTCAACATCCGGTGTAGTGTGTTGATAATCTTCAAATGCCTTTTTCAGAAGTATGAACAAAGCAGATGCTGAAACTTGATGGGCCCATTGTGCCCTTGGTGTGTGTGAACTTTCCTGTAGTCCCAGACCTCTTCCTTCAGTGGTGACACCAGTTGTTGTCATGACGGATATCCAGTCACTCCCACCAAGCCAGTCGCCAATTGCTGCTAACATTGCCATTTGTATGTGAACCACCGCCAACCCCCCCCCCCCCCCCGCCATGAGTAGAACATAATGGTTTTCACCATATGCATGCGGCAGTGTCCATTGTATTTTCTTTGAAATAGCATATAACGATTGATCTACTGTGATGAATAGTATTGCCCTGGGTTGACAGCACATAATGTTCATACCATGCTTCACCATGGCAGGGGAATGTGCACTATCTCTGAACAGTGGTAGTAATGCAATTATTCCGGGTGGTTTAGATACAGACACTTACAAATTAGCGAAATAAGCAGACCAAGATACATTAAAAGAGTGTTGTTATTTAGCTGTATTGATATGTTCAAGCCAACACCTTTGCACTTCATCTTCATCTATCTCAGTGGTTCTTGGAATAGTTTGACTTTCAGATGCTGGTGACCGTATGACATTCTGTGGAATGGGAATTTGAGGAACATTAGTATATCTCTCTGGTAATGACATCATTATTTTAGATCTCTGGTGTGACGTATTGTGTTGATGGATCCCGGGAACTCACTGGTTATCATGGGCCATACTTATGTTGAATAATATATATTGCTGTACCATGGAATGAGTCACAGCTGGAGGTACATAATGGATTGTGATATATATTGTCTAGATTTTCAGTAGTAAACAGGGTACCATTAAGCGACATAGGACACACAGTGCCGTCGTTGTTATATATTTCAATTAGACGATTGGCTTCATCTGTAGAAACGTGTAGTACCCTGTCATATGACACTGAAATGAATACTATTGTGATAAATTCTAAATCTGGTATATATGAGCAGATGTATTATTCTTTTTACCTGACAAGTTACTTAATTGTCGCATGGATCCCAACCCATACATTCTTTTTACCTGACAAGTTACTTAATTGTCGCATGGATCCCAACCCATATATGTGTGTTCACATTGTCTTCAGGATCACCCACTACCAGATTACGACGAGTGTACGAGTGGTGTAAGTTATTGATTGTTTAAAAACGGCAATTAAATGATTTTTATTTTGTTTTATTTAACTCCAATCAATCGGTTTGTTTTATCACATACTGTGACCACAAAAACATATATTTAGACACCAATATTGTGTAAATCGGACTACATCAAGCGGAGAAATGAAAAAAAAAAAAAAAATTCGTGGCGGCCATTTTAAATTTGCATTTTGAGCAGGAACCAAAGAAATGCCATCGTGGTTCCCGCGATTTTCGGAGTCCGCATACCTTAAAACCCTTGTAGACAAATTTTGGTGCTTTTTTCCGGAAGTGCACAACTCGACCAAAATATGTTACATATCTAGGCCTATTCCACTATATGCTGCAGCAATTAACAAGATGCAAAGAGTTTTATAACGAAAATAATTATATAAAGTTGTAAATCAGTTGTGGTTGATGTCTTGCGTATTCTCAAGAATCTGATTATGCTCTATTTTCCCAGGTCTATAATCCAATCAAAGTCGGCCAGCAGCCTACAATACATCATGTGTAGCATACAGTATACGTGGGTGTCATCACATGTACCAGCATGTGTACTGGACTGTAAAGTTATACGTTAAGCCTGTTAACAGTTTGTATGGAACATAGTGGAGAAACAGGACTACACTCACTGCAACCATGAAGTTATTGTTGCAACTATAATGTCCACCCAACACTGGCGTAATGTTGGGCCCAACATTGAACCAGTGTTGGCAGGGCCCGGGATCCAGGGTTTACAATCAGTTGTGGGAGGATATATTCCCCAATATCCATAACGTGGACCCATTTTGTATTTCCCACGCCAACACAACAGACAACCTGTAATTGTACAAAGTGCCAACCAGGCGGAAAGTTTGAAGTTTTAGTTGTGATGGAGGGGTCTCTCAAGAGTAGGGGGGGGGGGGCATTCTACCTTTCAGCATTTAGCAGATTCTTCCCAACTGGAACAGTCTAGACAGGGAGACACTGTATGCTCAAAGCGATTTTCAATGCTACTAGTTCAGATGCCGATCTGGAGTGATTGCATGCTTAATATCTACATGTACGTTGTTGTAATACTTGCCAAGGTGATCTGCCCTGCGCAATTAACAGAAATTGAGAAAAAAACATTTAACAACATTTTATTTGTAACAATCCATTTTCAGTTCCACCTTTTCTGCATTAGCTTATATATTGCATTTGTTAACAACATTGGATTACAAATCGTTGGCTTTCAGATGAAAAAACATTTTTACTTTTTCTAAAAAATGCAATAAAATGGGTATTTTCATAGAATACTACAAGAACATTACAAGTGGCAAGTCACTTTAATCGTGACAATGCGCTTTGGACTTTGAATTACCTCACTAATTCACACATTTTGTAACATGTTTCAAACTGAAGGCAGAAAACCAACGATATTATTTTTAATTCAATATTACAACAATCACTATTGAAGTTTATCAATGGTTAATCTAATTATGTCCTGCTGGACATGATGGAGTCGAAAAAAAACATAGAATCATACATATAATTATAAAATATGATAATCAATCATCTAATATGAACACAAATGCAAACATGTTTGCAAAAAAGTAATACAAATAACAATAAAAACAATACATTTCTCTAGAATTGTTACTTTCGGTTTGATGACTACAATTACCTGTCAAATCACCTACCCACGTAAAATATAACAAGTAAAAAAATTAACACTAAATAGATGTTTTACAACACCAGTCCTGTCATCATATCAATGAAAACAATGCTCTAGGGTACGTGTTGCTAGGAGCAGGCCTACCATTGTTATTTAATATTTTAATCACCTAATATACGGTATCATGTATGCACTTCTGAAATGATCAACAGTGTAAAAAACATGCACATACAGGTGTATGTGTGATTATGTTGTACATTTCATCAGAAAGAAAGAATGATAAAAAACTTGACCATTACTGTCACTTATAAAATCAAACTAAATATTGCCCATCAAGCGTCAAGTGTATCTACATGTAGGCTACATGTAGCAAAATAATAGAATGTTGTGGCAAAATAACAGCAACACAATTGAGGCCAGCCTTGAAAATATGTTTGTTATGGATTTCACAGCAGCTTAAAAGTCAAACGGGAGGGAGGTAATAATTTTTTTTCTCTTGTCAGAGATTGAAAAGTTTGTTTCGGATTTCGCAATTCCATGAAAGTGTCAACCTAGGTGTGAAAATTTTAAAATGGCCAGATTCCCATTTTCATATCTTAATTTCATAGACAACTTGTCCAATTTTGAGAATCAATAATTGTTTGGCCAGGAGACAGAACTACATTGATGTAAAATCGCGCTGATCTTAAACATTTAAACACTATTTGGCATTGGTAACATATTACACAATTTGACACCTGTTTGTATTATTTGCACTATGACATAAGAAATGCCATCAGTAGGAAATATTTAGTGTTTGTTCTAGAGTAGAAGATGTCTGTTGGAAACAATATATATGTTGATGGCTGTACTCGTCTTCAACATCGGTTTTCGGGTGTGACAATTCTGTGTTAAATTGATAAAAACGAATATGTACGTCCGACACCAAATATTATCAAAATGTTTTTTTTCAAGTAGACAAAACACATCCAGTGTTCTAAAATTCCTTATGCAAAACAAAAATGGATCCATTACCCCAGCTATGCAACATGGAGTCACTGTGATGGTTGCCTGTTTGATTATCGCCATGCAAACAAGCGTACGTCCGACACTTTTGTAATGTACGTCCGACACCTTGTGTCAATCACAAGGCTGTTTAGTATACTCATGCCCACTAAATGGCTCAATGAGCCACATGCCAGTTTAATATGAGGTAATGGATGGATATAATATCAGAAAGAGAAATTATTCATCAATTGTGAATGGCAAAGTAGTGTAAAGTTTGCGTAACAGAATTAGCTTGTACGTCCGACACCAAAATAGTAAATTATATTATTTTTTAGATATGATAGTTGGATATCTACTTTAATTTATCTTATATGTTGAATACAAATAGTACCCTTAATGCAAATATGCAATCAGAACTGCATGCAATAGTACAAATGCTGCATGTTGAATATGCAACTCACTGAAGGCCAAACACGATATTTGTGTACGTCCGACAACATGTCTCTGTTGACATGGTGAAGGTCTTTTAATTCTTGATGAATATTCTCTAGAATCTGGGAGTCCAGATACAGCACACAGATCGTGATAAAATTATGTAAAGAGTGGTGAATGACCATTTAACCGCATTTTGATGAATAAATGTGGTACTCTGTTGATAATTTAAGCCATTGAATAGACAATATGATCCAGCCAAAGTCGCCAAATACACTGGAATTCGGCACCACTGCTCACGTTCAGAAGAACTGTTAGCTTGATGAATGTTCATGAACATGGTGAATGAATGCATCGCTCTATATTTACCAACCAAGAAAACACCAATTGGCATTATCAAGGGCCTAACATCTAACATGTCTAAACTAATGGTACCTTATCGACTATTGAACATCGATAATTAATGATGTCTGGGGAGAAGTCACCCGACATACCTGTCAATAGATAACGGAGATAAAAATCATGTAAATAACCTTGGACCATGCCCAATTCGCCTGGACAGCATCAAGGCTGATTTGTAAAACACTCACTTGCCATTTTAATTTTGTAAATTATAGTTTTTATTTTTTTACAAACTAAAATCCAGCTGAAAAGTGATGTTAACTTAGCACCATATACTTCACTCTTACCTAACACAGTTATGATAAGGTTATGGCATGGCCAATTACTGCTATTATTATACATTTTATACTTATATATTGATATATTATGTAATTTTGTATGCCAACACCTCAAAATGATTGTTAAAAAGCATTTTTGACTTTGCTTGTGGGTGTTGCAGGATGAACAAAATCCTTAATTTCAGACATGTACGTCCGACACCAAGTGAGTGTACGTCCGACACCAAAGATATCCAATAATTTCTAGAACAATTAAAATGAAAATGAAAAATATTTCATATGTAATGATAAGACAACACTATCCTCTATCAGTATCAGGCCACATTGTTATGCTGTCACCCAAGGATTCAGACAGATATGGTACTGAAGATTTATTTTACAAAATATCAAATTGTCTGCGTACGTCCGACACCACCCTTATAATGGCTCATAGCCGATATGTGTGAATGACATAAAATATTCAAATGTCCCACATGATACAGTGAGGTGGTGTGTATAAAATAGTAACAACTTAATATAATTCTCATCCCCAGTTGGGGCACCAGGCATAAAATAACTGTCCGAAATGTACGTCCGACACCGTGGAATTGCCCAGTGGTTAATAAAGTCATGAGGAAGCGAGGGAGGTTTTTTTATCACTTGCTAGACAAAAAAGTAACCAACAACAATAATATGTAACAGTCTTTAAAACACAATTTTTTTTAATTTCATCAGGACTGCTCGAAGAATTTGAGTTTTAGATGACACCCAATCACTGCATGTTAACCAAATGACAGAGTATTCTCGGAAAATGACTCCCAGAAATTATTTGTTTGGGGAACACGTAAAAAAAAGTTTTTCCCTTGCAGCATTTTTACCCACCCGGCCAGAAAATCTGAAAAGAGCTCACTTTTTAATTTAGGCCCGATGGACAATTCTGTCAGAAATCCCAGCGAGCACAGAGACATCGGACCAATGATAGTTTATTTTTGGGCCAGCATCAGAGACTGAGTACCAGAAATAAACCAAAATTGGGTTGGTGCCTCTCTTGTTTACTGCGATATCAGTCGCAAGATTGAAACCATCCAGTGTGTTAAGTAAAGTATTATGAATACAATGCAAAGACAGAATCATTTTTTAACAATGTTGCATTTTCTTACCCTAGTGACAGTGTTTGTCACTACCACAGGCTGGCCATGCCAGGTAGCTTTTTTGTGAATAACATACCAGTAAACACAGGAAGTTGTGACAATGCTGACTCAATGCTGGCCCAACGTCTGTGATACTGGATGTGCATTGGCTCACCAACTTGTGTTTGCTCGGATAACAGTAATCTCAAAACAGATTTTGTATTGTGTTCAAAGTGTAAAATGACTATCATGACTATGTAATGTGCATAAGAGCAGAGTGAAGTGGTGCACACTTAACCCTCAAAGTACTCGGCTGCTTTCAGCCTTTTTGTTTGATTTTGAAGTAAATACTCCAGCAGCACCTCTGATGTGGATTATCAGGCTGTAGGGGGAAAGAGGCTGGTAGACTTAGTCAACCAGCTGACTCTTGAACGCTGCCACAGATTTTTATTCTATGGGAGATGCCATGAGAGAATTCCAATCAGGGATAGTTAGATGCCAAAAAGAATTTTTGTCTTTCAAACAAGAAATTTTGAAGGAAAACACTGGGAATAGACAGGAATACATTACAAAAACACATTTCCTCTGATAAAATCAGTAAGAGACAACAGATTGAAATCTAAATTGTTTTTTTAGATGTCACCGATTTCATCGGCTAATCTTACAGAAATATTACAATTTAAAAAATATATTAATAAGTCTCTGTGGCAGTCAGTTGGTACATGTAGTACTGTAGATCTGGTAATATTCGCTAGGTTCTATTTTTCGCGAGAAGACAAATTCGTGAATTCAAGAATCTTGCACAATTAGTTTTTTAATAGCGCTACTTAAGAAAAATGAAAATTTGCAAATTGTAAACTCGTGAAAACAAATTTTTAATCAGAAAATCACGAAAATTTAAACACAAAAATTACCAGATCTCTACAGTACTGGGGGAGGGTATTACAACATTTTCAGGCCCGGCATTATTTCCCTTACATGTTTACATATACATAATTATTTTCAAGCCAGTTTCAAACCAAATTAAATGCCATTGAAATTGATAAAATAGTTAGTTTTGATTAATAAACTTGGGAGATGTATACATCTCTTTTTCATCGATTGGATGCATTAGCAATTTCAGGTTCAAATGAATGAAAACTAAAGACTTACAATTTAATAAGACATTAAGGTTCAATTAGAAGAAATTCAAAAGTAGCAAAAACATTCCAAGTGTATTCAAAACTTAGACATAATCTGCTACTTCCAAACAGAAAAAGGCTGCAATTTCCATCGGTGGTCAAGTCTCTTCATTTTCTGCATGCACAATTTCACAAATCTATGACAAGAGCTGAATATTTGATATTTCCACACAACCATGATAATAATTTATATAAATTATAATGCCAAATGCTTTTTGCACTTCCAAATCTCATGTGGCATAGCTTGTTCTTGGTAACACCTCTGATAGTGTTCTTTTGGCAGCTGTTGACAAATGGTCAGGGAATTGAATGTCAAACTCCACAATTAAGTCCCCCCTTTTTGACGGTTGCTTTGGGTGAGGGAGCCCTTGTCCACCTATTCTCTGCATACTTTGTGGTTTCACCATGTCAATAGCAAGTTTAAGTTTTCTTCCCTCGATAGTTGGCACCTGGAGCTCTGTTCCACACAATGCCTGGAAAAAAATAAAGATTCATGAGATTGTTCCCCTGGCCCGAATGTAGTACTCAACACCAAAACTGAATGACGGTTTCTGATGGACAGTTTACCACCAGGTGACATGAAACACATAACTTCACATGTATGATATTTTACACGTCTGTCATCAAAATATACATTGCTAGATACACATACCCCACACAAGACAATACCATGTGGAATCAGCGGCGGGAGAATGCAGGTGACGTCATAGACCGTATACTGTCTAGTCGGAGAGGACATTCTAGGGTTTGCACGTTTGAAATGTCGCCTACTACATGAAAGTTTTTCATACCGGTATATTTCGCCAATTCATTTCCATCATTCCATTGTATATCTAGATATGTACAACGATCATTTTCTATTTTTTCATCATGCCCAAATAAGAACATTTGAAGATGATAATCATATGCGCTGGTAAATTATTTGCTGGTTAACCGAGGCCCGTGGCAGTAAAATGTCATACCCTCGATACTGCAATTACCGGTTCCTGATTTAATACCATCTGGCGGGTTGGGGTAGGCCTATATGTCAAGGTTCAATTTGTTCAGTATCGCGTAGCAAATAGCTACACAATTTTGGCCAATTGTTAATCAAACTTGAAATTAATGAGCGAAATACTTCATCTTTAATGATTGGGAAACCCAATAAATTTAGAGCTTGGTTTCAAATCGCTACACAATATTTTGAAAACAAATTGAACCCTGTATAATGTGTAGGCCCACTGGCTATCCACCACTAGCTGGTTCTCACGTGGCCAAATGATGGCCCGTGAAGTACAGAAACGTGGCGTGGGTATATATTCCTGTTGATTACGTCACTTTATTGAACCACAGTTGACACGTTTTACTATGGCATGAAAGTATTAATTGTAATTTATTATTATATAATCTAATAATAATAAATGCAATCTAATATATTTAGGACCCGAGCCGTCACAAATCAATCTTACTAACACACCATTACTGCGCTGTAAACTACGAGTGCGCGGTGTGTAAGGCTCAAGCACTAAGAAAGGCCTATTTTGACCTTCTGCTCGGTATAAACAGGTGTGTGGTATAGTCCAGAAATATCAGTATATACATTTTATCATGTTTATATGGCATTTCAATTTGTAATTTGTTTACATTTATTGCTGATCATCTGAGTGTTGACCATCTGGATGTTAAAGCTGATTATTTCAGACTTAATGGCAATCACGAGATCGCTAAATTTATGACATAAGTTCAGTACTTAGCATCTGATCTCATCTCCATTAGAAAAGTTAGGATCAATCTTAACTGAAAGTTGCGATACCAAAATAACCTACCTCTCGTAATCCAATTTTGGCTTTGTATTTTACATCACAACCATCACGAACAAAATGCGGATGAGGTTTGTCTTTAACTTCAAACACAATGTCTGCAGGGATGTTGTTTGGGGTTTGGTCACCTTCTTTTGGGAAAGTAATTTTAGTGCCAGATTTCCATCCAGGCCGAATATCAATTGTTAGCACCTTATTTTCAGTTCTTGTGGTTCTACCATCAGGATTTAGCACCTTTCTTGTAATTTTCATTTTTTTAACACAACCTTTGTAAATATCCTCTAATGACACCAGTAGATTATGCCGCACTGCAGGGTCTTGTCGCTTTGCACGACCAGATTTGGGAGCGCCATGTCCATGCATGTGCTGCATACCGCCACCAAACTGTGAGAAAGGATCGTCATCAATATCCATCTGGTCACCACTGAAATTTGTGAAAATCCTCGAGTTTCCAGAGTTACCAGGCATACCTTGATTTCCGAAAGAGAAAAATGATTGAAATGGATTTTCATCACCAAAAAACATTCTGAAAGTTTCGTGTGGGTCACCGTGATACTGGTAATTGAAATGAGCTCCGCCTCCTGGTCCAGTATTTCCGGATCCGGCCTTCAATCCGTCCTCACCATACTTGTCATACATCTCTTTCTTCTGTGGATCACTCAGTACTTCATAGGCTTCAGCTATTTCTTTGAATTTATCCTCTGCTCCAGGTGACTTGTTTTTGTCAGGATGGTATTTCAAGGCCATCTTCCGATATGCCTTTTTGATCTCTTCTTCCGTCGCCCCTTTGGCAACTCCCAACATCTTGTAGAAGTCTTTCCCCATACTTCTATCCTGAAAATAATTATTTCAAACATGTTCAATTAACCCTCGTGCTGCTGAATTGTTTGCTTCTAATTTTAATCATTCATTCGGTTCAAATGAAAACAAATATTTATGTTGATGAAAAATAGACATCTACAATATTTATTTATTGAATTCTCTAAGCATCTACATGTACCAAAAATTATTTGATCGAATTTAGTGATATTTTGATTGATCTAAAACATGCTTGAAACCGTATATATGTATACAGGGCTCGAAAATTGCCCCTGTCCGATGGTCCAATATGACCAGCAATCTGGGAAGTCCGAGTTCATTTTTATCGGGCTGGTCCTGCTGCACAGCCATGTGCATGCAAAGGGATTGCCAAAGTCTGTCTCCAAGTAGGATAATGATGAACATTGCAGTTGGCTAATTGAAGACAGTTTTTTATTAAAAACATATTATTAAAATTTGTTTTCGTTTGCGAAAAATATTTTATTCAGATGAGGGACATGTGATATTTGGGGAAGGACTAGTAAATTTTTTAGCATGTTGTCTGACAGGAGAAGTAGAAATTGGTTAAATTTCAATTTCTCAGCTGTATATATATGTTTCCAGCAGCATAAGGGTAATTAACAAAAAATTGACGGAGAAATCACCGAAAAATCATGCGATCCTGGTTAATTTGATGGCGAGTATAGACTACCACAAAAAAGCCATTCATCAGGGTCTGACTGTTGACCATGGACTTTCTCAGTTACTGTACAGTGACAGTGTACTGACCCTGTAGCCCTATTATTATCGACTGTGCCAGTGGGCTGGCTCCGCGCTCGGCTACTGTACTGACTCTGCTGAGTGTGACTTGGGCTAAAGTAAAAGTCACTTTATTTCTGTCACTTTCGCGTTGCATGTTTTTCGTTCATTGCTCAAACAAATTTCATCCAATTTTTATGAGATTTGACAAGCGTTGGTTTATAGTCTTAGTTTTACTACACCTGCCCTGAAAATTTCAAGATTTTTTTTTATGTATTATAAAAAATTAGACCATTTGACATGTAGATTTTGCAAATTATGACGCTCCTCTATAAACCCATTGAACGCTATCACTGTACTGTCTGTAGTATAGCCTATATCAGCTTAAAGTTCAATCACGAAATTCCACCATATCATGTCAAATTATGACAAATGATTTAACTTTTGAAATAGACTACTCATTCAAATTCCAGGAAATTTTTGGGGCAAGCGACGGAGTACTTGCAAAAAGTGCTTGCAAAATTTCATGGAAATTGATTTAGAATTGCCTGAGAAATCAGCAAAAACACCCAACGCTGGTGAAATAGTGAGTGACTGAGTCTGAGTGAGTAGGCCTAGGAGGCTAGGGCGGCCTAGCCTTAACCAGGGGTCTGGCCGGACGAATGGTTGCCAACTGGTGGCTAGTACGTAGCGCCAGCATGTATTCGTACGGAAGCTCATTAGAGTAAGCCTAGCCTAGCCCTAACCCTGTAACTAGTCACTACTAGTGTAGGCACTTGTGTAAACATGAAACTGGGGTCTAAAAAAAGGAAATTTATGACGTCGTTTTTTTGGTCGTTTTTAGTATATGTAGAAAAATGGTATAAATGTTATGGTCTCTGAAGGCATAAAAATGTGTTCTATTTATTATGAAAAAATAACTTTTATGATGGTTTAAACTTAGAACTAGGGTCTGGAAGAAAATAACGACGAAACCTGTATTATCGCCCAATGTACAGATTTCTAAAAAATTTAGCTTGTACTTCTATAACTAAATATTTTGTTCTGGGACCTAGTACAATAATATAACCTATTGGTACAGTTAACATTATATCTTTTCGAACATGTCTGTGAAATTTTATGAGAATCAAAGGGGTAGCAGGTAGTGAAATTTAGCATTTTTTTTGCATTTGACCTTGACCTTTCACTGACATTATTGAAGGTCAAGGTCACCGAAAAAAATAATTAAATGTGCAATCACTTTCCATAATATTTACCGAACCTAAAAATGTCAGGTTATTATATATTTAAATTTGAAAAAGTATTGTTACTTTTAAGAAAAGTTGTGATGTTTTTTTATTTTTATTAAAAAAGAGGCTTTTTCCTGCAAAAATTCTGCAGTTCTTAACAATAGCATAGAAAAGGCAAATTTGCATAGGAGAAAATGAAAATATCTCAAAAACTATTTGAGATATTTAAAAAAGGAACAGCATATTGTTCCTGTTTTCTATAGCTATCACTGTGCCAAATTTGAACATTTTTGGAGCAGCTACAGCATTTCAGTACAGTGCTGACCATAAAAAAACAGTAAAAAATCACAATTTTATTTCAATGTGTCTCTATCTGTTATCATACACAAAAAAAGCCTGTTTCAAAATACATTTTTGGCTGTAACTTTTTTATTCCTTATACGATTTTGAAAAATGAGGCCTTTTTAAAATTGTAAGACCCCGTAGAATAAAATTAATCAAGCAGAGTTAATAAAAACGTTAAATTATATTTTACTGTCAAGTGCCTATACTATTACTATACTCACCGTCAAATTAAAATTGATCAACCAGGATCGCATGATTTTCAACGATTTATCCGTCAATTTTGAACCGATTTCCTTGAAATTTTGCGAAGATCATTTTCTACTAAAATCCTAACAGCGGTAAAAAATTCGCAAAATTATATTTAGTAGGTCTATGTCAAAAGTTAGACCATTTGGCATGTAATAAAATTCTACAATTAGTTTGATGGGGTTATAGAGGGACGTCGTAAATTTAATTTACTACATGTCAAATGGTCTAACTTTTTTGCAATACGCTATATAATTTTACAAAATTTTCAGGGCATTCAGGATTTAAGTAGAAAATGACCTTTGCAAAATTTTCAGGAAATCGGTTTAGAATTGACGGAGAAATCGCCGAAAATCATGCGATCCTGGTTAATTTGACAGCGAGTGTAAGTGTAACGTTAACGTTAGTATTCAGTAGTCTATACTCGCCGTCAAATTAAAAATGATCAACCCAGATCGCATGATTTCCGGCGATTTCTCCGTCAATTTTGAACCGATTTTCTTGAAATTTTGCAGAGGCCATTTTCTATTAAAATCCTAACAAGGGTAAAAATTTCGCAAAATAATATTTAATATTTCAAAAGTTAGACTATATGCCATGTAATAAAATTCCAAAATTAGTTTAATGGGTTTAAAGAGGAACGTCGCCAGGGGAAAAAATTCATCATTTTTATCCACTAGCCAGCCGGGCTAGTGAAACTAAAAATCCACTAGCCCTTATGATTTTTTAATCGCCCTTACTAGTTACTGGACTATGCGCGATATTGCTGAATCATTGGTTAATGATTTTTTCCCCTTCTGACCCATCTTCCGTAGGCTTAGCCTGAGCATTTTTGCTGCAGGTGGGCATTTTAGCTTTAATCTGCAGCTGTTTAAGCTCAGGTGAAGTCAGAGTGACCAGCCACGCCACCTGAAAATGTCTCTGTCGGCCTTTATCTTCATATAAAGTTACGTTATTGAACCAGCATTTCTTCTCCAGTTTACTTTATTTTCTTAGCTGGTGGCGACCCCACCTCCCATAATTCACTTAGATTTAATTGGCTGTTCATAATTATTACATGTACAGACAATTAATTTAATCCGACATTGGCTCACTAGTATTCATTCCAACTTGGAGAAAGAAGGGGCCATGTTGCCCACTTCGGTGAAAAAAGGGGACATCTAAAAAAAAACGTAAACTGTTCTGCCAATATAATCAAGTCAGTTATTTTAAACATAATAAAAATGATGTCAAATAAGCATACTTGAAAAAAATATATATATATTCTTTCATATCGTTTAGGGGCTATTCAAGGTAACTGAACTTGATATGTAGTCCTATCAAGAAAGAAGTAGGGAAGTCTATGGAGCTCTAGCCTCTATGGCATCATGACACAGCAAGACACAACATAACTGGGATAAAAAGGTTATCTCAGGTGTATTAAATTAGGCCTTTTCTGGGGGTGTAATTTACTTTGTGTTAGGCCTATTGGCATGGTTAGACCTTCTTAGTCTGAACACCCCTATGTCCAGTTATTCACATCGTTTCTGCGCCGACATACATGCGCCAGCGGCAGCCCTGTGTGTGACTGAAACTGGAGTATTGGCCACAGCTTGCATTCACACAAAATTGCAACACGTTTTTGCAGACGTTTTTATGTAAGATTATTGCTTGATTCATCAGGTCTATAATACATGAGTCTTTTAGAATCAGCAACAAATCTGCATCCAGTGTTCAACACAGAAAAGAAATAGGTGGGGACATTTGTCTCACTACCCTGAAAACAAAGGAGACATTTGTTCTCTAAGTGCGTAATTGACACTTTAGTGTTCAGCACAGACAGAAAATAGGGGGGTAATTTGTCTCACTACCCTGGAAAAAAAGGAGACATTTGACCTCTAATTGCGTAATTGTCGCAATATCGCGGCCTGTGCTGAACATTGGCATCTATTCACCCACAGCTCGTTGGGCAATGAAATGTTGTCAGCATGCTTGTATGTCAAAAAAAACTAGATAAATGATCTTCTTGATCAGTGCCATTTTGAACTGTGAAATATCGGGTGAAACGAATGCTGGGAACCAGGACGCAAAAAGTGACGCTGTGGGCTGTCATGGCTACCGCAGATCGGGCCACATGCAATAAACGCGCCCACGCACCGCTAATTGACCAGGCCGTAGGAATATACTGGTCAGTAGTTTGTTTAACAACTTGGTGAACGTGATTTTTATGTCCACGTGTGTCAGCATCAAACTTGATTCAGTTGCTCACTTTTTAGTGTGCCAAATCTTGAATTATGTGCACTTATGTGCTCCTCAAATGTAGGTCCCCCTAAAAGGCTGATACACACAACCACGTGTGAGCCGAAACAACGCTCTGTAGCGCGCAACGACGACGACGCCTGTACATGCTGTGCAGCGCTCTGCAGTTATGCGTAAATTTAGCCACACATGATCTGCGGATCGCACAGGGAATCAGTCGCCAGCAGGGCTAGTGACATGCTGATTTACTATCGCCCTTACATAATTCTTGTCGCCACGGGCGACCGGGCGTATGTGAATTTGCATCCCTGGTCGCAATTTCAATTTATTACATGTCAAATGGTCCAACTTTTGAAATACGCTATATAATTTTACGAAATTTTCAGGGCTGTTAGGATTTGAATAGAAAATGGCCTTTGCAAAATTTTTTAAAAATCGGTTCAGAATTGACAGAAAAATCGCCGAAAATCATGCGATCCTGGTTAATTTGACAGCGAGTGTAAGTGTAAAAATGATCAACCAGGATCGCATGATTTTTGGCGATTTCCCCGTCAATTTTGAACCGATTTTCTTGAAATTTTGCAGAGGCCATTTTCTATTAAAATCCTATTAGACCTCTAGGGGTAAAAATTTCGCAAAATGATATTTAATATTTCAAAAGTTAGACCATTTGCCATGTAATAAAATTCCAAAATTAGTTCAATGGGTTTAAAGAGGAACGTCATAATTTCAATTCTTTACATGTCAAATCATGAAATGCAATGAAATGGTCTAACTTTTGAAATACGCGATATAATTTTACGAAATTTTCAAGGCTGTTAGGATTTGAATAGAAAATGGCCTTTGCAAAATTTAAAAAAAATCGATGGAGAATTGACGGAGAAATCGCCGAAAATCATGCGATCCTGGTTCTTTTGACGGCGAGTATATAGTCTAGTCTATTCTGTAACGTCTATGACGTTAGATAACTCACTTGAAGTTGAACAATATTGAAATCCTTAATGACCTAGGCTTATATTCGAAATTAAATCTGTCGAAGGCCGTACCTTAGGCTCTCGATCATAAATATAAACTAGCAGAGGACGGCACCTTTTACATGTTTTTACTGAAAATTCCTGAAATTTCTCGACGTTTCTGGAGGCTGGTTGTTGATTGTTTATTTTCTTCCGTTTCCGGGTCATGGGTCATGTGGGTGACGTTGGGCTTAGAGGAGAGGCGGGCTAGTCGTAAACATGTAAAAGTTACCATATTAAAATACTCATAACGATGGAGGTCCCTGGATGGAGGTTGGATTAAAATCAAAATTAGCTATCTAGTAGGGTGAAAAACCCAACTTTCATGACCACTTTCTGGCTAAGATGTTTTGATGATTGATTTGACTTCATTGAACGTTTTAAAAATATTTAGCCCCAGTGTCCCTCGCAAAAATCCAGGCATTTTTTTCTAGAGGCGTAAATCCAAACGCCTCCGCCATTATGAAAAAATAACTTTTGACATATTTATAAAAGCTACAAATATGAATAAATACACTTTTTTGGCTAATTCGACCACAAGGAATTCATTTCTGACGTCAATATGGTATTAAAACACATTTCTGACCCTAAAATCCAAATGGCCAAAAACTGGAGAACCCTTATAAAAACTGGACAACCCTTATTCTAAATTGTCAAAGTCTACGGGGCAAAGTCGAAGCTTTCCAATCATCTGTCGACTACTTCCAACCCGACTGTATTCTTGGCACGGAATCCTGGCTTGACAAAAGTGTTTCCACAAACGAAATTTTCCCTCCTGGTTATAAGATCTTCCGGAGAGACAGAATTACATCAACTCAGGGGGGGGGGGGGGAGTGTTTATCGCTGTCAAAGAAAATTATGACGTATCTCTCCTCCCTGATACTGTTACAGACACGGAACTTTTATGGGCGAAAGTCCACTTTGAAAAATCAAAATTCTTAATTCTCGGATCCTAAGCTTTTATCGACCTCCTGGCTCAAAAATTAAAAAAATGGAAGAATTCAGCAGATCTTTAGATCTTCTTCCAAAAAATTTAAACCAAACCATCATCCTTGGTGGAGACTTTAATCTTCCGGACATAGACTGGGAAAATAGTCTAGTTTTGCCCTCAGCCACCAACAAGGGGCAGTGCGAGCACCTTTTGTCTAGCCTGGATGATCATGCCTTGACCCAAGTACAAAAAGGACCCACCAGAGACAAAAACATTCTAGACCTTTGTATGAATAATAAACCAGGATTAATAAAATTATCCCGCAGCGTACCTGGAATTTCGGACCACTGTGCAGTACTGACAGAAGCCGACATCAACTCCCCGTATAGGCCCTATCGACGTTCAACTGCTCGCCCAGTGCGTCAGTTTAAAAAAGCAAGTTGGGAAAACATCAGGCAAGAAATTAGGAGACATTGGGCCTCCTTTTCCAAAGACAGCCCCAATAATTCGGTAAATGAAAAATGGTTGAGGTTAAAATCCATCTTGGTGGACTGCCTGAATAAATTTGTACCAACAAAATTAACATCTAAACGCCAGAACTTGCCCTGGCTTAATAAATCGCTCCGCAAGGCTATTCGAAAAAAGGCAAGACTTTATAACAGAGCGAAAACTTCAAAAAGACCTGACCTTTGGGCAAAATATAAATTACAGAAACGGGACACGCAGCGAAACCTTAGACGTGCCCGTTGGTCCTTTATTAACGACAAACTTTTAACATCTCTGGAAACTAAAAATTCAAAGCCTTTCTGGCGCTATATAAAATCACAGCGTCAGGATAGGTGTGGTGTCTCTCCTTTATTGCATGATGGCCAACTGCATTCAGACAGCAGGCGCAAGGCCGAAATCCTCAACCAACAGTTTTGCTCAGTATTTACTGATGAGGACACCACTAATATTCCTAAATTAGAAAGACCACCAACAACTCCCATGAATAATATTGAAATTACACAATCTGGTATAACTAAATTATTGAGTGAACTGAACGTCGATAAAGCACCCGGACCTGACGAGCTCCCAAATTTACTCCTCAAAAATGCTGCCAAAAAGATATACCTTTTTTTAACAGATATTTTCGAACACTCTATCCGGACCGGGAAATTACCCGATGAATGGGGCGAGGCTAATGTAGCCCCTGTTTTCAAGAAGGGAGATCGGCATACTGCTTCTAATTACAGGCCGATCTCCTTGACATGTGTTTGTGCCTAATTTGCTCGAACACACTATTTGCAAGAACATCATGACCCACTTTACCAAAAACAAAATTTTAACGTCTGTGCAACACGGTTTCCGTGCAGAGCACTCTTGTGAAAGCCAATTACTACTGACCACTGAAGATCTGGTTCAAAATTACGAGGACAAAATTAAAACTGATTTAATTGTTTTAGATTTTAGTAAGGCTTTCGATGTAGTTCCTCACCAACGTTTACTACACAAACTTGATCATTACGGAATTAGGGGACCTACACTTCTTTGTAATTGTTAACAATTGTCCAAAATAACATAAATAATTGAACATAACGAGGAGAATATCATGACGGGAAGAATGATTTCAAGCGTGATCACGCTAGACGTAAGGTGTGAATTACACTGATACGTACTGCTCGAGGTGTATCCAGTCACATGTTTTGTTTTGTTCTTTTCAGATTACGTGTTGTCGCCAAATATATTCATTTTTATTTATTTATTTGACTTTCCAGTTAATAACATGCAAAAGTGGTACAATAGCGTGAAACATGCCATTATATGTACATGTATTGCCGTGTCCGTATTTTGTTGCTGAGAAAGCGATAGGCCCTACTAAATATAAAACATATTAAGACTGCACATAATTTACTACTTAGAACAAGTCTGCTTTCTATTCTATTTTGAAGACGGTGGTAATTACAACAAAAATAATTTATGGATGGACTTCGAAAATGCTATTGAATCTTTGGGAAAAACCAACACTAAAATAAATTAGAAAATTAATTTAATTATAGGCTGCTGGGCTGATAAGGTTAACGAGCCACTTAGGCATATCAAGGGGATTAGCGTGAATGATCTGATTATGTTACGTCATGATGACAATGACATTTAGGTGACTTATTCATAGCACTAAGTCAGGAAGCGAGCTAAATGTGTTTTCGAATTAAATTGATATCTATATAAAAAAAATCTAATCATATTCGACTATAATTGTATGTCTGAGAAGTACGGAAATATAATAATTATGATTCTGATGATACAATGACACATCAATTGCTGTTCATGATCATCGATGACACAAGTTGAGTTGTGATAGAAGTCACACCTCGACATTCATTAAGCTGATGACAACAAGTGAGTTGTGACGTCAGGAGTTACACTGGAGCACTGGATTGGTAAGCTGTGATCTCACGATAAACCGAATTCATTTATATGGCTGTATTTCTTAACGACTACAGGGTTATTACAAGTTGTTATGAGTTTTTATAGGTTATTATTGTATTTTATAGGCTATTGCAATGGGGGTTACCCCTTATTGATAGTTTCAGACGACATATGGACCATCCTGTGATAGGCCAGCCCATTGAAAGTCTGCATCAGCGCGAATTTGTTAATAAAACATTGATTTGTTCCATTATTTGCGTTATGCGGAGCAAATACAATGCTGTAATGAGTTATTATGAGGTTATTATGAGGTTAATATGGGTTGTTCTGGGTTAATATGGGTTATTCCGGATTATTATTGGTTATTCCGGGTTATTATGGGGTTTTGTCGTACCGTCCTGCCAGGCTATGTTCTGAGTCCTCAGATTCTGATGAATATGTCATGCTATTCTGTTTAACATCATCTGGTTTTATTTTCATACCAGCTTCATTTAGTTTTTCCGAGACGAGCCTGAGGTGGTTAATGTGCTCAACAGCATTTCTGCTGTATATGATTATATCATCAATGGAAAAAGAACAACACTGATCAGTCCATGTAGCCCCTGTCCATGGTGCGTAGGAAGAGGCTGAAGCGTTGGCCATTTCATACAGCCTTATCTTGAACTCATTCCCAGTGAACTCAAGTGAAGGTTGTTTTGTATCGATACTCTGGTGCTACTGGAATCTGCCAGTATCCACTTTTGAGATCTGAAGTCGAAAACAACTTGGCAGTCAGTAGGAGTCTTTTACTGTGGCCGCATTAAGCTCACAGTAGTTGGTGCAGAAGATCTAGGTATGATTCATTTTTTGGGGGGTAAGTGTGACTGGCGGCACCCATGGTGATGTTAAAATCTAGATTATGCCCGCTTTTATCATTTCGTTGACCACTTTCCTTATTCAGAGGGGTGTACAGTAGGCCCTCAGTAGTTTAATGGGTCAGCAGCCATTAAGCACAAATTCTCTACTGCTGTCATGAATGAGACTGTGAGCCTCACCGACCAGGACTTTGTTGTTTAGTTGTTCCAATCTGCTGATGCGTAGCATCCATTCAAACACACATGTTCACACAGTCATGGTTAACGGGATACTCGCATCAGCCATGTTGTACTTCTTTTTCGTGTCTCATTCGTGTCAGCAGTAGAGAATATGTGCTTACAGAAAAAGCTACATTCGATCAAACAGAGGCCAGAAGAAAACACCATAGCATAAATCCTGCGATTCTGAAGCCAAGCTCGCCTACCCCACAGCATGGGCGAAGAGGGTAACGTAGTCAGCTTCCTGAAGGGATTCACTGACAGAGCCTTTGCTGGCCACCTGTTGAGAACAGTACAAGCTAATATTCTCAGAACAGCAACAGAGGTGGCCCTGGAGAAGGAGAATGAACGGAAAAAAGAACACCAGGTGATGGACGAAGAACCCATAGAGGTGGGTGCGGCACAGACAAACCAGAAGTCGGCAGATGGGTTTCTGTTGATTCTGGAAATGGTGCAGAGCCACATGGGGCAACTACAGCCTGCATGGATAAGCAGGAGCCTCGCACAACTACCGGCACCGAGATGAGTCAGCACCTTGGTGCAAAAAAGAGAGCGGAGGCAGTATTGTGGACCCCGCACACAGATGCACAAAAGACAGTGAACCTGAACCCCAACCACTGTGCCAACAAAGAACTGACGGTAAGTCGTGAACAGCCGGCCAGCCAATCTGCGCATGCTGCAAAGGGGTAGGCCATTACGCATTTTGTATATAGCTAGAATTGCTGAAGAGCATGTCCATTCCCTAATCGATACTGGTGCTGCCAGATCACTCACGACTGAAAAATAAATATCTAATGTGTCTCAAACTGAGATTTCTGTCCTTACTTTGGCCATCCGGTCTCGTATGCAAACTTGGCGGTACTCACCTGCCAGTGATTGGTGAAACAGAAGCCAAACTCATGGATGCTGACGCGCCCCCAGTACTGGTCACAAAAGACTTCCCACATGAGTTACTGATAGGCAGTGATGCCATCAGCCGAGGGAATGGGAAGATTGATAATGGAACAAAGAAAGTGACGCTTGGTCATTACGCCATATACAGACTTCATCCCCCATACAGCCTCTGTCTGAGAGCTGTTGCCACCGGCCTTGCATCAGTGACGCCATGAAGGGGTATACAGACGTTTTTGACTACTGCAACTCAATGACCCTCACCATAAAACTTAATGGCTGCTGACCCATTAAACTGAGGGCCTACTGTACACCCCTCTGAATAAGGAGAGTGGTCAACGATATGATAAAAGCGGGTAAAATCTAGATTTCAACATCACCTTGGGCGACGCCAGTCACATCGACCCCCAAAAAGATGAATCATACCTAGATCTTCTGCATCAACTACTGTAAGCTTAATGCGGCCACGGTAAAAGACTCAGACTCCTACTGCCGGCCAAGTTGTTTACGCCATTAGATCTCAAAAGTGGATACTGGCAGATTCCAGTAGCACCAGAGTATCGATACAAAACAACCTTCACTTGCCATAGCGGCCTATTTGAGTTCAAGCGAATGCCGTATGAACTGGCCAACGCTTCTGCCTCTTCCAACGCACCATGGACAGGGGCTACATTTTACTCGTGTCACCAGTGTCTCTCTTTTATTTCAGACACTGGTAATTACCCCGATTAGCTAGTATTCACCAGCTACTCTCTGTACTGCCGCATCTAGGTGCGTGGGAAAAAACCCTGCTTTCAGAATGGTGGCCTCACAGAGTGCAAAATAACCCGATTCATGTTATTACCATTGACACTTCTGAAAATGAGATAAAAATATCTAGGCTGAATATACACTGATATATACCGTATATAGTAAAAATTGTGCTTAGCTCATACTTTTAAAAACTCCATTAAATTAATTATCAATAAATATAAAATTGAAAGTGGAACACTTATGGATACCCTCAGGTTTGTATGACGAGCACTGCGTGCACAAATTCCGATGTGTTGGCAGCGGATGGACAGGTGTGCATCTGAACACAATTGACCAATCACTGATCTACCTCACCGCCGTGCCTGATTTATGATTCGCTGGCTGCCCGTTGGCAGACGGTGACGTAACAGACGACAGTGACACCTGGTGTTGAATATGTGTAAATGCCACGCAAAAACTCAGTGGGTGACTGTGACACTCACTGATAACTCAGTGTAGGGCTACATAGACTGATCAGTGTTGCTTTGTCTCCATTGATGATATAATCATATACAGCAGAAATGCTGCTGAGCACATTTACCACCTCAGGCTCGTCCCGGAAAGTGAAGCTGACATGAAAATAAAACCAGATGATGGTAAACAGAAGAGCATGACATATTCATCAGAATCTGAGGATTCAGAACATAGCCTGGCAGGAGGTGTAATCCAATACATATATTATATTTCCAGTATACTTGTCTCCTTGCTTCACGTGATGGAGGCCTATGTACGATATATACGTGCAGAATTTTATTCTATTTTATTTTATTATTTTCTATTTTTTTATTGTAATTTGTGATTGCTATTTAGAGCTATGCATTCATCCATAGGCATAAGAACTGTTGCATTCATACCACCCTGCAAGGGGATCAAATTCTGCTTTGCTTAAAAAAATGGATTTTTTATCCAAATTTGTCAGCCATTTTAGATTTTAGGGTCAAAAATGTGTTTTAATACCGAATTGACGTCAGAAATGGATTCCTTGTGGTCGAATCAGCCAAAAATGTGTATTTATGCTTATTTGTAGCTTTTATATGTCACAAGTTATTTTTTCATAATGGCGGAGGCGGCCATTTTGGATTTACGCCTCTAGAAAAAAATGCCGGGATTTTTGCGAGGGACACTGGGGCTAAATATTTTTTAAAAGGTTCAAGGAAGTCAAATCAATCATCAAAACATCTTAGCCAGAAAGTGGTCATGAAAGTTAGGTTTTTCACCCTACTAATCTGTTGATTATTTAGGGAATTAAGCTAACCGTTGATTATTTAGTGAATTCTCTGTTGGAGAAGAAGACATTTTAAAATCTTTACATACCGTAGCTTGAATGTTAGTAGGCTGGATGGGCTGTTAGGTTTCTCAAGGTCCAGGATGGGGCAAATGAAATAGTTGGGGGGGGGGGGGCAGGGCTGGCCAAAAGTTGCATTGATTGGCGATCTACACTGATTAAAATAGGCACCAGAAAAAAATGTGTGCAGCCTATGAGAACTCGGATTACTTTGCATCCATATCATTCCATTCTGTAGTCTGCCTCAGTGTATGTGGGCGATTTCTGGAGTCGTGTCGTGTCGCGCAATATAACCCTTTGGTGCGTTTTGTCCTTGTCTGTCGCTCTAGTGCACTACATAGCGACAATTTGCCAGCCCTGGGGGCTATCTAGTGCAATAGCACATATTATAAATTTATGTTTATATTCGGGCCGTATACCCGATGATATAAAAACAGCAAGGGTTGTTCCACTTTATAAGAAAATTCGAAATCATAACCAGAAAATTACAGGCCTGTTTCTATTTTAACTGTAACAATAGGCCTAATGTCAAAAATTCTAGAAAAAAACTGTAGGCCCACATAATTAAGCAGTTAGAAAATTATTTAAGACCTAGAAAAATACTGTATGATTATCAATCAGGATTAAGGAATTCTTATTCCACCGATTCTTGTTTAACACACTCATGGATTAAAGTTATAATCCATGAACACACTGACAAACAAAATCAGATTTGACACGGACAAAGGAAACTATAGGGACTAGGCCTACTGGCATGGTCATGATCGACTTTCAAAAAGCTTTTGATACTGTCGATCGTGATATATTTTAAATAAACTAAAAGCTATTGGCTTGATTGATCTTTCAAAATCTTGGTTTTCATCATATTTTAAAAATAGATTTCAGAAGACTGAAGTTGATGGTATTTTTTCAGATCCCATGGTGGTTCCCTGTGGAATAGCCTACCGCAGGGATTCATCTTGGGACCATTGCTATTTCTAATTGATGTAAGCGATATGGAGGCAGATGTATCATGCAGATTAATCATTTATGCTGATGATTCAACATTATCGGTCTCAGGTACATCGGTTTCTGTCATAGGGGAAACTCTTTGACATGAACTGACTTTTCTAAGTGAATGGCTAGTGGATAATAAGCTATCCATTCACTTAGGAAAGACCGAAAGAATACTTTTTGGTTCAAATAAGATTAATACACAAACACTCCATCATGAAAATCATTATGTGGAGACGATAAAGTTGCTGCCGAAGATAATGTGAAATATCTGGGAGCTAGCCTAGACCAGTCACTGAGAGGAAAATATATAGCAGAAAATATTTGAAAAAAGGGCAACTCCCAGACTCAAATTTCTGAGGAGACAAGATAAAAATTTGAATAGAAATTCTAGGAAACTTCTGGCTACATCGTTAATTTTATGTTATTTTGATTATGCCTGCTCCGCATGGTTTGAGGGTCTCCAGGTCAACTTACAAAAAAAAACTACAAATTTTGAAAAAAAACTATGAGATTTGTTCTAGGCTCCCCCCCCCCTAGCTCTCTTATTGGCATAGAAGAGTTCACTTTGTTCCACTGGATCCCAGCTAGTCTGTCAAAGGGTTAAACAAATCAAGCTAAACAATATGTCTCGAATTGTCCATGGAACTGCCTCTCAATATTTAAAGCGGGACATTTCCATGGTCAATGATCAACATTCCTTTTTTCACCAGAAATAGTATTCTATCAGTTGTTTTACCCCATGTAAAATCTCTGGGGGGAAACATTTAGATTCCAAGCTGGTAAGATATGCGTTCCCAGTTTCTCTGATATCAACTGAAGACTTACTTTCGTTCAAGAAAGGAATTAATAAGCATCTCAGAGAGGAGCTAATTACCGAAGCTCGGAGTGATTTTCATTTCTATTAATCATATTTATAATCATACAGCTTTATAAATATATGCGGGTATGTTTGCCAATGTATGTGCTCTAGAAATTATAAGGCGATTTTATTCTGCTCGTTTTTTACATGTTTTTAATTAATTTATAACAAGCAGAGTCTACAAATTACTTCACAAACCCTTGTAAATAATAAGGGTTCTAGAGTGTATATTATCATAAATAAAATATATTTCATCATATGCACTATTTATAAACTTTCATAATCATTTCATATTTCATCTAGTCGAGGCAGTTTCTGCCTGTGTTTTTTGTAAAAATGCTATGACTTTCCTAGTCAACTGTTTATCTGTGATATAACTAAGTATTTATTGAAAGTATAAAAATAACCTGCTCTTGTCTCTGCCATTCTGGAACAGCATATAGGGACCACTGTGGAAATAAGTGACCTGCACCAGGATGTAATTATACTTTTCAGTGTTTTATGCCTGGTGTTCCAGAATGGTGGTCACACTTGTATTTTGAATCCATAATGTATTTATCATACTGATGTTAACTCTATTTTTATGTGAGTGCTGAATAAATCTATCTATCTATTCCAGAAATTTTGTAGCGATTTCTATCTAGTCTAGTCATTTTACTTTGTTAAAGGGACTGGCTCAGGCTAATATGATAAAAAAATCTGTGATTTTATTTTGGCTTATTAATATGACCATATGATGTAAACATGTCCATAGACTAGAACTGCAAAAGTTTTTTAATTGTGTGCTGCGCATTTACCAGTTAGGCTAGATATATACAGAAATTCCCGTATTACCTATTTTTGACATGGTTGTTCAAAATAAAAAATGACCTTGATTAGTTCTAGTTGAACGGGGTTATTCTAGTGAAATGAACATGTGCGTTCAGTTGAAGTATGAACTAAGAAAAAAATTCATACTCAGTCGATTCAGCGACTCTTACAGTTAGAAGCCGTTACAGCTCCTCCTTCTTTGAGTTTAGACTCTGTCACTCATACATTGCCACCTATCCCTGGTGTTTCACGGGCTCTTGTTGGAGACCCTCTTCCTTTTCGACCCCATAATTATCGCCTGATTAAACCCCGGCCGTTGCCCGTCTTTGCTTTGCCATTTGTAAAATCTGTTGTCTAATTTGAAACTGTATTTAATCATATCATGTTTGGACTTTCACCGATGATTGTTCGTGGTCAGGAACCGCGGGCACTGCGTGAGCTAATTCGGTTCTGACCACAACACTCGCGATGAAGTAGGCTTGGTGTGATTAAGCTTGTGGAGTCAACGCACGTAACTTGTCTGAAGCACTGCACTGTATGAATGTTTAAGTACAGCCCTATTCGGATGACAACTGATTTAATATGGTCATGAATGACGATTAATGTTAGAATCGGCTCTACTTGTTGTCTTGTTTGTGAGGAGAGGTTCTGCTGAGTTACAAACTTTAAAGGGCCTATTAGATATGTTATGGAACCCCCGTGACCATTAGTAATAGTAGCATGCTCTGTCTGAATTTGCTAGTGGTGAGTACAATATTTAACTTTACTTATTTTAATGTGAGCATCAAGTTATGTAGTATGATTTGTAGCACATCGTCATGATTGTGATTCATGAAATAATGTGTTGCATAGAATGCCTTAAAACTGTGTCATTAGAATTGACAAATTTACTGGTTTTGGCAATCGTCAATCTGAATATATATTTTTAATAGTCATTGATTTATTACTTTTTTTCAGAAACAATGAAACTTTTTACGGTGACAACATAGGGGACAAGTGATATAAATAAGTCATACCACAGTAGAATCAATTGTAATAATTGTAAACGCTTGTATTGAAAACTACATTACCAATGCGAGAGCTCGGATAGAGAAGCCAGAGAGAAAAACTAATATTAATTCTTTTCTAGAGCCATTTCATCCTCGGTTAATGAGAAACTGCTAATCGTTTCATCATTTCTCAAGTGTCTTTCAAGCTCCTGGTGTTAGCCTATATCACCCTTATCAAATGTTTACCTTGAATGGTGTATTATTTGAAAATATAATTTTTTAAAATAGGCTTATAATTGTTTATTTTTTTGCAACATATTATCAGAATTAAGTGAAATAAGCCTCATACCGCGACTCACACTCTGCTTACAGTACGCCCAGACTGATCCCTATTTTACTCATGCTCAGCTCATTACGAGCGCATCTTGTGATCTATTGTGAGGTCGCAATTGGCGTTACACTGTGAGCTCGCAATGAGCTAACCCCAGCTAACTGAGTTCACAATAGATTTCCTGTCAGATCACAGTGAGCTCATTTTTAGGTTCATTTCTCCTGTTCTCTGGGATATCACAAAGCTTCAGGCATCAGCGGCATGTGTTGCATATGCACCGTAAATTATTGAACTAAGCCTACTTGATTTTTCAATTGTAGTAGTCAATCCACATAAATATCCATCTACCCTACATTCACATATTATATAAATCTAACCTACATAGATACAGATGGCAAACACCAGACCTTAAACTGAATTGGTGGAATAACACTATTTATTACTACTACTTTCACGACGTCGAGAACATCTTCGCCACTACTTTTGGATTAGGTAAAGTTGATCCCAAGGATTTATAACAGATAAGTCGAGGAATTTAATCTGCAACGCATAAGAGTTACAATCTAACTGTATTAACCACGTTTACATCAAAATAAAGTGTAGTGTGGCAACTATTTCAGTTAGATTGATCTGAATTAAGGCGATTGAAAAATTATTCAAATTATCAAATGTTTTCTAATGAAGCATATACCTTCCCGTGATACACGTGATAAATATTATGGTTCAGTGGAACAATTTTGTCAAAAATATAGCCTACTGCATATCTGGATTGAAAAACCGTGGTCCAAATGTGGATACATGTATGTAAAACAAGTTTGATAAAATGGTGTTTCCCAACAGGGTTTTGTTGTTGTGAATTTCGCAGATTTTTCAAATTAAATTGTGCTCAGGCATACATGAAGCCATATATATTTCTTATACTGCAATGATTTATATACCATAAAAAGCAGAATTCAACTACCGTTAATATTCTACATAGCAGTTGCAGAGATCGGTTTACCAGAACAGAAACAACATACATTCAAGTAACCCTACCCCCTTATAGGGTCGAAATAGTGTTTACATCCCTATATTGTCAATTTTAACATTTGATTTCGTGTTCAGGATATCAAGTGCTCCAAAAAATAGTGGAGATGGGGGGGGGATGGTAGCCATAAGTAGGCCATCGTCTAAATGTTATCGTTTGCCCATATATAATTTTGTTTTATATGATATTAGCTGAACTATTTATACAAAAAGTTTGTTTGGGTTTCCACCGAATTCATAAAAAGAGGCCTGAAGTCCTATATCATCCCCCGCCATAAATTAGAGTACACTTTTAGTGGTCACAAAATTTTTGAAAAGTCGATTTGTGGTGGCCATTTTAAATTTCAGTAAAATTACATGCACATTTCCAGATGGTGGGTAATGTAATGTGATTGTACAATGTGAATTATTACTGACTTCAATTTTTAGGTTTTTTGCGCCCACAAAAAAATGTGAAGTTTATCCATGGCAGCCATTTTGAATTTTAGTAAAAACTTTTAAAAAATCACTTGCACATCTCCATAATTATCGCCGGACGCCGGACAGAATCCTGGACCGACTAAAATCCCCCTTCCCCTACTATACGGGAGGAGGATAAAAATGTGGATAAAAAATATTTTTTTAAATCTAAAAACGCTGAAAAAATTAAATCATGATCTGTGGGATACACTACTTCATTACAGAATTAAAAAAAACAAAATTGATGTCCTCCTAAGCAGCCGCTTTAAGCTATAGCCTACATGATCATAGCGTTTTTCTCGATAACTTTGTAAATGATCACAATGCATAGTATAACAAAACTGGTTTATTAGATGCATGTTGACCAAGCATATCCTTTTACACTATTGACATATACATTATTAAAAGTTGAGAATCACAAAAACCCTACTTTATAATTTAAATATTACATAAGTAAAACTAAATAGAAAAACCTATTTTCAGATATCGATTTGATACAAAATGTCACCAAATATCCGGAAAGACAAAGCTTCGTACACACTAAAGTGCAAATAGAAATTGACCAAATCGAAGAGGAATTATCTTGCTTTTACATCAACGAAGATGAGTTAACATATCAATTTTATTGTTGTATTTTAGAACATCAAATTCGGATTTGCTTAGTATTATGCTCCCATATTCCAAATAGACAATAAAAAACATCAGGCCTATGTGAAACAAAATAGTAACTATAAAATTATATTAGTAGTTTACCAATATTGTGATTAATAGATATAGTCGACGTTACGTCAGTGCCCGGCGCCTGTGGATATGAGAATATCAGACAAAAAAACGAAGGTTCCTGGCTGAAGTAGGCTGATAATATACTTCATTTCTAAACATAGGGGCCATTTAAATAGTCCATGTAGAACACCGCGGCTGATGCTCGGCTTGCAAGATGCGTTGGCCCTGCGCCGGTTATCAGTGGTTATGTGGACCACAGTGTTTCAAATTGGCCTTGCATTGTATGGGGTCAACTTTTCGCGTTTGCTGGGAAGGGGGTCGCGTCGCCCAATTTACTGGGTGGCAGATGTGACGTCCCACTGATACCGGGTGACAAACAGTGAAACTGTATTGTGATAGCACCCACCTTTGTGCAAACTTAAAACTATCGATTTATAAATACTAGCTTTAACACGTGCTATATAGGTTAATATTATCTTGAAAAAAAAATGTGGTGGAGTTATCGAGGGGCGAGTTAGTTTTTCTAATCTATTAATGCATGAAAGACTGAGGAACAACAGCTAGTATTGTAACGCGATCTGTACCATAATACATTAACAGGGTGAGGCCTCACGTGACGATATCCCAGTAAACCCCATCTGTATAACATTTATACAGCGTTGGACCAACGTCGAAGACGCTCGTGTGAACAAAATCTATACTGCCGGTTTTCTGGAGATGAAGATAAAGGCGCTTCCTTGTAATTTAGTAACACTCCCCATGTAGCCATACATGATATAGTGCGGATGCAAATTATATATTAGGCAACGTAAAGATTTGCCACAGAAAATTATAAACACTTCAACATGTTCAACTGTCATATCAGCTAATTGAATTCTTCAGAAACCTAAAATATATGCTCGATCCTACGCTGTATCTATACTTGCTCTCAGAACAAGTAACGGGGCGGGGCAGGCTATCTACACGTGTGCGCACACGTTCAAGCTGGTGCGGTCGTCTGTTTTCCTTTATGTGTGTATTATTACTACACGTACAGTAAACATAATCAGATTAGCAGTCTGAGCGTTAACCTGTTTAATCTAATGGTCGCAATTATGATAAGATTCATTTTGCAAATGTGGTTTTGTAAACAAGAATGAAACTATGAAAACAAAAATAAATTAAAATGCCGGCGTACGCAGCCACAAACTGTAGGCATATGAGACACAAATGCATAAAAATAATAAAAAATGTAAATGAATATTAAAGTGAATAGATTATAGATATCGGATCTCCTACCATGTGTTTAAAAATATTTATTATCACAACAATTAAATAAATCAAATGTGAAAGCACAGAGAAACACTTTATCAGTAGCCCACATAACTAGAACAATAATGATTAACATAAAACTGAAAAAAAATTTTATGTGATATATTGTGGAAAACTAACATTTTAATTTAACATAAATATATAACATATATGTTTCTGCACAACCAAAGAACACTTCGTTTGGACAAAACGATACGTATTGCCAGCTAAAAACAGATTAATCTTTAGGCTATACTACAATGGATCATGACGATATAGTGTCCTATCTGTCATTCAATAGAGTGGCAGAAAGGACCCTTTAGCCCCGAGGGATTCTTATAATAAAATATAAAAGAATATCACAGCGCATTTTAAGTTATTTGGCCATTTATAACAGTGTACAACCACAGCAGTATTTCTGAGGGTAATCCGGGGCATAAACAGCGCTCTCGTTGCCGTACACCCAAAAACGTCCACTCTTAGTCTTCCAGGAGAACTCGCATTCTGATACAGGCACAGCATGGAGTCTTTGTCTCTGCAAGCAACAAAAACACCAAAGTTAGGGTTGCATGTGTCACTCTACTGAGTGACACATACAACACGGGGTGCTAGTTTACAAATTGCAGTAATCTAGTGGGTTGTGACGACTAAGTTTAAGGGCAAAGTCAGATGAAGTACGAGTCTCGTGCAGGCCTAAGATTTTGGCATCGGAAGAGTAGCTAGCCGATTATTTTTGAACGGGTAACAATTATACATCGATATTGTACTAAGAAAATTGCTTAGACAGTAAATCTACAGAGATAGAACGATGATTTAGAAAAAAATTGTATGTCGTTATTAAGGTATTACACATTTTAATGACATTGTAAGAAATACTGGAACCACTGGATAAAACCATACCTGCATTAAAATTCTGGCGGTGTGTTTAAATCTGGATATGTGTTCTTCAGCTAAATCCATTGAGGCCCTACATATTTCTTGGTCTGGATAACTGCACATGGGCCATACCTGAAAACACGAGTACGTAATCAGAAACGGTACCAGTTGATTCCAGGTGATACAAGTATACATGTACTCTGGCGGTATTGTATTCTAGTCTTCAAAATAAAATAGTATGTCATAATTATGCCTTATCAATAATGCACTTGTGAAGTAGCCCCATTAGATATAGACAAATTTGGAGGTTCACATAGTTCAAAAGTTAATTTGACTGCTTGCGCATGTCCGGTGAAAATTTATCTTGGCTATGCACATAACGGCTATTAGAGTAAGAAAGAAGAATGGAAAACCTATCCATGCTCAGACAACTCTCCCATAATTATATGTAATCACCGTTGTAATTCCTCGATTTCTAAAGATGTAATTCAGCTTGCGTGGAAAATATATATTGAGGCTTACTCTAGGCTACTCGTAAGGCCTCACCAAATTATTTGGCCTCGCTTTTGCCATAGACACATGAACCTGAATTATCAGCTGACCTAATGTTTGTCAGCGCCCTAAACGTAGTAAACGTGAGATGTCCCTACCCTTGGTTGAGTCTGTTCAAAGACGATTTCCCCGTGTACGTCTTTAACTAGCTGATCTGGCATGTCTGTCCTCTTCATGATGTGCTCAGCTATGTTATTCCTACTAGAACAACAAACAGTCAATAAATAAGAACATAACTATGGTTATGCACTCCAATACTATAGGGCTCTGCCGTACAAAGTACAAAGGTCAATCATGCAATTCTTAGATAACCGAGTACTGGATATTAAAATAGTGATAATAAATAACAAATGTTTGTGAAGATGCGACAACCTTTAGATTTAATATTGAGTAAAATTGTTTTTTGGGTCACCGTTCAATCTGTCACAGGTATATTTACCACACTGCCTGTGCGATTATTCATTTTAATACTACATCAATTTTAAAGGGGCCACATCGTCGATAATAATAGGATTCACGCTCATATTGACCCCTTCCATAGCGTTTTTTCTCTACAAGCATACTCAGTATACTTTGATTGCATTTCATGAAATTTTAAATATGAACTTTTACGGCATTAGAATATACACACTCAATAAGTAGGCCTAAGAGAGAGAGAGAGAGAGAGAGAGAGAGAGAGAGAGAGAGAGAGAGAGAGAGAGAGAGAGAGAGAGAGAGAGAGAGAGAGAGAGAGAGAGAGAGAGAGAGAGAGAGAGAGAGAGAGAGAGAGAGAGAGAGAGAGAGAGAGAGAGAGAGAGAGAGAGAGAGAGAGAGAGAGAGAGAGAGAGAGAGAGAGAGAGAGAGAGAGAGAGAGAGAGAGAGAGAGAGAGAGAGAGAGAGAGAGAGAGAGAGAGAGAGAGAGAGAGAGAGAGAGAGAGAGAGAGAGAGAGAGAGAGAGAGCGCACATACATTTTTTGTCAATCCTAAAAACTAAAAATACGAAATGATATTAAAAAGAAATGCATAGGCCCTATCCCCCATTCACCAGATGACACTGATGGATGTCTTATTCATAAGAATGGACCTCAAATAAAAAAAAACACTAAAAGGTTTACAAAATCTCTTAATGATATTTTTTATATAATAAAACATGTGTTTGCAAAAAGAGGTATATTTGATCCTTTAAACGATAATAGGGGTGAGTTTGCCATTCCTGCTACTGTCAACCCTGTTACTATAATATGGTAACATGATTGACATTTCTTGTTAAATATGATAATAAACAAATACATCTTCACATGCTATAGTTAAAAAAACAGTTATTGCCTTTTGACTTTGCACGTCAGTAGTTATCATTTTTCTTTCTATGCTTTATTTTCTATAATTAAGATCATTTGTATAGGCCTACTTGCTTTCCCTTTAACCATTTCTTTATTACATATAAACAGGTATGTGGGGCACACGACATGCAGAAAGCAGGTCCCTTCCTTTTCCACTTATTGTCTGTCTCTTCTATCTTAGTAATAACCAATGTTTAGGCTCTTGTCTCCCACGTGTGTGTCAGGAAGTCATAAAAGCAGGCTACTTAGCAACACAAACAACACACATTTTAAATATGATACTTGTGTATACTCACTATGCCACTGTCAGTTTGATGTAGCACTTAAGTTCACGGTACCCTTGACATGTTCTGCAGACAATGCGACCATCCCCAACACAAGATTGACACCTGCCAATACAACGATAAATTATTATATTTAATATGGAATTGAAAGGGTATATATCACACTTTAGAAAGTGGTAGATGTATCCTTTTAATGACCTTGGGGCAATATTTTGTGTAAGGGGAGGTTCGACGAGGGAGAACTACTCGATTTTCATGCATATCCTGGATATATAATCCATTTAAAAAGACTTTGATACTTTGCATACATTGTGAATTTTTGGAATAAGTTTACACCTATATTATTACATTATTGTTGTCTACTTTAGATCTATATGTTATAATAATGTGATAAAAACTGCGAGTGCAGTCACATGGCCCTATTAAAAATTGTTGTATATATTTCTTTGGGTTTGGATATTTGAGATACATCGTCCTATTAACCAGGTGTGCATGGTGTGTAAATACGGGTTTATTATTGAACCTGGGCTCATAAATAAATGCGCTGACGCCATGGACGTGTTTATTTTTGAACCCGCATTGAAAAATGAACCCCCCAAAATATAATCTGCAAATGTGATTTTGTGGCCAAAAAAATTACTTAAGGTCTCACCACACATAATCATATGCGCATATCATTAAAAAGTTACGATCTATTTGAAAAAATGTGGCGATTCACAGCAAGTTTGGGTTAAAAAATTGCATTTATATCATTTTAATACCAATTCATGTGGATTGGGTGACGATATCTTGCTTCAAAAACATCGAAATCGGGAAAAGATAGATGTAAATTCTAGTATCTACACTGGTAGTAACAAGGTATATGTTGCTTTCGATAGTTCACGTGTATGGGCAACTCTCGGAGAGTCTATTAGGACAATATATTTGGATGGAAAATAGAAAAAAGCCCATGTATAAGCAACTTTTTTATATTGATAGAGCATGTCCTGATGATTACACAAATATATACATTTTTTCACTTGAATAATGCTGGGAGGCTCAATCGTATGGGTGATAATACATGTACGTCTATGGGAGTGGTATTATGTGTGGTGAGACGATAATTTATAAGCATATACATTGGACATAATTACATATTTAATGTCAACTGGACTTGCTGTAGCTGATGAATTAAGTTACATATTTAATTAAAATTTAAAGTGATTTTAAATATAACCCATTCATCGTGTTCATATTACCACAAACTACATTTTTGACTTGTCACCTCACCAGTTCTGAGCTCTGTAGAAACATATATGAATATATGCGGAGGTATGTACTGGGTTTACTTGAAAGCAGACTATCCGATCACTCATTTGCAGGCAACCTCTGTCGATCCCATGCTGCCTCTTATTTATAAGATAAATGTGACAAATTTGGACCAGCAAAAAACACTTTGGAACTTTACAGTTCAGGCATCATAATATATTAAAGTAAGTCAACGTATATATGTGCGTTTAAAATAATAATTCAAATGTATAGTATCTCTCGAATGATAATATGGTTTACATGATTAAGACTCATCGTTGGTTGTAAAAAGACCTTAATCAGCAGAGGGTGTGTGCGTGCTGTTAAAACAATTGGCATTTTCCAACAACAGTTTTGGCGGTTTCATTTTTGGATGCGAGGTTAAAAATAAATACGCTAGCGCATTTAATAATAAACCCGGGTCACCTTGGAAGAGAAAGGGTGTATCCCCCTTTCTTTGTGATACATACACCTTTTGCATTCCAAGCGTCTCACCTGTTTCTACCTGTACCGTGACATCTATTGCACGCCTCCACGTGGCGGTGTCCGTGTGCGTCTGTCTTCCAGTCTCGTCCTGAGCCCTGACAATGCATGCAGCGTTTGAAACCTCGTCCATAGCAGCAGAAGCAACGCAGCCAGCCCATAGCATTGCACGCCTGACACGACTGAAAAAAGTTAGTGGAATCCAATAGTACTTTCGTATTCCACAACAGCTCTGCTAGGCAAAGCCAAAAAACAGTATATACTTCTTTTTGGTTTGCATTGCACAGTTGCCAGCCTGATTGCAAGCAAAATATAAACCCTGCTACAACATCTTAAACGAATAGGGATCATGGTAACCAGCCTATTACAAAAACAACCCTTACAGTGCAGGCCCGTACCGAGGGGGGGGTGCGTCGGTTGCGCTCGGTTAACTTTTTTTTAGATACCGGTAAACTTAATCTCTACTAATGATCACTTGTGAGACTTGCTTGATTCCTTAATTCTGTGTAAATATGCCACCAGAATGCGTTACTTTGTGTGCATTTTTCAAAATTTTCTCGGGGGGCATGCCTCCGTGACCCCCCCCCCCCCCTACAAAAACGGCCGCCCCCACATTCTTGGGCTACACTTTTTTTAGATACCGGTAAACTTAATCTCTACTAATGATCACTTGTGAGATTGCTTGATTCTTTAATTCGGTGTAAATATGTCGCCGGTATGCCTCCGTAGCCCCCCCCCCCCTACAAAAACGGTCGCCTTCACTCTTGGATTAACTTTTTCTTAGATACCGGTAAGCTTAATCTTTACTAACGATCACTTATGAGACTGCTAGATTTCTTAATTCGGTATAAATATGTCGCCAGTATGCGTTATTTAGTTTATTAAGAAAAATCCGGGGGAGCATGCCGCCGTAACCCCCCTACAAAAACGGCCGCCTCCGCATTCTTGGATTAACTTTTTTTTTAGATACCTGTAAACTTAATCTCTACTAGTGATCACTTGTGAGATTGCTTGATTCCTTAACCCTTTGAAGCCTGAGTTTACCATTGTCATCTTCATCCACTACAAGCCGTGAATTTGACTTGAAGTGGGTGACAAATGAAAAAATATACTGTTATTTTTAAATCTGTTCCAATAACATTTTCGTTCCAAAACCGCTAGGTTTCACGAAGTTAAGTCATTTTTCAGAGATGCAAGATGATGCTTTAATGCATCGTGAGGGCTTAAAAGGTTAATTCGGTGTAAATATGTCGCCAGAAGGCGTTATTTAGTCTATTTTTTTTTAAATCCGGGGGGCATGCCCCCGTAGCCCACCCCCCTACAAAAACGGCCGCCTCCACATTCTTGGATTAACTTTTTTTTTTAGATACCTGTAAGCTTAATCTCTACTAATGATCACTTGTGAGATTGATTGATTCCTTAATTCTGTGTAAATATGTCGCCAGAATGCGTTATTTAGTGTGTTTCAAAATTTTCCTGGGGGCATACCCCTATACCCCCCCTACAAAAACGGCCGTCTCCAAATTCTTGAGTTACCCTTTTTTTTAGTTACCGGTAAACTTAATCTCTAGGTAGGCCTACTAATGATCACTTGTGATATTGCTTGATTCCTTAATTCAGTGAAAATATGTCGCCAGAATGCATTATTTGGTCTATTGTTCAAAAAATTTCCGTACCCCACAAATACGGCCGCCTCCACATTCTTGGATTACCTTTTTTATTTAGATACCTATAAACTTAATCTCTATTAATGATCACTTGTGAGATTGATAGATTCCTTTATTCTGCGTAAATATGTCGCCAGAATGCGTTATTTAGTGTGTATTTTTCCAAAAAAATTTGGGGGCAAAATTGGGAAGACCCCCCCCCCCCCCTACAAAACGGCCGAATTAAGGTCCATAATATACTGAAACGCACCTCCCCCAAAAAAATCCTGGGTACGGGCCTGCAGTGGGGTGTACTGCAGCTAGTGCCTGGTTCACTACCCCCACTCGATTTCAATTTTTTTCTGGGGGGGGGGGGGTCTCCGACACCGCGAACCTGCAGCACCACTTCAGTTCACTTAATGCCCTACATTATACACACAATTATTTAAAGTGGGTGAAAACTACAGTTTAGGCCTACATATACACAATAATTATTTGAATCAAAACAGGGCAGAACTCTTCATGGGAACTCTCACCAGTACAGTGGCTGTGTGGGGAACTTCTATCGTGTGAATTTCATTGTGGAAAGTCTGGTTGGGGTTACAGTGTATCTCCCATGGTACAGGAGCAGCACCATTTGATGGTCCGTCAATAGGTTGACCTGTCAGAACAATCAAAACATATAGCCCACCATAACTGCATCGCTACTTATATGCAAAATGACTTACAGGGTAGATTTTACTTCCTTATTATTCGATTATAATCACGCCAGAGCCTACAATATGTGGACAAAAAATATTTTTATGTTCCGCAAAGCCGGAAGGCGGTAGATGCTTACTTGAAAAGTAAACCGTTACTCCTTTTGACTTTACACGAAGTATTTACCTTGATATGGCTCTTGTTGCCACATTGTTTTTCTGGTTTCTGTGTACGTTTCCAATGTGTACTGGAAACAAATAATGACACATTTATTTTAAAATATGACCTTCCTAACATATACATCTAAAGTCCTAATAGGCCTACACATTCTTAGCATGTTTTTGTCGACGGGCAAATATTCACCCTCTGTGTTGTTTTTTCCCTTTATTTTTCTACGGGGTTCTTAGAAACATTTTTTATGACATAACTGAAAAAGCCTGGGTATCCCAAAATAATTTGAAATCATGCCAGAGCTGGCTAGACAAACATAAACAAATTAGGGTCTACGTTAAAGCATTATGATATGTGAAACATTTGGCAATATGTGATAATGAGTACTAACGTAGAGGGCACTGGACGGTGTGATGTTGAGGATGCACATCTCCTGGGCAGCTTTTTTACCATAACAGCAGCGTGAGGCGACAAACCCCAGCAGGGCCTCTCGCGACTGATCCGTGCTGATGTACGTGAGGCTGCAAAACAACAAATGTGCTATAGTCTGGTTAGTTCAATCCCAACAGACGCAATGGTGGCCTAATATTGGCCCAAAGTCGCAGTCGATGGGCCAACATCAGGCCAGCATTGGGTCATTGTCTTGTGTTGGCTGGGAACTGTCATTTTCTGGAAATTTATTTTGGTTTCGAGTTCAACTGAATGAGCAACTGTGGAAGGACATAAATTATGGCGATGGCAAGTGCGATGCGCGAAGTAAAACTAATATAGGCCATGGGCTGGAACCACCCACCATGCACCCCCCCCCCCACATTTCACCTACACCAACTTTTTTTAAAACCTGTATATCTAAAACACGAAATTAGATGTTAACATAAAAAAATAGGGATGAATTTTATATTTTGACCCCTTATAGGGGGGTACCCTCAAACCTGTCTAAGATTAGGGGGTAGGAGTACGCAAACGTCTGTCGTAGCTATTCCTGTTTAGCAATCAACACATGCAATATATCATATAAAAGGTAATTAAATGTCCGTTCTTATGATGTATTGCATGATGCAGTGGATTAAAGGGTTTTCTCTACATGTACGGTAAAACATGTTTTTTATTACGAAATAATCAAAATCGACAATAAAACAAGCTAGTTAA